>VZRJ01004633.1:252399-263303 GCA_013397565.1 Ptilonorhynchus violaceus
GGCCCGGGCCGGAAAGGGGAAGGGCGTCCCCGCACTCGATGACACGGTTTGGCCTCTGAGCCCACTCCGGGCGGGACTCGTTCCTGTGGCAGAGTCCCACGGCGGGACTCACATGGGCTCTAAGCTTTCCTTGGGGCTGTGAACGCCCTCCGGCACAGGCTCCCCCGAGCACGTCGGGGGCCGAGGAGAGAGGTTGGTGTGGGGCAGGGTGGGCACAGCCATGGCACTGCTCCGTTCTGTGACAAGTTTCTCCTGAGACAGGCAGACATTCCTGTGAACCATCTGGTGCTCACCATCAGGGCCCAGAGTGAACTCCAGGGGGGATGTTGGGGAAGTGTCCCGGGCTGGCCCAGCCAGGCAGGGCAGCAGGCAGAGTGGTTTGTCTGCCAGTGCTGAGTTCACTGGTAGCAAAGGCAGAACAAGGGGCTGTTTGTGCCAGATTTAGCTCCTGGTGAGTGATGCCAGGCCTGAGCCATGTCCGTCCTGGTGCATGTGACGGCCCAGACATGGGTGCAGATCTGATGGTGTCCTGCTGTGGTGGGGACACCCTTCAGCTCTAACTCATCCCCATGGCCGTGGCAGGCAGGACTGGGTGGGCATGTGGCTGGACAGAGGACTGGGGTGAAGGTGCAACCTTGCCTTGCCTGCTCTGCTGGTGCCCAGTGCCGGACAACAGTGTGGCAGGGGGTAAACCCAGGTGGCCTACCGGCTACATGGTGGGACTGGGAGCCCTCACAGGCAGCCAGGGTCCCCTGCCAGGAAGGCATCCCCGTGGCTGACATCTGGGTGGGAAGTCAGCTTGCCCGCACAGGCAGGCGCATTTGGCTGTGCCCAGCCTGGGCATGGCATTGTGGTGCTCAGATCCCTGAAAAAGTGGGAGAGCTGTGGGGTGCTGGGCACAGCTGTGCCAGGCAGGGCCATGAGACTGGTGGACTGGGTAGGAAGCCTGTCTCCCTCTCAAGATGACATTTGCTCCAGGGATAATGAAATACCGCCTGAGCCCTGCCTAGCACTAGGGCTGGAAAGTGGTGCTCAGGCCCACATGCACAATGACTGGCCTGCCAGGAAGCCATGGGTGCTCCCTGGCACTGGGGCCTGGCTGCTGCCTAGGCTGGCACTGCAGGCACTGTGAGCAGAGCTCATTCCTTGGCCAGGCCTGGGAGCAACTGGACAGGGTGAGGAGCCCATGGGCAGGGTGAAGGCAGGACCCTCAGCATGGGGCCAGGTTAGCTGGCCTATAGTGGGTGGCTATAGTTTCTGGCCACATCCACACTGGGCATGGAGCACCCCAGATCCTGTCCCACGTGCCTGCATGCCCTGTGCCACTGCCACCACGCAGCTCAGCAGATTCAGTCACTTGCTAGCCCTGTAGTGTGAGGGTCTGAACTTGGCGATCCCTGGCCATTGCAGTGGCAGGATGGGCAGAGATCAGTGCTGGCAATGGCCACTCTGCCTGCCTCGGCTGGGCACTGCTCGTCCCAGGGCTGCCCATACTGCACCTGCCAGCTAGGGCAGAGGGGATGAGCCAGGGTCCCACATGCTGGCAGCACCATGGCCCTGCTTCCTCCAAGTGCAGCAGTACAGGGCGCGAGATTCATTTTAGCCATGGATGTCAGGACGGTAAGCATGTGCCAGGGCTCAGGACTTCCCCTGCTGTTGTCTCCTATGGACACATAGGGTGGGACAGCATCCTTTGGGCATCGAAATCACCACGGGTGCCCAGACAGGCTCGATGTGGGGTTGGAAGCAGTGGCAAGGGGCTGGCATCCACGCCGGACAAAGGGCCCTTGTGCTGCCTGTGCCTGCAGGGGAATCTGCTGGGATGGGACATTTTTCTTTCTCCCCGCTCCCTGATGCCCTTGCGCAGAAATTCATGTGACCAGAGAAGGGGGAGAGCCCAGCCCCGCAGATCCCTCTGTGGTGCCTGGGGCTCAGGCACCCCTTCTCTGAAGCCTCTTTGTCCCCTGACACCCAGTGGCTGTGGAACAACCTCCGGGATATTCTGGGGGCCGTGCCTCCCCTGACGCCCCTCTCTGTCGCCCAGGTGGAGGATGGGGGCAAGGCTGCATTGTCCCGTCGGCTGCAGCCGGGTGATGAGCTGGTGAACATCAGCGGGACGCCGCTGTACGGATCCCGCCAGGAGGCCCTGATCCTCATCAAGGGCTCCTACCGCACTCTGAAGATGATCGTTCGCAGGTTGGCAGTGCTGCTGAGGGGACGCAGGGAGGGCCAACGGGGCTTTACCTGCCTGGGGGACTGGCAGGAAGCTGGAGGTGCCTTTATCTCCAGCTTGGAGGTGCCCCTTGCTGGGACAGGGTGGGCAGCAGCCCCTTTGCTGCTGTCAGCACTCCGGGTGGGTGGGTGTTCCCCAGCCAGGAGAGCCAGGGCTGTGCGTTGGGCTCGCCACCCCCTCGCTGGGCGGTATCCTCAAGCGTGGCCGCTCCTCTCCCTTCCTGCCTGCCTGCCTCCTGCTTGCCTGGGAAAGGAAGGAGAGGCAGGGCTGGGCCTTGCAGTCCCCCCCGCCCCAACTGCATCCATTCCCTGGCTGCATCCTGACTGACTCCAGCTCCAGCGGCACTCAGGGGCAGGGACGGCGCAGGGCACTGCCCAAGGGGCAGGGGTCCTACGGGGCTGTGCTGGGGCTCAGCATCATCCATGGTGAGTTTGGGGGCTTCGGGAAGGGAAGTCCCTGTGCTGACCCCACAGCTTGTCCTTGCCACTCTCCTCATCCAGTCAGCAGATGCTGTGGCAGCACTGGGCACTGGGGGTGGTACAGGAGGTGGCTTCTGACCACATGTCTGTGCAGTGGTATGTGCTGGGGGGACTGGAGACTGCCATGGATGCTTGGCATGGAGGGTGGGATGGGGGCCGGCACAGGAATTCCCCCCGGAGAGATGATGTGGCTGGCGCTTGCTGCAGATGCTGAGGGACAGCATCTGCAGCAAGGAAGGAACAAGGGGGAGGGTCGAGATGTGGCCCCAGGGTCCCTTGGTGGAGCCAGTCCAGTCCCAGCAGGGACACTTGCCTTGCCCAGGGCATTGCCTATGGGCTGCACAGGGGCCATGTCCTCGGTCCCCTGTTGCTGGCAACAGGTATGCTGCAGTCAGGGGAGCACTGGCCAGCTGGGTGAGCTGTGGGATCCCCTCTCCCGGTGCTGGGTGCTGGCAGGGCTGCACCCTCCTCGCTGCCATCCCCCTTGGGCAGGCGCTGGCCTGAGGGGGACAGGAAGCCCCGTAGGAAGTGACTTCAGCCCCGGTTCCTCGGCCTGGCTTCCTCCCCATTCTTGTCCTTTCCCGCTGTTGCTTTTGGCAGGAGGAGCGTGCCCGTCCTCCGGCCCCATTCCTGGCACGTGGCCAAATTTGCCGAAAGTCGCCCCGACGTCCCCACCATGCACTGCACGGCTGATGCCTTCAGCCTCTCCTGGCCCTCGGGGTGTGATGTCAGGTGAGACCCTGGGGACAGTTATGAGACTGTGCAAGGGGAGGGGGCAGATGGGACACCCTCTTAGGTCATGGCAGTGGGGGTGGGATAGCTGCTTGTGTACACCACTTTCGGGCATCCCCCCTTGTCCTGCCACTGCACTACCCTTTCCCGTGCCTGTTTACTCCCGGCTCCCGGCAGGAAGGGGCGGTGGCTCTGCTGGAGACGGCCAGGAGCTGCTTAGTCCCACTGCCCCCGCTGCCAGAGCTGGGAGGTCCTGAGTGGCTGGAGTCACGCATACCCTGTGTTCCTGTGCCTGGTCCCCCTGCCAGTGCCAGGAAACCTTGGTGCTACCCCCAACGTGGGGCTGAAGGGCAGGTTGGGGCTGTGCTGCCCTGTGCCCTGTTGTCCCAGGGAGGGTGTATGTGTGTGGGGGGTGGGCTCCCTGGGATCTCTGCAGAGCTGGACGGGGGGCGGCAGGTGCCCATAACACTGGCGTGGGGCCAGGCAGCAGAGAGCTGTCCCTGCAGTGGAACCCACTGTCCCGGCACTGCAGCACTGACCGGAGCAGCTCCATCGGGAGCATGGAGAGCCTGGACCACCCCGGCCAGGCCTACTATGAAGGAGACCCCTCACCCGTTGACCAGGGCATGTACCACAGCAAGCGGGACTCGGCCTACAGCTCCTTCTCTGCCAGCTCCATCGCCTCCGACTGCGCCCTCTCCCTCCGTCCTGAAGAGGCCGTGTCCATCGACTCCAGCCTCCAAGGCCCCTGCAAAGCCCCTGACGGGCGCTACCTGACCACGGGGGCTGAGCCATCTGCCAGCCAGCACCCTGAGGCGTGGCGGGCACCTGTGCCCCCCCAGCCCCCTGTCAGGAGGGACAGCCTGCGGGCAGCCCCAGCTGGTGGAGGGGACAGGCGCCGGGCATCAGTGTCAGCGGACATGCTACATGCCAAGGGCCGGTGGATCTCTGACACCTTCCTCTGCCAGCGAGATGGGGAGGCAGAAGTGGTGGGCAGGAGGACACTGGCACCATACCCCATGAAGGACCGTCTCTCTGCTGACCAGTATTACATGCTGAGCTCCCACCCGGAACGATGCCCAGCTGAGCCACTCGTGGGGGAGAGCATGGAGTCTGACGACCGGCCATACCTGGATGACAGCATGCACCGAGTGCCGGATGCCATGACAGCAGGTGACAACCCGTTGCTGTCCCCCCTCAAGGGCCACGTGCCGCACCGGCACAGTGCTCCCGAGCAACTGCTGGCCTCCCAGCTCCGCTCCCTCCAGCTGGGCACCAGCAGCGGGCGAGCCTCGCCAGCCCCCAATGGGCACCGCTGGACCTTGTCCCCGCTGCACCCTGAGGGCAGCCGGGGAGTAACCATAGGGGATACCCAGGAGCCCCCGCTCTGCCCAGAGCCTTGCTGCCGCCCGCTGCCCTGCCGCTGCTGCCCTGAGCTGCAGCGAGCCTGCGGGCAGGATGGCCGGGGGGCCAGCCCAGCACTCAGCACTGAGGGGCCAGCGGAGGAGGAGAGCCGGGCAGGGGCCCGGCGGGCTGGGGGTCCGCCCCACCGCTCTGCTCAGATGCGCCGCCGCAGCGACCGCTTCGCCACCAGCCTGCGCAACGAGATCCAGCGGCGCAAGGCCCAGCTGCAGAAGAGCCGGGGTCCCGGTGCACCTCCACCTGGTGAGGAGCCAGTGGAGGAGACTGAGGAGCCCACCGAGGGCAGTGTACCGGCAGAGAGACCCCCCGCCCTGGCTGAGCGTCTCAGCCCTGCGCCGAGTGAGGACAGCAGGAACACTGGCCGCTTGGGGGACCGGGGTATCCCCACCCCTGATCCACTGCCATCCCCCAAAGGGCCCCCATCCCCTGAGCGGGTGGTGCCAACAGCCAGGGGCCGCTGGCGCTGGTCCCCGGAGCGCAAGCTGCAGCCGCAGCACTCACCCAGCCCCAGTGAGCTGGAGGGCTACAGCCAGGGCCCGGTGGCCCGCAGCTCCCCGCCACGGGGCAGCGATGAGGCCGTCCTGCTGCCCTTCGCCGACCGCCGCCGGTTCTTTGAGGAGAGCAGCCAGCCAGCACCACCCCGGCACAGCAAGCCCCCAGCAGGTGATCCCAGTGCCTTCCAGCCCCCTGGCCCTGAGCATCGGGATGTCCGGCGCCTCTCTGTGGACCAGCCCTACACTCCCCCCTCACCCAGCCGCCCTGGCTCTGCTGGCCCCTACGCTGAGTGCTGCCGAGAGCAGCCCCCCTTCTACAAGCCGCTGGGGAGGCCAGGGGAGCTGGATTACCTGCGGGGCTTCTCCTACCCGTATGGGGTTCCCCTGCGCCCTGAGCCCTGCCGCTACTGTGGAGGGGACCCGTGCCCACCGCCACTGCCCCGCGGGCACACCTGCCGCTGTCACCCCGTGCCCTGGGTGCGCCGCCCCGACTGCTGCTGCCCGGCCCCCCATCCCGGGCGAGAGGAGAGCGATGCCTGGTCCCCCCGGAGAGCTTTTGTCCCGGTGAGTAGCCCCCTGTGGGACTGTGCTGGGGAGCAGCACTGACACCCCCTGGCACCCCTGGAACATGACCCTGGGTTGGGGTGGGGAGTACTGTGCCCCCATTGGCCCTCCAGACCTCTTGCATTCCTTCTGTGCCTGAATGGGGATGGGACAGAGGTGCTGGGGAGGGGGAATTCACACTCCCTCCTCCACATACAGGAATTTCCTCAGGATGAGTGGGAACCACCTGCAATAACCAGGAAAGTCAGCCAGTCTGTCAGGTGAGCCCATGTCAGGTGCCAGGGTGCTGGGATGTATGTGCCACTCAATGGGAACCTCCGTCAGGGAGATGTGGGGACTGCCATGATTTTGGTTGGGGATGTACAGAGCACCTCCCATATTGCCTTGGCCATCCTTGGCGTGGTGTCCTTTGAGGTGGGAGGGGGCACGCAGGGCAGGGGCGTGTGAGGAGGTGTCCACAGCAAGGGTGGTCCCTCCTTATCTGTCCCCAAAGGTCTGGGGCCACTTCCAGGGGGCTGTGCCCAGCAGGAAAGCCTGAGCTTCACCCACCAGTGGGACTGGGTGACTAGCTGGGGGAAATGAGGCGGGGGGAGGGCATGAACTGCCGGGAGGGTGACTGTGTGGGAGGACGGGTGCCGCCTTCTCTTTCTAGTGAGCTCTCCAGCTGCCCACTGGGCTTCCCAAGGCATGGCCCTTTCCACACCTGCCTTGAGAGCACCGAGTCAGAGTGGCCACCCTGCTACCGGGCCACATCCACGCATGACCTCTTGTGGGATAGTGACCGCCTGGCCCGCACCCCTGAGAGCCCACCAGACCCACTGCACCGCCCACTGCGGGGCAGAGCGTTCTCTGAGAGCCACCTCAACCTGGAACCTGCCAGCTCCTGGGGCCATGACCGGAAGGACCTTTTCCGTGCCAAGCTGGACTCTCCCAGCATTCCCAAAAAGAAGGGCCCTCCACCTCCCCGCCCACCTCCCCCGAACTGGGAGAAGTACAGGCAGCGCCGGGCATCCCAGCACACAAAGGATGGTGCTGGGCATGGCTCTGCCTTCTCGGCTGCCCCGGTGCCAAGCCGCAGCATTGCTGAGGCAGTGCGGGAACGATCACAGAGCCTTACCGGGGAGCAGGGGGGCCAGTCCTGGGGGCACACTCCTCGCCCCCCCGCTCCACCAGCTGCCTGGCCCCGACCCGGGCCCCCCAGATCACTCCGCAGGACTGCTGGGCCTGATGCTGCCAACGCCGAGATTTGCAGGCAAGTGCTGCCATGGCATTGGGGTGGGAGTGGGGCTGTGGACACAGTCTGGGCACATGAGGGGGCTTTTGTGGCCATGTGGTCCCTTGTACCCTGTGTCAGAGCATCTTAATCCACCCCTTGGGGCACCCTGTGGGGTTTTTTTGGGTTGTGGGGTGTCCCTGACCTCTTCCCCTAGTATGGCCATAGCCCTGAGTGTCCCTGTCCCCACGGATGGGCAGGGGAGCTGACATGCCCTGGGTGGGTATTGGCAGGGTGTCAGGGTCTGGGGAGAAGCGGACAAAGACAAAGCAGTCCTGGGAGATGGAGGAGCAGTCCCAAAGACTCGTCTGGAACCAGGAGCAGGGCTGTGCCAGTCCCTGTGGGGTGGGTGAGTGCTCCCTGCCCCTGTATGGTGGCCCTGGCCCTGCCATGCCAGAGGCACTCAAGCCTGGTCCTGGGGCAGTGGAGGGGGTGAGCTGCCAGGGCAGCCAGCCCCAGCCCCGCCGCATGGACTCCGAGGAGCTGCTGTGGGACGTGGCTGTCAGGGACCATTCTCTGGCCAGTGTGCTGGCCCCCTTGGCCACCCCTGGCACCACCACTGAGGTGATGGCTGAGCTGCTGGTGACGGGGGAACGACAGGCCTGGCAGAAGTGTCTCCAGCAGGACTGGCACCTGGTACAGGACAGGTAGGGCTGGCACAGCACTGGGCCCCGTGCCAAGGGCAGGCTGCCACCCCCAGTGCTGACCCCTGTCCCCCCAGGCAAGGCTTCGAGCCCATCTCGCCGCCCCCCAGGAGTGCTGCCAGCTCCAGTTCCTTCCCAGTGCACTACGGTGCTGCAGTGGGCAAAGCTGAGCCGCTCAACAAGGTGAAGGCGCTGCCAGAGGTTGTGGAGGGGAGCTCGGAGGATGAGGAGGAGGTGGACCATGAGCTGGTGGAAAAGAAGGTACGGACACTGCTGGGACAATGCCCTCGTGGTTGCCCACTGCCCTCACCAGGTGCTCATGGAGACGGGACTGGGGCATCATTGGTTGCTCGTGGGAACTGGGGACATCACCAGGTGCTCAGGGGGACGAGGGGCATTGCTGGATGCTTGTGGGGACCAGGAACATTGCTATATGCCCACAGAGGCTGGGACATTGCCAGATGTCTGCAAGGACCAGGGGTATTGTCAGGTGCTTGCGGGACCTGGGAGTGTCAGCAGATGCTCGTGGTGACCAGCAGCACCTCCAGATGCTCAGTGCTTGCAGGGACTGGGATGTTCCCAGATGCCCACAAGGACTGGGGGCATCCATTAGGTGCACATGGAGTCTGAGGCATTGACAGATTCTCTGTGGGAACTGGGGACGGCCAGTAGCTCATGGGAACCAGGGGTACCACCAGGTTCCTGTGTTCTGTGGGTCCCGGCACAGCACCCCTACACCTCTGTGCCAGTCCCCTGATCCCATGGGGAGTGGCCCCTGACCCCTTTGCTCTGGCAGCTGCAGCTGATCGAGAGCCTCAGCCGCAAGCTGGTGGTGCTGCAGGAGGCACAACGGGGGCTGCAGGAGGACATCAGCGCCAATGGGGCACTGGGTGAGGACGTGGCTGCCCGCCTGCAAGCCCTCTGCACCCCGGGGGAGTTTGACAAGTACCGCCTCTTCGTGGGTGACCTGGACAAGGTGGTCAACCTCCTGCTCTCTCTCTCGGGGCGCCTGGCCCGGGTGGAAACCGCCCTGGGCAGCCTGGGACCGCACGCCCCTGCTGAGGACAAGGTGGGCATGGGGTAGGGGCCCCGCACCCATGGAGCTTTGGGGTGTGGGACGCCCTGCCAACGCCACCTGTCTCGCCCACAGCTGGCCCTGCGGGAGAAGCAGCGGCTGCTGGTGGCACAGCTGGAGGATGCCAAAGAGCTGAAGGAGCACGTGGGGCGGCGGGAGGAGGCGGTGGGTGCCATGGTGGCACGGTACCTGCCCGCCGAGCACCTCCAGGACTACCAGCACTTTGTCAAGATGAAGTCGGCCCTCATTGCTGAGCAGCGGGAGCTGGAGGAGAAGATCAAGCTGGGCCAGGAGCAGCTCAGGTGCCTGCGCGAGAGCCTTGGCCAGGCCTCCAAGGGCTGCTAGACCGCTACCCAGCCTTCCTCTGGGATCCCGCCTGTGGTCCCAGCTTGCTGCCGAAGCAGATCCAGCCCCTCGTGGGCTGTCCCTGTGCCTGTCCATCTGTCCAGCCCCTGCCTTTTATTTATTTTTCTGGTTTACCAAGCAGGGGATGGGCTGCCAGTCCGGGTACTGGCAGGGGGTGTTGTGCCACAGAGCTGTCATGGGCTCTCTGGCCACCCAGCAGCCTGTGGCCCAACAGGACCAGATGGATGGATGCTACTACCATCACCCTCATGGGTCTCTCTGTGCCCATGAGCGTCCCTCCATCTTGTCCTGGACACCAGTGCCTATGTTGCATATGGTGCTGCACCACATGCCTTAAACACCCCACAGCTGCCCTTGGGCATTCATGAGACACCTGAAAGGGTTAAACCCTGCTTGCCCTCTGTCACATCTATTTGTCCAGCTCTGTCCATCTGTCCGGTGGGAGCTGAAGGAATTTCAGCCCCGGCATCCTCTTCCTCCCTATTGTGTCAGAAACAATGGCCCTGGCCAGCGGGTTCTTAACCCGCTCCCTGCTGGCTGAGGGACCATTTGGGGCCAAGGTGGGTTCCAGTGGGTGCTGTGTACCCCTGTCCTGCAGTGTTGCCCTGCCAGGGCATGGGGTTCTGGGAGCAGTACACTGAGACCTGTAGCTTCCCCCTGTGGCCTATGCTGCGGGCAAAGGGACCACTGGGCCTCATCCAGCCCTCGCCTGCAGCTTCTAGCCCAACACTGGGAGTGATTAATAGAGGAAAAACCACATTAAGGACAAAACGGGGTACCTGTCCCCTCCTCTGTGCTGCAACAGCCCCAAATAGCACTTAGATGTCACCCCCCCACTGTCCACCTGTCCCCATGGCATGGGCAGGTGCCTTGATAGTGATTTTGCACGGGGGTTTAATGCAACCAGCAGGAGCTTGGGGCAAGGGGGTAAACATTTTGGGGAGGCAGGTGGGCTGCAGCCCTTTGGGGTAGCCTCATAGCTGGACAACTCAGCCCCAGGGTGCCTGCAGCACCCATGCCTGCCCGCCTGCCTCAGCAGCAGCCCCCCTGTGTGGCTGCGCCTGCTCTGGGTGGCCCTCAGCCTGTTAAACACTACACCCCACACCTGCCTGGCTGTAGCCTGGCATGGTGCCTGGTGGGAGTGGGGTTCTCAACATTCCCTCCATCTCAGCCACCCCCAGGATCATTCCATGGACCAAAGACTGCACCCACTGGGGGCCATGCTGCTCTCATGGTGGGGTTCAGCAGCCCTGCACAGGGCTCTGTGCTGGAGGAGCTGCCAGTGCCTGCGCATTGCTGTGTGCCATTGTACCTCTCACACTAAAGCAGCAGCAGGAGCTGCACATCTGTCCCAGCTGTGTCTTGCATGGTTTGTCCCTGTGCCCCAACACGTGGCACCGGAGGGGGAAGGGGGCAGTTGCTCCAGCCAGGATGAGCCAAGCCTTGGCAAGCTCTAGGGATCTGAATGCTCCCGTGGAACAGGGGGCACCTGAAGTGCAGCTGTGGGCAGCATGTCCTCTGCACCCAGCGTTCCCAGGCTGGGTCGGGGCGGGGAGCAGTGCCTGGAGCCCAATCCAGAGATGCATGTAGGGTGGCGGATGCAGCGTTTTCCCTGGCTATCT
>VZRJ01004633.1:266551-335279 GCA_013397565.1 Ptilonorhynchus violaceus
GGGATGCCGTGAGGAGATGGCTTCCCCCGCATGCGGGAACCCCGCGCTCCCCCCTTCATCCCAGCCCACCCGCAGCCACCTGCTCGGGGTTGGCGACCGACGGGCGCGGGAAGTGCTCCCATCCCATCCCGGTTACCGGAGCCAGGTGGATGCTGGTGTGCAGCTGCTGCTTTTCATGGAGATTCCTGCGCTGTCCCCGGCCACGCAGGGCAGCCCAGGGCAACAAGGAGAACTAGCACAGGCTGTGGGAAGAGGTTGCACCCCTCTATGCACCAATGCCCCAGTGCCCGGGCATGGGGCAGCCACAGTCTCCTGCACCCAAGCCAGGGACAGTGTTGGGATGCCAGGCAGGCTGAGAAATAGTTGGGACACCAAAAAATAGCAAGGAAGGAAAACAGCTTGCAAGGATGCCATCCTGAGTGTTGTTCCTGGGTGAGGAAGCGCCATTTCCTTCGATTTCCAGGATTGCACCTCCCAGCTGGTGGAGCCCTAGAGGGTGAGGGGCCATGCATCCCCTTTCAGGGCTCTTCCTCCACTCCTGCGTGTCCTTGTCCTCTCAGGGCTGTCACGGCAGGCTGCAGAGCTCTGAGCCAAGCCAGGTGGGAAGATGGCCGAGAAGTTGGTGCCTGGGGACCTGTTCTTGAGAAAAACCCGGGAATCAGTGTCGTCCCTGGACTCGGACAAGCTGGCACCCATCTCACCCGAGGTGGGTGGTGAGGAGTCGTCCGACAGCGAGGGCGAGCAGGAGGACAGTTCCCACAAGCTCATCCGGAAGGTTTCCACGTCGGGGCAGATGAGAAGCAAGGTCAGGGGCGTGGGGTGTTTGGGGTGAGGGGCTGGCTGGGTGTGGGATCACTGCTGAGAATGGGGCAGGGGAGCTCACCTGCTCTGGGGTGTAAATCAGGACCGGGCTCTTGCTGCTGGCAGACTTGACCCAGCCAGACCTGGGAGGGTTCTGGCCCCCTGTGCCCTCTGGGACAGCACATGGAAAAGGTACAAACCCCACAGTGGTAGTATCAGCACTGGTCCCATGGGGCTGTGAAGCACGGATTTTATCCCACCATTCAGGGACCGGGTCTCTCCCATACCCGGACTGCCCCCACCACATTGCCTTCATCCTGCGTTTGTATCCCCTGGATTCCCCCCACCTGTCCCTAGAAGAAGGGGACTCTTTTGGGGAGGCTCTGCCCCATGGATGGTCTGAGGCTGAGATTTAGGGTCATGTCAGTTCTGTAGGCTCCTGAGATCCCACACCCTGCTGCAGGCACTGCATGTGCAGGGCTTGGTGGGTGGCAAAATGGAACCTGCAGCATCTTTCCTAGTGCCCCAGATTCATTTGGCTGTGCCAGCTCCCCTGCGAGCCCCATTCCCACAGATCCACGGGGGCGGTGGTTTGCTGGATGGATGGGGACACCTTTGAGGTCAGGTGTGACACTCATACTTCCTGGCCACGGGCATGAGAGCAGCTGGTGTGTGTGTCACAATTTGCTCAGAGTAAGCTATTTTGATAGGACCTACAAAATATGGGGTGCGGTACCTTTAGCCAAACAGCAGTGCATGGCCAGAGGTGTCCCAGGTGGGGACAGTGAAAATGCAGTGCAGGGAGGAATAACCTGGGCTGAATGACCAGGTGGGAAATGGGGAGAGAAGGAGGTTTGGGGGGGGCATTTTGGGGAGGGAGGATGCAGACACGGTGCTGGGAGGATGCTCTGGATGACATGCTGGGAAAGTGGTCGCTTTGCATCCATCCTTCAGCTGTGGGAAGGAGGAGGCAGAGTGAGTCAAGGCAGTGCCTGCAGTGCTAGGCGGCACACAGGGGCTGCCAGAAATCCCCCTGCAGCCAGCATCCGGTGCCAGCCACCTCTTGGTGGGGATTTGGTGGCTCTGCTGCCCCAGGGAGGGGGGAGAGCTCTGAAAACACAGCATGGGAATGCATTTGTGGAGCACGGGGGTATCCCCAGGCTCTGGTGTTGGGTGCTGCGGACATGAAGGAAGGGGGATGGGGCAGTGTGCTGGGTCCGGTGGCAGCTTGGGGATGCTTGGGGCTGGGGCAGGCTCCTCTCCTGCTGGCCCTGGCTTTGCTGTTGTGCCAAGCCCAGTGCACTGGCATGAGGTGGGGCAGAGGACACCTGCCCAGGGGTATGGAAATTGCATGCTCCCAACCTGGCACCATGGGCTTTTCCCACTTGGCAGAAGAGATTTCTGGGACATGGGGCATCGAGGGAGCTCTTACTGAGTTCCTCTGGCTGCTCAAGGAACGTGCCTCAGTTTCCCCTTCTTTGGAGCAGGCTGGCACCAACTCTGTCCTCTCCAAGCTGGCTGCCAGGTGGGTGTAGAGGGCTGTGCTGTGTGCAAGGTGCTGGCGGGGAGGCATGGTGGGGAGCCAGGCCAGTGGGCAGGGCCATGGGGATGCTTAGTGCTGTGTATGAGCCCTTAGCATCCTTCCAGAAGGGCAGCAGTAGCCCCTGGAGTTTGCCCTGCAGTGCTTGCCATGCTGGGGGGCACAGGGACATCACAGGGAGCCATCACTGCCAGGAGGTGTGAGAGGAAGGGGCAGATGGCTGGACTATGCCCATGTCCTACAGCAGCAGCACAGGAACACGAGTGTGCTCTGAGCCCCAGCCCAGGCACCAAAGCCCCCCCATGACACCAGCAGCTCTGGCCTCACCACTGACAGGCTGCACGTGGGGAAAGGCTGACTCCCTGCCTGCCGTGGCCGCTGCCTGCATCCTGCCTGGCATCAGCAATTAGCCATGCAGGGGGTGATGCTGTGCAGCGTGCCAGGGGAGGCAGGTGACGTGATGGATGGGCAGGTGGGAATGATACATCTGGGTTAACAGCCCACAGAGGTGGGGGAGAGGGTGAGAGCTGGCAGGGCTGGAGCTGGAGGGGCCTGAGAGTGAGCCGTGTATGCCGCCCCCACCACCTAACTGTTTTCAGTGTTGGGGTTCAGTGTTTTTCCCCAGGATCCCTTTGCCTTGGTCCAGGTGGGCAGGACCATGCTTGCCAGCTTGGCTCCTTGTTGGATGGGTTCCTTCCTTCCCTATGGAGATGAGGATTTTGGGATGAGATTGCTGCTGCCATCCAGGTCAGGCTGTCCCTGGCTTGCAGCCCTGCCATGGCACACGTGCTGCCTGGCACTCCAGCCATGGCCACAGCATGTGTGCCATGGCAGGCACCTTCCTGAGCCATCTTAACACCCCTGTCACCTGTGTGGGGCTGGGATGGGGGGAGGCAACCACTGCCTGCACCCCAGGGGCAGGTACCTAATGAACACTGTTAGTAAGGGAGAGTCCAGTGCCAGAGTGGCAGCTCCTGAGACAACCAGGGCTCGGGGGATGGGGCACACTGGCCTATTTTTCGGTCATACGTGGTGGGTGGGATGCTGGAGAGGGTCTATAGGAGCCTGCCATGGTGAGGGGCTGGGAAGGGTCAGGACCCCCACTCTACTGCCCATCCATTCTAACTGGGCAGACCTTGTTCCCTGGTGATGGGAGTGGGCAGCTTCTCCCATGCCAGGCTGTTGTCCAGCCCCTGGGACAGGAGCAGGTGAGGATCATTTTGGGACTTGCTGAATCCTTCTGATCGCTGCTCCCCAGTCCCAGTACTTCCATGCCCATGCCCCCATCCCCTCCTCAAGCCTCCACATCAATCACATCCCCCCACTCCACACCCCCAGCTTGGCTTTCTCCGGGCTGGAATTGTCGACACCCTGCGGGGTGCTTTGTGCCGGCATCGGCGTGGAGGCGTGAGGTCATTGTGCTCAGTGACAATAACTGCTGCCACGTGCAGGTGCCTCTGCTGTGCTGAATGGCCCCAGGATGGATGGGGTCTTGCTGCCACCCCTCCTCCTCCTCCTCAGTGCAGCTGGGGCTGCCAGTTGCCTGTACCAGGCTTTAGGTGTGCAAGGGCAGAGTGGGAGGGGGATGCGGTGCTACTTCCCAGCACTGGTCCCCTTAGGGCTGGGCCTGGAGAGGAGGTGCAAAGGGGAAGAAGGGGCACTGGCTCTGGGGTGCACCAACACACTGGAGTTTTTGGGGGTGGTGGGGCACATCCTGCCTGTGTAGCTGGGGCGTTCAGTTCCCGGCGCTGCCTCGGCACGGGCTCTCCCGGCAGCTGAGCGGAGGCGGAGAGCGATCCAGCAGTGCTGTATCCAGCAGTGCTGTTTGGTGCAGCGAGCGGCAGGTCCTGGGCTGATTGCACCAGAGCTGGGAGGTGGAGGCATCAAGGGGGCCACAGTGGGGTGCATGCCAGGGATCCAGGGTTGCCCATGGCATGGGCACAGTGTGCATGGCCATGGTGGGCAGAGGCCACCATGGCTTGTCTGCTGTTTGGAAAGGGAGACCACGTTCCTGATTTTCTGATCTTGAGATAACATCAGAGCTGCTTGGTGGGGCTGAGAGACCCCCCAGAATCTTCCCATGGGGCTCAGGGAAGTCCCTGGGGTTATTGGTACACCAGGAAATGAGAGCTCCTTGTCCTTGCTGCAGGCATTGAGCATCCTGCAGGCTCAGGGTGCCCCAGGAACGGGGTGAGCTGTACCTGTGCCTATTGGGGTGTTGGGGCAGCTGTAGGGAGCCTGGTGAGGCTCTGCTGTAGAGCCAGGCTGTGGGGAAGGCTGCCCACTGAGGGCTGAATCCTGGCCAAAAACCAAGGAAAGCAAGGTAGAGCCGCTGGGGCCAGGCCTAGAAACCTTCCTCCTGCAGCAGGAGGGTGGAGCATGGCTCCTGGGCAGTGCATCCTCCAGACTTGACACTGGTGGGACGCTGGTGGGAGCATCTCTCGTACAGGGAGAGCCTGGGAGAGCTGGGACTGTTCAGCCTGGAGGGGAGGCTGTAACCAGGGGGTCCCCAGTATTTGAAAGGGAGGGTGCAGCAAAGAGGGAACCAGGCTCTTCTCAATAGTGTCCACCGGTGGACACAGATGAAAAAGTAGGAAATTGCACCTCAACACAAGAAAACACTGTGTGGGACCAGGGAGGCTGGGCTTGCTCTCATTAATCAGGGCTTACCAAGCTGGTGTCTGGGGTGTGAAGATAGCCCCAGTGTTGCTAGCCGGATGTTTGTGAGGTTTCTCAAGCACTCTGCCCCCTCCCCGCTCACTTTTTCCATTGTGCAAGTGTCGCTCTTGCCCATCAGCTCTTGCCCACCCCTGCGGGGCAGAGTGGGAGGCCCGTGCCCGCTGGCACCGGGGCACAAGGGGCAGGGGGGAACCAGAATGGGTCGGGCTGGCACGGGATGCCTGCCAGCAGGATGCCTGGGGACAGATGCAGCTGTAGATAGGGAAGCATAACCTCATTTCTAAAAAGCAGCTGCTGGAGAATGAGGTGTAGGGGGGATTGCCTTTCTTCTGGGGGCTCCTTTCCTCATTCCTCTCCTCCCTGTTAATTTTCATGTTAATTGTCCCCTTTCAATGGCCTCGTGAGCACCATGTGATGGCATGTCAGGATTGGTGCTGGAATCTCCTTTCAAGCTTCCACCCAGCATGGGAAAGGGATATTGTGGTCCTGCAACGGCAGAAAGCTCCATCCTCAGGGAGCACCTGAGCCTGTGGGGCCATAGCACCCGACAGGCAACGAGCCCCACAGCTGCCCAGTCCCGGAAGAGCTCTGCTGTGTCGCAAAGCCTGATAAGGTTTCCAACTGACTCCAGCCCACGAGGTGCCCGGCAGCTGCGGGTGGCCCTGCAGCTGGGCTGTTTGAGGGCTGCCAGCTCGCCCCTGCTGTCCTGGTGCCTGCTGGCTCAGCTGGAGGATGAGCTCTGATCCAACTGGACCCCAGCTTGTGCCTGGTGGGCTGCTGCATTTGGAGCAGGAGGGCGGCTGCCTGGAATGATGGTGGTGCAATGCAGGTCGGTGTGTTGACAGGCGATCCTCTTTCCGTTCTCCTCCTACCGGGTAAGGCATCGTCTGGTCACAGGGACAAGCATATCCCCTTCAGGAGTGGTGTAGGGTGGCCAGCTGCGTGGGCAGACAGCATCGTGCTCACCAGCTATATGTGCCAGCATTCCTGAGTAACAACCTTCCTGGCTCTTCACCAGCCGCTCCTTCGCTGTCCAAGCTGATCCCAGCAGGAAAACCCTCCTGCCCAGCTGTGGTCAGACCTGGCTGCACAATGGGCTCTTCCCAGGAATGGTGGTGGCACAGCTGGGAGAGTGGGGTGACTGAGCAAAGCAGCATCCTGGGGCTCTGCCTTAGGGCTGAAGGAAGGGCTGGCATTTTGGGTCATACCCTGACCTGGAAGAATCCCTGCTGGAGGGTGTTGAGCTTCCCTGGGCTGCGCTTCAAGGCCCTCTGCTTGTGCCGAGCACACAGCCAGCCTGTGGCATGATGGCCCCTGGGGACCAGCCCAGTTCTGGCAGGGCACATGGCTGGCCATCCTCCCAGGGCCATTTTTAGCTGTGTCCCCTCCGAGGCCCCACTGCCACTGCCACTTCAGCTGCATCTGAGCTGGAGGTGGCGGTATGTCCGCAGACCACGTGTAGTTTCATTCTTGCCTTTGCTTACCCGCCCTGTGTCTCTGGGATCCTCCCAGTGCTGGGCACAACCCTCTTGGTGCTGAGTCCTCTGGGCTGGAGAGAGCAGGGAGGGACCTTGGGATGGGGCAGTGGAGTGCTGGGACAGAGCCCCAGAAGGGAGCTGGCCTCTGGCTGATTGCTGGGCAGGTTGCATGTGGCTCTGGATGTGCTGCCTCTGTTGCTGGGATGGGACCAGCATGAGCTTTGCTGAGGCTCCCTGCAGTGCTGCCTGGAGCTCTCCAGCCAGAAAATCTGTGGTTGGGGTGAGTGGAGGGGCTGTGGCTTGTTTTGGGGTGTGGGTGGCACACTGCACTCACAGCTGTGCAGTGACCAGTGCAGAGCTCCCAGCCCAGTGTGTCCCTGAAAGCTCTCCAGGAAGAAGAGGCAGTCCCTTCGCTGCAGGTGCTCAGCTCCGGCTCCTTCGAGCTCTAGGGCACCTAATAGCCACTTACTTAGGGGACTGTATTATTGTGGCAACCCTGGAGCCCTGGACAAGGCTTTGGGGAGCCGGCACAGCAGGGGCGATGCCCCTCCGGCACTGCCTGTCTGTCCCTGCTGTCCCCACCCCTTTCCTGCTTGCGAAGGGGAAACACCGGGCTCGCTCAGCAATGCTGCCACGGTGTGGCTGCCCACTGTGTGGCCGGGCCTGCTGCTGCCCTTGGCCATCAGGTGCCTCCCGGGTCTCCTCCTGTTTTTCGTTCCAAAAGCAGGAGTCCAAAACCACAGGGCCACTCGGGAGCTGCTCCCTGCATGGAGCAGCATCAGGTGCTCCTGGTTGAGACCCACGGGCAAAAAATGAGGTATGTGGGTGGCTCACCACAGTGAGATCCCGAAACAGCCCAGACTGGTGTGCCTTCCCAGGCAGCGTGGGACAGCTGGGCTGCAGGGCTCGTTTTGGAGAGGGGACCTGCCTCATTTTCCCCAGGAAGGGAGTTGTCTGGCCCCACGCTGACACCGACTGAACCTGTACCACATGGCATCATCCCCAGGGATGATGGAGCCTGGATGGGCAGCTGCTGACATGAGGAGTTGTGCAGCAGGATGCTGTGCTTGGCGACGCAGAGGGCTTGGGCCTTGATGCCCAAAGCAGCCCCCGAGGCTGGGCATGGAGAGAGGTGCCTCCTGAGCTTCTCTGCACCAACTTTGCTGCCCCATGTTGGGATGCTAGGGATTAGTCTGCACTGGTGGAAGACTGAGGGCACACTCCCCCCAACCGTGGCACTGGAGGTGTTGAAAAACTCTGATGGGTGTTGTGGTGGAGGTGGCGAACTCTGCCTTTCAGGCTCTGCCCTGGCCTGGGCTGGTGCAGTGTGGGCAGCTGTGTCCTGTCCCCGGAATGGCCAGGACTGACATCTTGGGGCCAGGTGATGCTTCGTTGCTGCTGTCTGTCAGGGGCTTCTGCTGGGGGTGTTTCAGCTCTGACCCCTCCTTGCAGGGGTGGGTGCCACCCTCCAGGGCAGCCGTCCTTGCTGTACCCTGCCACCCACGTGGCCCTGGAGCCAGGAAGAGCTGAGTGCCCATGCCCTGCTGGCTCCAGCCCCTGGTGTGATAGCCCTGAGCCACCATCAATGACCTGTCTCTTCTTCCTTCTCCTTGCCATCCTGTTCTCCTGCTCCTCCCTGTCACAGCTCCCCACGCTGTCACACACTGCCTGTCCTCTGCAGCAACAGCAACGACTGTAGCAAACACAGCACCTGCACCTGATGTGTGCAGCCAGGTGTGGTGGAGGTGGTGTTTGTGGCTGGATCCCAGCTGGCTATGGCAGGATCCTGGCCTGTCCTCTCCTGGCATGGGACAAGGACTGCTAGGGTGCATGGTTTGTGTGTGGATCTGGGGGCCACAGCTGGACCCCACTGGAAGGCCACAGTCCCCTTGCTGCTCAGGGCAGCTCTGGGCTCACCATCTCCTCTGTGCTCTCAGCTGAGAGGCTGGGAAAGGGACATGGTGTGTCCCAGGGTGCTGGCACTGGGGATGACTGGGCTGTTTGAACTTGCACCGAGACTCGTAGGCATCGTGGTGATTGACCACAGCCAAACTCTGCACCAGTCCTGGAAGGCAAAGCATTGATAGGGAGTGATAAAGGCTTAAAACGTCCCTCTTCGAACTGCAAGCTGGAAGAGAGCAGGGAACATCATGGTGCATGCCCCACGGAGCTTCGGGAGGGGTCAGGCATGTGTGGAGTTGAGGCTCAGGGAGCACCCCAGGTGGGGTTTTGGCTTCTTTGTGACTTTGAAAGCTCCTGCTGTTCCTGGTGCTTTGGCCATCTGGTTCAGAGCCGTGGGGCAGTGGATTAAGGCTGAGACCCGGGGCTGGTGTGTTTGCAGGCTGGCAGGTGCCCGGGTGCCACCTCTTGCAGCACGCGGGCTGGGCACGGCAGTGCAGAGCCCCGGGGCCGTGTTTCTCTCCCTGTGCCCTCGGTGCCCAGTGCTAATTTGCCGTTAAATGTGGCTTGTCATCCTGTGCCTGGATCGGATACAACCGCTGTGGCAGCTAATTGCAGAGGAGCAGCTGAACGGGACTGCCGGCGGTGTTTAAAGAAGATACAATCAAAGATGAGGCAGTGCCAGAGCATCTCTGCCGCCCCGCTCAGCACAGGCTCGTAGCCATGTTGCAAACACTAATTAATTGAGTCTTGTAAACACTGCTGGGAGGAGGGTAAATATTGGCAGGTGCTGTGCTTCGGGGAGGGCAGAGGACGGGCAGCCAGGTTGCAGGGATGTGCTGTGCTGCAGGGGATGCTCTGCGGGCTGCCCTCAGCCCCCTGTTGTCCCCTCCAGGGCTGTGGGGGTCAGGCAGGGCTGGCTGCACCCCGGCTGTCTGCTCCTCAGCCTGGTTGGGGCTGCAGTGCCCAGGTAATGCTGCCTCCAAAGTGCAGTCTTGGTGTCTCGGGGGCACTGGTGTCCCCTCAAAGGGAGCTCTCCTGGCCCCAGTTCTGCCCTTGGCCTCCGGGGAGCTGCAGCAGGGTGAGGATCTCTGGGCACTGCCCTGGGGATGGAGAGGAACCATCAGCAGTGGGGGCTCTGCACCCCTGGAGTCCTGCATCTTCCAGCCCTGCTGTGCCCAACAGCATCCTTGCGGATCACAGGGGGTGCCCAATGCCCAGAGGATGGTGGGCAGGGAACATCATTTGTCCTGCTACATCCAGCAGAGAGCAAGCCCCAGAATGTCCCATCTGGGCTCCTGGGGACCCAGGGACTGGTGTCATGGGGAAAATGATGGCTTTGGGGGTTCTGGGGGACTGTGGGAGCTCAGGATGCTGTGGTCTCTGCAGAAGAGCGTGAAGGAGGGGCTGTTGCTGAAGCAGACGAGCTCCTTCCAGAGGTGGAAGAGGCGATACTTCAAGCTGCGGGGCAGGACCCTGTATTATGCTAAGGATGCTAAGGTAGGCTGGGGGCTGCTTCCAGCACGCTCGGTCAGGGGGGCCTGAGGCTGCCAGCCCAGGAGGGGACAGAGATCCCTGCCTGGTGGACTGGGGTTCTGGTTTCTCCCTCACAGTCCCTCATCTTTGACGAGGTGGACCTGTCTGACGCCAGCGTGGCCGAGACCAGCACCAAGAACATCAACAACAGTTTCACGGTGAGGGAGGTGTGGGGCTACCAACCGCACCCGGCAGAGACCTCGGCACCTCGCAGGGAGGCACTGCAGGCCCCCCTCATCCCCCCAGAGCCATGGGGCACCCCATAGCATGGCCTTGTGCTGCTGGAGGTGGCACTGGTGTGCCAGGGATTGCTGGGGTCTGTGCTGGGTTCTGGCTGGCCTGGCGGTGGCCTGGTGAGAGGACGTGGGCATGGTGGCTGTTGCAGGTGATCACGCCATTCCGGAAGCTCATCCTATGTGCAGAGAACCGGAAGGAGATGGAGGACTGGATCGGTGCCTTGAAATCCGTCCAGAAGTGGGAAATCCATGAGGTGATGTGTAGGCAGGGGGGCTGCATGGATCTGTGTTTCCATGTGGAGTGGGTTTCCCTCTGGGTGCCTTTGGCTGCCAGGCAAGAGCAGCCCCACAAGGAGGACAGGAGTTGGGCTGGGGGGGCTCTGGGGGCCAGCTGAGGGTCCCAGGCACTGATGGGGCGGGGCTGTGCCTCCAGGCCACGCAGTTCAACATGGAGCACTTCTCGGGCATGCACAACTGGTACGCCTGCTCCCACGCCCGCCCCACCTTCTGCAACGTGTGCCGTGAAGCTCTTCCGGGGGTCACCTCCCACGGCCTCTCCTGCGAAGGTCAGTGCCAGGGTCCTGCTGGGAGGTGGGCAGGGGCTGGGATCGAGGCAGGGCACCCTCCCAAGCGTGGGCCAGAGCAGGAGTGGTGCAGGATGATGCCCACTGGCTGCCATCCCCAGATGCTGAGGGGTTTGGGACCAGGGCTGTGCATGTCTTGGGTACCTTCCCTGCTCCTCACTGCTCCCCCCCATGCAGTCTGCAAGTTCAAGGCACACAAGCGCTGTGCTGTCAGAGCCACGAACAACTGCAAGTGGACGACCCTGGCCTCCATCGGCATTGAAATCATCGAGGATGAGGATGGGGTAAGCAGGCAGTCCCCATCAGGGATCCTGGCAGGACAGAGCCACGAGCAGAACTGGCCTCGCTGTGCCCAAATCAGGAAGGAAGGAACTGTGGCTGTCCCCTGCACTGTGTGGCCTCTGGGCTTGGCTCTGCAGGGACATAGCTTGGAGACACCTCCTCTGACAGCCTGCATCAGAATCCCTTATTGCTGTCCAAGTGGGGCCACCTCCAGGCATTTTCTGGGGACACCTCTGCCCTGCCTCATGTGCCGGTGGTTTCAAGGGGCCAGGCAGGCAGGAATGAGAGGACATGGGAGGGGTCCCAGACCTGCCTTCCCCTGCTGTGGGGCATCATCCCCTGCCCACCTCCTCCGTGATGCCTGGGGACAGAGGTGGCCTATGACACTGTCCCTCAAGAGTGCAGGATGCCATTGGTGGCTGCCCCTCCCTGCAGGTGGCCATGCCCCACCAGTGGCTGGAGGGGAACTTGCCCGTCAGCGCACGCTGCGCCGTCTGTGACCGGACCTGCGGCAGTGTCCGGAGGCTGCAGGACTGGAGGTGTCTCTGGTGCAAGGCCATCGTAAGGATGTACCCACCCCTGTGCCCACCCCTCTCCTGGCGCACACAGCACTGCCCCTTCTGTGTGCATGGCTGGGAAAGCTGATGCTGGGGACTTGGGTGCTGCATCCCCCAGCTTTGCTGACGCAGGTGTCCCTGTGTTCCCAGGTTCACAGTGCCTGCAAGGAGCTCCTTGGCAAGCGGTGCCCCCTGGGACAGTACAAAGTGTCCATCATCCCGCCGACTGCCTTGAACAGCATTGATTCTGATGGTGAGTCATGGAGGGCACAGGGCTGGTCTAGCAGGGGAGACAGGCTGTTTGGGATGGGGCTCTGAGCTCTCTGAGCTCCTCTGCAGGCATTGACTTGTGGCACTGTGCCTGTATTGTGGGGCAGCAGGAACACTACCATCAGTAGGCTCCAGAGTCAATGCTCCTCCCTTGGTTGAAGGCTACTTGTTGCCTTGCACTGTGCCCCACGACTCAGCGGTGTTCTATGGGCTTTGGGGTGGCAGTTCTTGACTGTAGGTGGCTTCAGTTGCTCCTGCCAGGCCACTTCTTGCAGTGGCTGTGGTCACAGTCCCTCTGTGCTGGGATTAGCGGTGCCAACCCTATACCCCTGAGGTGAGCTGTCCTCTATTGCACCCCAATGGTTCAGCATCTCACAAGGCAGGACGAGGCTCTTGCTTGGGTTATTTCCCAGTGTCTGAATCTCAGCTGGATTTTTGGTAATGCAGAGCACAGCTTTGCCCTGGCAGAGGACACTGTGGGGAGAAGCCATGTGGAGCCTGGGGGGACCCCCCTGGCTGTTTCCCTCTCCCGAGGGGCCCAGCTGGCCTTCACTGAGCAAAATCTGTTCTTCTCTTCTGGATATTTTTTTCTTCGTTCTTTAATGCTTTTCAGCACTCAGCTCAGCCGGTGGCTCATTTGCCTCTTGTTACTCATCGGGATGCTGTCAGGGTAACCATCACGCGGCTGCTCCTCGGCTCCAGAGCCTTGGCTGCTTGTGGCTGATCCCTGGCAGCATCCCTGCCCTGTCCCTCTCTAGCAGCCCAGCCATCAGCGGCTGTGACTTGCCCAGCCGAATGGGAGCAGCTTAGCAAGGCCTCAGTCCCCCTTGTCCTGCCGTGCTGTCCCGCTCCAGCACATGGGTGCTGCTGGCAGCGAGCTTTTCCGCTGCAGCCCACGCTCTGACTCAGCAGCTCCCGGTGCTTCGTGTTGCCGATCTGCTCTGCTCAGCTGGGCTGGGAGCGGAGATGGAGTGGTGCCCAGGCCAGGAGGGGGTGAGCTGTGGGGATGTTGCCCCCATGCTCCCGCTGTGGTGGCGATGCTGGGGCTCCTGGTAGCAGCCTATGGGGCTCTGAGGGCAGTGGCTGTGGGGCTGGTGCCAGTGGCAGTGATGGCTGATGCAGTCCCTGCCACAGCACTGCTGGGTCTGCCAAGGGAAGGAGCCTGCAGACACCAGCCAGGGGACCGGGATGGCCAAGATGTGCCTGAGGCGGGTGTGGGCTCTGGGCCAGTTGTCAATACTCCTCTGCCTGAGGCACATTTTGTTCCCCATCTAATTGCTTTAAAAGCACAGTGCTTCCTCTTCCCACTGCCCCTCGCCATCCCCCGGGCACCCCCATTGCTGCCCCTCCTGCCCCAGCACCCTGCAGGTGGGGCACGGCACAGTTGGAGTGTCCACATGGCCTCTGCTCTCCTGAAGTGTCCGTGGGGAGTGGGAGCCGGGACTCATGTGTTTGGGCTCACTGCAGGTTTCTGGAAAGCCACCTGCCCCTCGACCTGCTCCAGCCCTCTCCTGGCCTTTGTTAACTCGAAGAGTGGGGACAACCAGGGTGTCAAGTTTCTGCGCAAGTTCAAGCAGTTCCTCAACCCGGCCCAAGTCTTTGACCTCATGAATGGGGGCCCACACCTGGGGTAAGCGCTGGCCTGGGCACCCTGGAATGGCCTTGGCAGGATCCCGGTGGGCACCTGGCACAGTGCCCAGCCCCTCTCTCCTTGCCCCCCGCCCAGGCTGCGCCTCTTCCAGAAGTTCTCCACCTTCAGAATCCTGGTGTGTGGTGGGGATGGCAGCGTGGGTTGGGTGCTCTCTGAGATCGATGCCCTTGGCCTCCACAAACAGGTGAGTGGGAGTGCCTGGCATTGCTAGTGCAGGCTGGCACCATCCCCAGCACTGGCACCAAGCCCAGCTGGGACCCCCCTGTGTGCCCCAGGTGCTGCTGAGCAATAGGCACAGCAGGGTTGGGGGTGTCACAGGTGCCCTTGGGGGCTGCTCTGAGCCCCCCCACTCTGTGCCTCTCCTGCAGTGCCAGCTGGGTGTCCTGCCCCTGGGGACTGGCAACGACCTGGCGCGGGTCCTGGGCTGGGGCAGCCTGTGTGACGATGACACCCAGCTGCTGCAGATCCTGGAGAAGCTGGAAAGGGCCACCACCAAGATGCTGGACCGGTGAGCATGGCACAGAATATGTGTCCCTTTGTCCCCCCCTGCCTTGGCATCTCTTGGGCAGCCTGTTCTCTGCCTGTCCCTGTGCCAGGGGGCCAGGAGATGGCAGGCAGCCATGATCTCTGCTTGGCAGGTGGAGTGTGCTGACCTATGAGGCCCCCAAGCAGTCCCCCTCAGGCCTGAAGGAGGAGGAAAATGGGGACTCCAACATCCAGGTGGGAACTGTTGGCATTTGAGGACTTGAGATGGGGAGGACAGGCTGGAGGGCAGGTTCCTGTTCAACCCATCAGCCAATTCAGGAGCACACAGGGCGAGATGGCTGGGGGTCATGCTGGGGGTCCCTGGGGACTGGGGCTATGAGGGGGCTGGCAGCTGGCTGCACGCAATGAAATGAGCCTGGCAGGTCTCAGCCTGGCATGTGCAGATGGGAGCAGGCAGCAGGTGAGGTAGAGCTGGCCTGCCACTGGCCGGCTGTTTTGGACTCTTCTGTGTGCTCCCCTTCAGACCCATGCCTCAGTTTCCCGCCTGGTGTGACTGACATCCCCTCTGCCTAGCAGCATGGGCATGGCTGCCCTCAGGGCTACGGAGTGGGCTGAATAAGAACTGGTCATCCCCACTCCAGGACTGGCTGGGCAAAGCTCCATCCCTGAGTGGGGCACATGGCAGGGTGGCAGGGCTCCAGCTGTCACCCCCTGTGTCCCCCAGGCCCAGATCTCCCATTACGCCGACTCTGTTGCCTTCCACCTGGCCAAGATCCTGGAGTCGGACAAGCACTCCGTGGTGATCTCCTCTGCAAAGTAAGGAGGGGGCCGTCGATGGGGGTGCCAGAGCCCCCTTGCTGGGCTGGGGGGTGCCCCCAGGGGCACTGCACCCCTCTGGGCCAGGCTGTCCCAGCTGGCCATCAGCAGCCGCCAGCTGTGCTGGTGCCTGTCAGATAATCCTGGCGCTGCCCCTCTGGAGCGGCGGTGTTATCCCAGCAGTGCCCCTGGCTGGCATCTGTGCCTCGCTGGCCGTGCTCTGCCCCTCTTCCACCTCCGGCCACTTCCCTCGGCAGGTTCCTCTGCGGGACTGTCAATGACTTCGTGACCGAAGTTGGGCGGGCTTACAAGAGGGCAACGGAGAACAAGCAGGAGGCTGAGCTCATGGCACGGAAGGTGTGTTGCAGGGGAGCTGGAGCCCTAGGTCAGGCTTTTGGCACAGCCCCCAAGCAGGAGAGGGGCTGCTCTGGGGCCCACGCCCTTGCTGTGCATGTGTTGGGCTGTGCCATGCTTGGGGTGCCCAGGCATGGAGTGTCCGAGTGCTTGGGGGTGCCCAGGCACTCAGGGTGCCCAGGGAAGCGCCCAGCACTGGTGGGGGGCAGCGGCTTGTGCCAGGTGCTGAGTGGGGGGGTGTCCCACAGTGCGCCATGCTGAATGAGAAGCTGGACTCGCTGGTGCGGGAGCTGAATGAGGAGGCTCAGGCCATCATGGTCCCTGAAGAAATGGCACAGGCCACCCCTGCTGATGTCAAGGACCAGGAGAAAGGTGGCAGCTTCAACCCCAGCCCCGTGCCTCGCATCTTCAAATCCAAGGAGCAGCTCATGCTGCGGGCCAACAGCCTGAAGAAAGCCCTGCGGCAGATCATCGAGCAGACAGAGAAAGGTGAGGGAGTGGTTGGGGGTGGCAGCTCCCCTGGTGCTGCAGCAGCCTGGCAGGGGCTGTGAAGCCACCGTGGGTTGGTGCTGGACCCATGCCTTGGTTCTCCCTTGGAATCCTTGGGATGGCAGCAGTGGCCCCACCCTGGGGGGCACGAGCCCACACAAGGCTGCCCTGGGGAGGGGACGGAGGGCCACAGGGCTGCAAAGACTCCCTGTCATGCCCCTCTTTGCATCCAGCTGTGGATGAGCAGAACAAGCAGACCCAAGCCTACCGGGGCAGTGCGGGCCCCAGCAAGGACAGCTCGGAGGAGCTCAACAAGGAAGAGGAGAAGCTCAGTAAGATGCCAGTGGGGCACATGGCTTTTTGTGGGGGTATGCGGGTGAGGAGTAGGATGGGCTCAGCATGAGGACCCATGTGGCAGCTACCTCCCTGTCCACCCTGGTCAGGCTCCCGGCGGGTGACAGTGACCTCTGCATCTTCCTCCATCATCCTGGACCGGCCGGACACCTTTGGCAGCTTGCAATTCCCTGAAGTCCCCAGCACCCTGTGAGTCTGGTGTTCTGCCTGCCCCGGGGACCCTGGCCAACCCTTGCTGCCCGTCACAGAGCGGGAGCAGAGCTGGTACCGTGCTGCCTCTTGGAGGGGGCTGCTGTGGCAGCCTCTGCCCACCAGTATGGCATCCCTGGTACCAGGCCCTCCCCGGCCGAGGAGTGCCCGTGCTGGGGGAGCCTGCCTGTGCCTGGTGCAGGATCTCTGGCTGATGCTTGGAGCTTGGGGCTCCCCCAAGGTCGTGGCTGTGCCATGGGTGTCCCACCATGGGAACTGAGGGAAATGCAGCCATCCCTGCTAGCTTTGGTCAGGCTTCCCACTGCCAGCCCCTCTGCTCCAGTGGGTGTTACACCCCATCCTCTGGTGCCAACCCACAGTCACCGATGTGCCGCTGCCTCTCAACCTGCTTTCCCTGTCTGCTGCTTTCAGCCACTTCTCAGAGAAATGTGTCATGAATAACTACTTCGGCATCGGCCTGGATGCAAAGATCTCCCTGGAGTTCAACAACAAACGGGATGAGCACCCCAAGAAGTGCAGGTTGGCTGGAACCCCCCAGGTTTCCCCCAGGAAAAACATGTACCCCTGGCTCTCCAATGCCTGCACCAGGAGGGGCCATTATGATGCTGGGAGCCATGGGGTGTCTCGGTGCTACTGTGCTGGGGACTCCTTCCTTCCTGTAGCAGGTTTTGCACCTGCACCCAGTGCTGGGGTGAGGACCCCTGGATGGCAGGCTGCAAACACCCCAGAAAGGGTGAAAACATGAGGGCTTGGTGGGATTTACTTGCTCTGCACCTGGATCGAGGGACATTGTCATGCTGGCATGGAAGGGTCGGCATCTGGGTGCCATATGCTGCACCTTGGCTCTCCTGGGAGGCAGCAGGCAGCAGGAATTGGGGAAACTGAGGCAGGGCCAGCAGTCCAGGACTGCTCAGCCCAGTGCCCCAGGAAGAGCGTGGAGTCTGTGACAGGCAGTGGGGAGCCCTCAGCCCTTCATCTGTCCCACTTTGCCCAACAGCAGCCGCACCAAGAACATGATGTGGTATGGGGTGCTGGGCACGAAGGAGCTCCTACAGCGCACCTACAAGAACCTGGAGCAGCGGGTACAGCTGGAGGTACGGGGCTGGGAGAACAGGGATAGAGCAGGAGGGGCAGCATTGCAGCAGCCCCCCAGGCTCAGCCCTCTCTTGCAGTGTGACGGGGTGCCCATCTCGCTGCCCAGCCTGCAGGGCATTGCTGTCCTCAACATCCCCAGCTATGCCGGGGGCATCAACTTCTGGGGAGGCACCAAGGAGGACAATGTGAGTGCCAGTGCCGTGAGATGAGCCGAGGGGCATGACATCCTTTCCACAGCCCTAGGAAATCCTAGGGTGGGAGAGTCCCTGTCTTGGGCACACATGGGGAAAAGGCTGGATCCCAAAATGAGTCCATTGTGGAAGTCTCATGTGTAGTGGTCCTCTGCAGAACTTTGGGGCTCCATCCTTCGATGACAAGAAGCTGGAGGTGGTGGCTGTGTTCGGCAGCATCCAGATGGCCGTGTCGCGGGTCATCAACCTGCAGCACCATCGCATCGCACAGGTAGAGGCCAGGCACCCTGCGGGACCCCAAGGGGTGCCAGAAAGCTCTTGGGGCAGCGGTGGAGCCTGAGGCAGTGCGGCGCCGCTCGGCTCGGCAGCCGTTGATGCCACCCCTGGGCTGTCTGCCCCGCAGTGCCGCGTGGTGAAGATCACCATCCGGGGCGACGAGGGCGTCCCTGTGCAGGTGGATGGAGAAGCCTGGATCCAGCCCCCTGGCGTCATCAAAATCCAGCACAAGAACAGAGCCCAGATGCTGACAAGGGACCGGGTGAGCTTGGGGTGCTCAGCAGGACCGTGCTGGGACACGGGCAGGTGTGACCAGCTCAGAGGGGCCGTGTCTGTCCCCCACAGGCGTTTGAAAGCACCCTCAAGTCTTGGGAGGACAAGCAGAAAGGGGAGAGCTACCGAGCAGCCACACGGCCACGGCTCAGCTCCCAGCAGTCCATGGAGTACCTGACCGAGGAGGAGAGCAGCCTCTTGCAGCAGGTCTCACGCGTCGCCGAGACCCTCATTGCCAGGTCAGACTGCGGGAAGGGGAAGGGGGAGGGCACAGGGAAGCGGGAGCTGTGCTGTGGCCACGCAGAGCTGCCTGCCAGGGGAGCCCCGGCAGCTCCAGCCCCTGTCGCCTGCAGGATCCACGAGGCAGCCAAGGCTCACAAAGCAGTGGAGCAGGAGCTGGCACACGCAGTCAATGCCAGCTCCCTGGCGCTGAGCGAAGCCCTCTCGAACAAAGCTGCCAGCTCCTCAGAGGTGAGCTGGGGCTGGGAGTGCAAGGCAGCCTCTACTCAGGCCCTCTGAGGCCCTGCCACTCAAGGGGTTACCCCTTTGTGCTCCCCAGTTTCTCAGCAGGAATGTGGCTGTGGAGGTGGTGCTGAGCATCAAGGAGCTGTGGGCTGAGACCAGGGCATTCCTGGAAGGGAAGACGGTGAGTGGGGCCAGTGGGATGCCTTGAGGGAGGTGATGAGAGCAGCCAAAACCCCCCCAAGGCTGGTACCTCCGGGGGTGGCAGCAGGGCTGGGTATGGTCCCTGTCCCCCACAGCTGGACTCGCCGCAGGAGGAGGAGGCGCTTCACGGCCCCCTGAGTGTGCTGGGCCAGGAGCTGCAGCGGCTGCTGGACATCCACTGGCTGGGGCCCATTGCCCACCCTGCTGAGGAGGTGGGTGCACAGGGGCTGGGGTGTGGCATAGCCCCCTGTCTGGCCCCAGGGAGCTGTAGCACCCCACCGAGCCTGGCTTCTCACAGGAAGGTGCCAGCAGTGCCAACAAGGGCAGCTTTAAGCTTCGCCTCAACATCCCCAAGCCCAGGAAGGAGAAGGACAAGCTGCAGAAGCAGAAGGCCAACAGTGCACTCCCAGGTAAAGTGAGCAGTGTGCCAGGGAGAGAGTAGAGTGGTGCAGCTGGTCCTGGTCGGGACGCCCCTGTGCTGACCTGTCCATCATTCTCCTGTCCTGGGCATGCTGGGGAAGGATCCTCAGGAAGGGGGAACAGGGCATGTCCTGGCTGCCTGGGGGTGTCACCTATGTCACCGAGAGCCCCTTACAGCTTACTTTTTCTGATAGCAGACATGCAGAGCCCCCCAACCCCATAACTCCTTGGCAAGGGGGAGAAGGGGCTATGGTACAGCTCAGCCCTTCGGGTAAGTCCCTTGTCCAGGGCTGGGGGGTCTGGTTGAGGGGGAGCAGCTCACGTGTTCCGTAAGTAAGCCAAGGAGAGGAGCAGCAGCCTGAGCCTGCTGTGGCCTCTGGCCACAGGAGTGGGCGGGGGGATGCTGGCCGCTGGCCACAGGCTGCCATCACCACTGCCTGCCCTGCCGCGTCCCACTGCCTCTGCAGGCCCCAGGCAACTGCTGTTGTTTTCCTCCCTGCTAGCAGACAAGTGGGGCTCCGAGGAGGTGGCAGCTTGGCTGGAAACGCTCGGTTTAGGGGAATACAGAGACATTTTTGTCCGGCATGACATCCAGGGCTCAGAGTTGATTCTGCTGGAGAGGAGAGACCTGAAGGTACAACCCCCTTGTGCCTCCTGAGGGACCCTCAGCCCATGGGGAGCATGGTGTCCTCCATCCCCCCTCTCCCCATCCCTCCTGGTGGACAGGTCGACCCTACACCTGGCTCTGCAGGGCTGAGCTTGCGCAGCTTGTGCACAGGGGCTGGGAGGCAGGGGAGGGGGCTCGCCTTGGTCCTTCAGCTTCCAAGGCTCCATACACCTGCCCCAAGCAGTATCAACGACACCCCCTCTCCTACATTCAGGCATGGGGATGTGCTCGCAAGAGGACAGAGGGCTCCAAGCAAGCACTGTGCTCCAGCAAGAGAGAGCGTGGGGAGCTGGGCTGTGCCTCCTCCTCTGCCCTGTGGCTTGTCCACTGGTGAGAGCCCAGGGCTGCTCCCTGCAAATGCATCGACTCCCCTCTTCTCTTTCCTGCAGGACCTGGGGATCACCAAAGTGGGCCACATGAAGAGGATCCTTCAGGCCATTAAGGAGCTCAGCAACCTGCCCTAGGCTGACAGCGGGGCAGCAGCCCAGCCCGGACGCTGGGTGGGTGCTGCCCCCAGGGAATGGGGTGGGTAGGGCAACAGATCCCTGCCCCGTGTGTATGGAGCCCCGCCGCTTGCCTTGCTTTATCTGTCTGTCCCCACTGTCCCTGGAGCCACTGCTTCTCCCCCAGCCTGTGGGGCTGGAGACGCTGAAGCAGAGGTCTAATGCCATAGGCGATGTGGTCTGACCACCAGTCCAGCCCCAGCAGGGTCACTACAGGAGCTGGGGCCACCCTCTGTGTGCTCAAGCTGGGCCAAAGCAAAAGTTTCCCCTTCCCCACGTGGGTATTTAAGCTGTGTAAATAGTTGGAGAGAAGATACTCATTGCTGCTGCTTGCATAGTGTCATTACTAAGGGGGAAGGTGAGGGGAGGGAAGGAGGGAATTGGGAATCCCTTTCCGGCCTTCACCCAAACAACCCCTCCACCCTGCTCTCACCCTCTGTCCCATCACAGCCAGGGGAAGGACAGCACTGGGGCTCACGGTCTCCAGTGCCAGCATGTATGACAAACATTTTATTAACAGTTACACATGACTTTTTTTTTTCCCCCCCCATCTTCCTCAGTTAAAATTACTATTATTTATGTACATGGTGCCACCCTGCCTGAGGGCACCCCGTTATTTACAGGTTTATTTACAGAGTAGGGCTATCAGCTAGTAAGTGCCTCCTCGAGCTTGAGCATGTCCATGGGGGTGACTTTGGCAACCTCAAAGAAGACCCTGGAAGGAACACATTGGCTTAGAGCTCAGCCACAGCCCTGACACCCCGTGCACCAGTGCCCCCAGATCCCGACAGCAGCCCAGGGTGCATGCTGGTGGTGTCACCCCTGAGGCCTGAGGCAGAGCCCCGTGGCACTCACCTGTGTGAGTACTTGCTGCGCACAGCGTTCAGCTTGTCGCGGGGCTGGTACGTGAGCAGGAAATTCAGCCTCTTCACCAGGGGGTGCAGGTCCTGGGCACTGTACCCACTGTAGTACTCCAGCGTGGGGGTCTGCAAGGGGATGGCGGGGCTAAGCTGTGTCCTCTCAATGACAGGACAGCCATCATCTTCCCTGTCTAGTCCCCAAATCTGATCCTAGCCCTAGAGCACCACCCCACTCACCAGTCCATCGCCTCCCACACCCCCACAGTGTCTCCGAGGGTGCCTCGGCAGGGACAGGGAATTAGGCAGGCACTCACCCAGCCCCCAAGGTTCTTCATGGTAAGTGCCAGCAGCAGGCAGCTGGCAGCCAGCTTCGAGGGGCGCTCGCGGACGTAGTCATACTCCTGCAGGGTCATCTCGCAGAGGAAGCGGGCCAGCGTCAGTGTCTCCATGCTGGCACGGGCACACTACAGCCGGTGGGCAGGGGAAAGGATCAGCCTTTTGAGCAGTGCTGCTCCTCTCCCCAGTCTTCTTGGGATCTAGAGTGCTGCCTCTGGGGCAAAGGACAGGGATCCCTCACCCCCAGCCTATCGCAGGCCACCATCCTCACCCCTCAACCCTCTTGAGGGGACCTGGACAAACTTTCCTTGCTGCCAGCTGGGAGCCTGAAGCCCTGGCAATGCAAGTGACCATCCCATGGAGCCAACACAAGGGGTGCCTGGAGGTACCTGGCCACCAGCCCACCCTGCCAATGCACCCACCTTGGCAAAGCGCCGCAGGAAGCGGTATGGGATGGGGATGTTGATGTCAAACTTGAGTGTGCTGAGGATGCTCATCTCCATAGCAATGAGCTCCTCCCGCTTGTAGGCGTCATCGCAGATATAGAGGAAGTCATCCACACACGGTGGGCACCGCTCCTGCTGGGGCACAACTGCTCAGCACCCCAATGGGGGCTCATCCTGGCCCCACTCAGGAGATCCTACACATCCCGCAGGCCCTGGGAGGGTCCACATGCTGCCAGACCCCGCAAGGACTGTTACAACACCCCGTGGGGCTTGTGTGATGTCTGTACTGCTCCAGCCCTTGGCTCGAACTCCATGCCTGCATGAGGTGAACCAAGGTATCCTGATGGCCTCTGCAGAGCAGAGAGGAGCTGGTTCTGCAGTGACACCAGGAGACAGGATTCAGCCCACCATGCATTCACAGCCTTTGGGACAGGAAGGGGGAACATGACAGACATGCCACCCCAGCACCTCTCAGGGCAGTGGCCTGGCCTTCTCCAAAATCCCAGAGGAACCAGAGAAGCACAGCCCCCTCTGCCCGTGCACCCCAGGACAGCACACAAAGAGTCACCTCAAATTTGGAGGCAATGAGGATGGCAGTGGAGCCGATAAGCTGCAGCTTCTCCCTCATGCTCACCACCTCCACCAGGTAGTGGTCCACCAGCTTCACAGCCAGGTACAGTGTCTCGTGGTTCAGCTCAAAGTTCTCCTGCAAGGATGAGAGCAGGGGACAGGACAGGGTGTCAGGCAGAAGTTAGGCCTGCCCAGCCGCACCCAGCTCTCACAGAGGCCAGTGGTGCCCCCATGGGCCAGACTCAGAGGGAGGGATGTAGGCTCATCCCTAGCCCAGGGAGGGGGAGGCTCAGCTCTTCACTGGGGATGCTTGCAGGAGCCACTGCCAGCACACTGAGGTCACATGTGCCAAAGGCAGCGTGGGGGTTGCTCTGCAGGAAGCTGTGCCCCCTCACCTGGACCTCCACCATCCAGTCCACAAGGATGGCACGCATGTCTCCACTGATGTCTGTCTGCTTCTCCATGTAGTCCGGAAGCCTGAATTTCTCCTGCCAAAGAGCCAGCTGTCAGGGACAGGGCAGACATCCCCACCCTCAAACAAGCACCTTCCCACCCTGCACAGGCCTCCGCCAGGTGGTCAGAGCCTCTGGGCAGTGGGTGGCCCTGCCCACAGTCACTCCTTCCTCAGACAGGGCTGCCATCCCCTGGACAGGCATCACTCACCTCTCTTTCCCTCATGTATTCAAAGATCTCCTTGGCATACTCTGCGTTGGCATAGGGGTCACCCAGCTGCTCCTTGTCAATGTCCTCCACGGCTGGTGCCTGCTGGGATGGAGGAGGCAGCAGTAAGGGGGAGGTCTGTCAGTGCTAGTCACCCTGTCAGGGCAAGGCTGCTGGCCCTCTGCACCCCTGTTTTCCTACCGGCTCTCATCACCCTGCAGCCCCTGCCCCACTCTTTCCCAGGGGAGGATTCTTGAAGGAAGATGGTGGTGCACTTTACCCCACTCCCCAGCTTTTCATAACACCGGCCCAAGTCTCCCCAAGGTCCAGAGCACTGCCTGGTGCCCCAGTATCACCAGTGGCAGCCACAGACCAGTGCTGTGACGGGCCTGGGGCCACGCTGCAGCCCAGGGTCCCTACCCTCTCCTCAGGGGGCTTTGGTTCCTGCACAGGCACTGGCTTCTCTGGCACAGGATCCACTTTGGGCTCTGCAGGAGCTGTTGGGGGAGTTTTCTTCGTTGACCTGGGCAGGACAAGAGCATAAACCATTGCTGGGAGGAGGCCAAATTTCCTGTGTGAACGGGGCCCTCCAGAGACCCTTGCTGCTTCAGGAAGGGGCTAAACCACCATTAAAATATCCCCACTGAGACCCTTAGAATCACTTACATTGGAAAAGACCTTTAAAGATTGTGAGTACAACTGTTCCCCCAGCACTGCCATGCCCACCACTAAGCCCTGTCCCCAAGAGCCACATCCACATGGCTTTTAAATCCCTCCATAGATGGTGACTCTATGACTGTCCTGGGCAGCCTGTGCCAGGGCTAGACAGAGATTTTGAGAAAGAAATTTTTCCTAATATCCAGCGTAACCCTCCCCTGGCATACTCTGATAGTAGGTACACTGTTTCCCCCCTGCATCTGGTGCAGTCTCCATCACTCAAGGGAAGTCCCCGCAGGACAAGTTGGCAGCAAACCCCTGATCCCAGCTACTCACTTTTTTAGGTTGATCTCGTTGTTCTTGGCCACCCCCAAGGCACTATGTGCCTTCTGCGCCTTGGGTGGAGCGACTTTCACAGCCTCCTTCTTCCCCGCCACCACCTGGTTCTTGTGAGCCTGTTTGGGTCAGAACAGGGAGATACAGGGGCTGCACAGCGGGAAGCAAGTTGTGCCCTCCAGGGAGACCTCTCCTCTTCCTAATGGGCATGGGACACACCCTGCCCCCCTCCATAGGGGGCTCAGAGGGGCCACCAAAGACCCCACCCTCACAGAAGCACTCACATTGGTGATGTCCCCAAATGCCGACCTCTTCTTGGGCCCACCCTGGGGTGAGGACGAAGACCTCTTGGCATGGCAGTTCTCCTCCTGCAATAGAGGCTGTTAGAAGGTGGTTTCCAGCTGCCCCAAAGGAGCCCCCCCCACTCCTTGCCTGGGTCCGTGCTCACCTTCTCGGGGTCGACATTCTCTGCAGCAGGACCCACCTTGCCTGCTCGGGACTGCTTGGTGGTCACCAACTTGGCATTGCGTGGCAACGGCATCCTCTCCCTTGGCTTCTGCGAGCAAGCTGGGGGCAGAGCAGGGTGTGATGGGGGCTGCTGCCTGCCTGCCTCCAGGGACACCCTCCCAGCGTGGGGCAGAACAGAGGAGCATTTGTTCCTCCTGGGGGCTAGCACAGCAGGACAGGCCCCTTCCCTAGGCATGGCAGGTGGGTGGTGCCCCACGACAAGATCAGGCAAGGGACAAGCCTGGCTGGGTGTGCTCCCAAGGAGGAAGAGACGTGGGCATCCAACACCTCCACCAAAAGCACCCCGCTGCGGCGGCGGGGGAACAGGCAGTTTTTAGATTCCTGCATCCCAGAGAAGGATGCAAGGCCTTGCACACCCTCGGAGAGCCGGGGGTCTTGGAGGTCCCCGCTCCCCTGCAACCCTCAGGGTCCCCTGGGAGAGTCGGAAGTCCCAAAGTTCCCCTCTCACCTGTACCCCCGGGGCTTCCTAGGGAGCTGAGGATCTCGGAGGCCCCCACTCCCTTGCACCCTCTAGGGTCCCCACGCCTGCCACCGCCTTGGGGTCCCAGCGCTGCCCACTCTCCCGCAGACCCCACTCCCTCGTGCCGAGGGTGTCTCCCCGCCGCCGCTCACCCACGCCGAGTCCCCGCTCACCCATACCCGGGGTGCCCGGTCCCCACTCCCCCACGCCAGATCCCCGCTCACCCATGCCCGGTCCGCACTCGCCGCGCCGCCGGCTCCGGCTCTTTTGAAAGTAGCAGTTCGGTAGCGGCCGGCCAGCACTGGCCGAGCCTCGTCCAATCAGCGCGCGGGGCGGTGCCAGGCCGTGGCCAATCGGCGGGCGTGGAGGGATGCAGTTGCTAAGGGACGGGACGGCAGGGTTTAAAATTCATCCCCGGCGGCCAATGGGAGGGCGCGCATGCGGCAGGGGCGGGGCGAGCGCCGTGCCCGGCGGGCGGTGATTGGTGGGAGCGATGCCGTTTAAATCCGTTCCGTGGGGCCCCCAGGGCTGTCAGGGCAGCCGGGCCGCAGGACGGGGGGCTCGGGCGGCACAGCCCCGCGGGAGCAGCCCCGGCCTCGCCGCCCTTTGGGGCGGGTGGAGCGACCTCCACGGGCTGCTGGGTCCGCTGCCTCCGCCCGCAGCCGGGGCTGTGGGTCCCAGACCTCGGGGCTGCCCTTTCCCATCGGTCTGGGGGTCTCTGGTTTGGGGGACAGGGTGTGCTGGCCGTGCGCCTCCCTTGACCCGGTGTCGGGAACAGAGGGTTCGGATCGCTTGGAGAATCACAGAATGCTTTGGGTGCGAAGGGACCTTAAAGCTCATGCCGTTCCACCCCTTGCCATGGGTAGGGACACCTTCTACTATCCCAGGTTGCTCCAAGCCCTGTCCAGCCTGGCCTTGGACACCTCCAGGGATGGGGCAGCCGCAGCTTCTCTGGGCAGCTTGTGCCAGGGCCTCACCATCCTCACAGGGAAGAATTCTTTCGAATATCTAGTGTAAACCTACTTTCGCTGTCTGAGGTACCACAGGAGCAGTGCTCACTGCTCTCGTACAGGCACGACTGACCAAGTTTGGTGGTGAGGCTCACTGGGACCGCTCCATCATCGCACAGGGATCCGCAGCAACCAGGGCAGGGTCAAAGCTCCCAAAGCACAGGTCACAGTCACTGTGCTGTGGGGTTATGCACAATACTGGCTGCTTACCAAAGATCTGCTGAGGGTGAGAGCACTCTGTGTGTCCAGGACCAGCCTTGAGGGCATTGCAGCTCCAGAGGAGACCTCTGCCATGCAGCTGGGCTGCCAGGCAGGGAGAGCTCGGAGAAGGCTCGCTCATTCTGTCATTTGGCTTGTAGTCAATTTCCATGTGTCAGGAAAGGAATGCATGAGACTCCTCACACCCACAGCTTGCTTTGTTCTTTGATAAACTAGTCTTAGAAAAGCCACCCACTTTTAATGTGTCAGACACATGATCAGTGTTCACATCTCATATACTTGATGCTCACTGTATCACTCTGCTCCTTTGTGAGTTTCCAGTGCAGTCCTTTGTTCACATGCCACCACCATGCAGCGGTTCCATGCCCTTGGCAACTCTTGGGGTCTCTAGCACTGCACCGAGCTCTGGCTCAAGCTAAGCCCCTGCTGAGGTAAACTCAGCAGAGCTCAGTGCTGCAGCAGAGGAGAGCTTCCCCCAGCCATCAGATTCCCAGGAAAACCTTCCAAATTCCTAAATTTAACCCAAGAAAATCCTTTCAGATAATCCCACACCCATGTGCTGCTGTTGCTGGTGGAGCTGATGAATCCCTGGTTAAGGAAAGACACCAGTGCCAGCATCTAAGGGGATTTAAACCTGCTGCCCAGGGGCCATGCAGGCAGAAACAGGCACATGGCTTGGGCTGCATGCAGGCAGCTCTGCCAAATCTCCAGCAGAAAGACCTGGACCATGGACAGCCAGGAGCAGAATTCTGCTCACAGGCCCAGTAGGGGTTTACACATGGGTCCCACCGATCTTGGGTCCCTTCAGTCCCCAAAACTGGTCAGGGCTGCTGCAGGTCCAGTCCACCTTGTTTCCTCCTTGACCACATGTCCTTTCCAGCCCCAGCTCCCCCAGTGTCACTGCTGCTGTCCCTGGCCTGGGGGCTCCCTGAGGCTTGCTTGCTGTCAGTTTGGGATCCTGTGGGATCTAGGTGCCTGCCTTTCCCTGTGCATGTTAAGGCAGTGCATAGCCCAGCCAAAAATACAAGCCGGGTGCACACTAGCCAGGCAGAGCCCGGACACATCCCACTACCAATGGAAACATGGTTAGCCTGTCGGATAAGATCCTCAGCCAAAACCCCCATACATGTCTGCCCACGGCTCTGTGGGGGCTGGGGTGAGCTGCCTGCTTTGGGACAGGTCCATGTCTGCCTGTCCTGCCCAGGCTTGGCACGGGGAAGCCGGCTTTTCCAGTCTCCAAAGCACTGCCATGCTGGTGCTGCTGGGGAGGCTCTTGGGAAGCTCAGCTCCGCTGCAGGGGCTGCAACTCGCACCATACGAGCTGAAATCCCCCCTGGCCATGGCAGGTGTGGGAGAAAAGATGAGGGGAGCAAGAAGTGCAAGCTGAAGCTGTGGGTGTGCAGCAGGAGCTGTGCCAGCTGTCCAAGCATGGAGGCAAGGCTGTGGTCTCAGTCCTGCCCACCATCTAAGGATGCTGGGGGCCAGTTGGGCTCTGACATTCCCTCAGCAACCCCCCAGATCAGGCGGAATGCAGGTCCTTGGCTCCTCCTGCTAGACTGTACTGGCGTGCCAGCTCAAGAGCGCCTGTGCCCGGCATGTCACTGTGGTGAGAAGAGCTGGGTTGCTGCTTCCATCCAGCTTCTTCCATCCTCTGAGGTGGAGCAGCCCCCAGCCCCAGCCTGGCTCCCTGGCACTGCAGGATTGCCAAGAAGCCTCTCTGCGTGGCATCTGGGAACCTTCCCTCCAGGATTGCTTACCAGACAGGGAGCCTCAGGCTCAAGAAAAGCAGCAAGGACAGGGATGTATCATTCCTGGGGCCCACATGGACTGCTTTTCCCCTTTTTCCTTCCCCAGGCTAAAACCTTACCCTTTCCCATGGTAAAACGAGCCCAACTTGTTGCTTCCCATGGCCCAGTGCCAGAAGCACTGGTGGGAGGCAAAGAGCTTTTTTGCACAGAGCGGGCTGAAATTTGCCTCTTTTTTTTTTCCCTTTTCATTACTAATGGCTGAGGTCAGGGAGAGACATTGTGCCCAAGAGCTGTTGCATTTATTTACTGGAAAAAACCCCAGCAAGTTAAACCCTGGGGGCTCTCCTGCCAGTGGGGAAAGTACAAAGGAAAGCACAGAGAAACGTGAGGTGATAGAGCTCCTGAATGCCTGCAGGGAGGTGAGAGCCAGTGCCTTGCTGAGCTGCCAGTGGCCCCAGCCTGGGGAGAAGCTCCCTCGGGACAGCAGGGCTGCATGGCAGGCACCGTGGTGGGGCTGTGCTGGTGATGCCTGCTGTGTTTGCACACCCACTCCACCTGCCTCTCCCCACGTCCTAGCCATTCCTGCCTCTCCGCCGCCGGCATACTGCCAGAGTGCAGGGTGTGTTTGCAGCACCAGGAGCGGAATTCAGTACCCAAGGAGAAACAGGAACAAACAGCCTCAAAGGGCTCAGGGTGGGCTTGGCACAGCTGATCAAGGTTAAACTCTGGAGCCAGACGATGTGAGCTGAGAATAGGGAGGTTAGGACAGGGTTAGCGGTGTGTCCACAGCAAAGGAACCAATGGCCCACAGAGTATTACACAGCCCCTCATCACACCCAGGGACTGCGTGTCACCCCCAGGCTAGAGGTTTCCATGCTGGTGGAGCAGTGGGTTGATGGCACTGGAGCTGCCATGACCCTGCTGCCACTCAGGATACCCAGTCACCCCGAGGAGCCCAGACTCTGAAGTCTCTGTAATGTCGGATCCCACTGAGCCTGCACCCCTCTGCTGCTCTCCAGCCATTTTCTTCCAGTTATTTGGTGGCCGATTTGATCTTGTGTATGGCATACGGGCTCGACTCCTTGGGCATCCAGATCTCCTCCCCGCCGTGGCCCTGGTGCTCCACCACTCCCTCCATGGCCGCCGTCAGCTCAGGGCCGAAGATGCTGTCGGTGGCCCGGTAGGTGCGGGTGAGGCGGCGGAAGGAGGAGTCTGAGGAGCTGTCATCAGGGACATCTTCATCCTGCTCATCCCGCAGCTTGGTCCTGCCCAGCTCCGAGCTGCTCCCCAGCTCTGTGTCTTTGAGAGCCGCCCCCACCTCCTGGAGGAAGGTCGTTTTGGGGCTGATGATGCACAGCAGCAGCACGAGGCCTCCCGAGACTCCACAAAGAAAGTAGAGGGCAACTTTCTCTGGGACACCTGAGGGGAAGAGGGAAGAAAGACACCGGGGTACAAACTGCTCTGCGGCCTGTGGAATATCAGTGCCTGCAAACCCCCTCTGCCAGGCATATGGGATTAAGAAGAGGGGAGCAGGGATGCCCTCACCACCCAGGCTGCAGAAACAGGACAGACCCTGCCTCGATGATCATGGAAGTGTCACCCAGAGCCTCATCATCACCCAGCAGTGTCCTGAAATGTGCCTTTTCCCAAAGAAAACCTGCACTGGGATGTGGAGTAGGCAGAGCAGGGGAAAGAATAATCCCTTGGGGGATTAAATGAGTAATTTCCTCCGGCAAGGGAAATTTTTTGCCTGCAGAGAGGTGCTCTCCGTCAGTGCCTGCAGATAAGGCATGAAGGAAAAGACCCGGTGGGTAATCTGGCCTGTCAGAAAAGGAAGGTCCGCAGGCAGGACTGTAGCCACACCATAACTGCTGATGCTGTGGGACTTTGGGGCTTATTCAATCCCTGAGCTCCCACCCTACCTGTCCACCTGAAACCCAGCATGGGCGCTTGGTGACCTCCTCCCTCACGTGCCTGTTGACTCTGCTGGAGGGCTCTGAGGTTTGGCTGCCTCCAAGATGAGCTCTGGGCTGAGCTGGGGCCGTCTGGGACCTCAGCCACCCCCCAGCCTGTCCCGTTCCCCTGGGTGCTGCGTGACCCGGGGAGGGCACATACCCCAAAGGTGGGCAAAAGCTGCCAGAGAGCTAGTAAAAATCATGCGGTCTTCCTGGAGCCTGGAGAACCTGGGCCCTTTGTACCAGCCACCTGCAGCGACAAGGGGGTGCGGGCTGAGACATGAGGTGCTCCCGGTGCCCCATGTCCCGGCCGCCTGCTCCCGCCTGTCCGTCCCCGTACCACACTCCATCCTTCCTGCACGAGTGCTCTGCTGCCCGCAGGGATGACCCTCTGGGTCCTTCTCTCCCCTGCTCCCAATGTACGCCATCTCCAGCCCCTCAGACATGGGCACGGACCAAGGGATGGCTTCAGCCATGGGACAGAGGTGCTAGGATGGAGCTGGTACCAGGGGTGCAGACAGGCCGTGGAGGGGCTGGTTCACCCAAGCACAGACACGGTGCCACACTGCTTGTGGTGTAACCTCCCTCTGCCCACATTACCGTGCATGTAGTCCGACAGCAGGAAGGGGTCCGAGGTGTCAGGGCCCACCTCCTCCAGCAGCTGCTTGGGCACTGCAAGGAGAGCACACACCAAGCATCACCACTCTGCTCCTCCCCAGCAGCCTCTGCCTCTCTGGGGAGCCCTGTGCCCCCATCTGCCTGGCATGGGGTGGGCACAGCAGACACTCCACCAGTGGCCCCTGTGCCCCGGGCTCTGTGGGGAGCTCTCACCACAGGTGTAAGAGACTCGCAGCTGCTTCTTCATGCCGGGCAGGCACGGGTCCCCGAAGGTGGCCTTGTCAGCAGCCACGGTGCAGTTCACCTTGCGGTGGCACTTCTTGGAGACTCTGCGCAGAGCGTCCGGAGCCACACACTCTGCAGAGACATGAGGCATGGACCCGTGGGCAGAGCTGCCTGCCCCTGCCCCTCCCTGCTGGGCACCAGCCAGCTGAGGCCAAGGGATACAGGTACAGCCCAGTAGGGTACTTGTGCCATACTCTCTGCATGGTTCCTGGCCTCATTTCTGTCTCAAACCATTCTGGCATACCTATATGGGGTCCTCCAGCGTTCAGGGCATCACACTCTGGTTTGCCCCGCAGGAATCGCCCATAACTTGCAGAATAAATGGCCAGGATGGATTTTGGTCGACACTGCAGCCTAAGTTTGTCATTCTCGCACACAGTCTTGACCCGATGGTTCCCTGGGGAGTGACACCGCAGTGTCCCAATGCATCCTGAATCACCTGCAGCCCTTCTCTTAGCCCAGGGGAAGGGTTGCAAGAGGGCTGTAAGGTACAGGAGCAATCATGCTCTCCTCCCTGCCCCTTTCTGAGCAGCTGAGGTCAGGAAGAGCCCATGCAGTGTTGCCCAGACCCTGCTCCACCTCACCTGGACGGCACTTGTAGGAAGCGATGAGATACTTGTGTGTCCCGGGGCATGGGTCTGGCCCGAAGACCTGGCTGTGCACTGAGAACTGGCACCACTGCTGGTCCTGGCACTCAGCCAACAGCTTCTGGAGAGCAGAGCAGACCAGGCGTGAGTTGGGTGAGAAGTCCCGAGGCTGTTCTCACATCCTGTCCCTCAGTGCCACCACCAGGCTCAGCAAAATAGCCTCTCGCCCCACAGAAGTGTCCCACGGCTGCTCGTGCCCACCCCTGATGCAGACATCTCCACTCCAGTGCCAGTTCCTGAACCAATTCCTCCCCTGCACCCTCAGGGAGCTGCCCCTGCCCCGTGTGACACCTGTACAGGTGTCACACGGGGCAGGGGCAGCGCACACGGGGCAGTGTCAGAGCACACGGGGCAGTGTCACAGCACACCTGTACAGGTGTGCTGTGACACTGCCCCGTGTGACACCCGTGCAGGTGAGCGCTGCCCCTGCCCCGTGCGCGCGCGTCCCCGCGGTCCGTGCCATGTCCCCGCGCGGCCACAAGGTGGGGACGAGGGTTCACCCACGGGCCGGTCGAGCCGCGCCGGTGACCGCGGTGGCCGCGGCCGCTCTGCCCTCCTGCACACGCGGCCAGCCCTCGGCTCTGGCAGGACTCTCTGGGTAGCCCGGCCTCGGGCGGCTGCGGGGCTGCCTGCCCCCACGGGCCCCTCTTTGTCCCCGCAAGTCCCACAGCAGCGGCCCCGCAGCGGAGCGGACGCTGCCGGCGGCAGGGAGCGGTTTATTCCCTTGCTGCCGCCTCGTGACCCAGGCGCGGGGATCCCAGCACCCGGAACGGAGCCCCTTCTCATATCTGCTTCCCCTCCTCTGCCCCCGTGCCCCCCCGCCCAGCGCGGGACTGAGCCTCCGCTTGGTCATCACTGGCTGCCAGAAGGGAAATTCACTAAGGAAACATAATTAATCTCTCTTCACAGTTGTTGCCCAAACAGAGCTGAGCCTTGGCAGCAGCTCTGCTCTCTGCCCTCCAGACATCCCTGTTCCTTAAGCAGCAGTGGGTATCCCAGCCCCGTGCCCCGCTGTTCACTCAGCGGGAGCCTGAGCTACACAGGCCTGCTCTCAGACCTGCCTTTCAGTCTCCAAACACCTGTGCCAGGCCATACCCTCCATCCTGCAGGGAGGGGGACCCTGACCTGTGTTTGCAGGGTGGTTCATGGCGCCAGCCTGGTGCCGTGCCAGCATGGCCGGGCTTGGCGCTTGCAGGGCTCCTGGGACATGCAGGATGCCAGGAGGGGAAGTATGGCTGGAGCAGGACCAGGCAGCAAAGCCTTGCAAGCTCCCAAGCAGGGAACTGGCTCCTCAGCTCTTTTTCCTCTTCTCTGGCTCATTCCCTTTCCCTGCACGCAGCTGCAGCCACTGGGTTTACTGCAGGTTTAGGCTGGATATTACAAAAAGGTTCCTCACATAGAGGGTGGTTGTGCACTGGAACAGGCTCCCAATAGAATTTGTCTCCGCACCAAGCCTAAGAGAGTTAAACAAGCATTTGTGATTCTGTGATTCTGTGATTCTGTAATTTTGATGCTGATGGAAACCTCCCTCAGGGCACAGGGAGGCTGCATTGCCGGCAGCCCCCCAGCCCAAGCAGGCAGCTCAGTGATGCAGAGACAGAGGGGTGTGCAACCCGGTCCCTGGGACCCCTCTCTTACCAGGTGGGCAGTGGCAGACGTGCACTCGGTGCTCTCCTGGGAGGCGTCATCGGGGCTGGGGCAGAGGTTGGCGCTGGGCACACGACGCCCGTAGAAGGCACCGAGGATGCTGATGGTGGTTTTGCGAGGGCAGACGATGAGGAGCTGCTCTCCATCGCAGGTGTGGGCAGTGTGGTTCCTCAGCACCTTGCGCAGGTACCCTGGAAGGGGAAAGCAGAGGTGGCATCGTCCAGAGGAGACATCAGGGCCACGGCAGTGGTGGCACTTGGGCACCCAAGTGCTGGTGGCAGCCAGGATGTCGTGAGATGGGGCGCTTACAGGGTGAACAGGACCAGAGCAAGACAACAGCAGAGAAGATGGCCTTGCAGCAAACCTTGCATACAGCATTGCTGCCAAAAGCCTGGAAAGCGGCATGGAATAGCTGAGCTGGTTAGCAACAGCAAGGGAAAGCTGGAGGCAGGACAACAGGTCAGAGAAGACATAAATGGGGGAATCCCAAAAGGAGTTGTCCAGTGTTTAGAGAAAATAAGGCTTGCTATGGAGCCAGGGTGGGGAGAGAACAAGGATGAGCCAGAGATGGTCCTCAGTGATGACCCCTGCAGCCAGGGCGAGGAGGACGCGCTCTGTCACGGGTCTGTCACAAGCTGAGCCACGAGCCAGATGAGACAAGGGACCAGCGGCTGCTGCAGGCTCCTGCAGCTGGCTGGGTCAGTGTGGATGAGTGTGAGCCACAAAGCCATCACCTGAGCCCAGCTGGCCCCAGGTCTCTGCTGAAGAAGCCCAGTGTATTGGTGCAAACCATTCCTGGCCTACAACCCTGCCGATGGGCACTGGCCCTTCCCTCCTTGAATTCCCATCACAGAATGCTTCTCTCTTTCAATCCTGCCTAGTTTGTGTCCCAAACCACTGCCCCTGTTGTTTTCGCTGTGTGGGACAGCAAGGTGGGACTGTCCTGCCCAGCCTCTCCAAGGGCTTAACATGAGGCAATTGGCTCCACTGGCCTTGGCTGTGCTGGGTGCGCGAGGAAGCTGTTTTAGTAACAGCTCTTCAAGCTGCCAGGTGCTCTGAGCAGGCACCAGTTGCTGGAGAAGGCTGAGGAAGCAAGAAAAGCTGACAAAAAGGTGATGTGTAGGGCCCTGAATGGAGTGATTCGTATCTTTGAATAAAACAAAAGCAAAGGGGAAGCATCATTTTGGGGCTGGGAGATGGGAACAGGGCAATACGGGACTTCTGAGTGGATCACAGACTCCAATCCCCAGCTGTGGGGTGTTTGGAGGGACACGCACCCCAGCCCCAGGCCAGTGCCGGGGCCCAGGGCAGGACATGCACCCTGTCCCCCAGCCCCCAGTGTGTCAAACTTCTCCAAACCAACACAAGATGGTGGGAGCACCATCTCCCCCCCCCTCTCTGCAAACCAGTGCCAGGCTCAGCAGCACAAAGGGCCCCTTTCACCTTCATTGCTGCCACTAACCCTTCAGCATCTGCAGTCAGCATCCCTCCCTGGGATGTCAGCGGGTGCAGCTGGGAGCTGCCTCCAGTCTGGAGTTAATCTCTCCCTTGGCATTTCCCCTCACAAGCTGGGATGAGTGAGTGGGTGGCCACAGCATCCCAGAAGCAAGTCCTCAATTGCTCCTCTGCATGGTGGAGGAGAGATGAAAGGAGACGTGGAGGAGGGTAGATGGCAGACAAGTGTTTTAGCCAGGTCAAAGCTCCGGTGCAATGCAAAGATGCTCCTTGAATGGCAGAGAGCTGGATGAGCTCCTTGGGGTGCAGTGCCCACGGAGAGGGGGCAGGACAAACCCCGTCCTGTCCCTCTCCTCTGGGTGTCCCATATCACTGGATGTGAGGGGCTGTGAGGGGCACAGGACCCTTCCCAGTCTGCCAGCCCCCATCCCCTTCTGCGGCATCCTCTGCAGCAGCCCCACACCTGCAGCACCAGCCCCACACCTGGCAGCAGCCAGGCTCTCCCGAAGGTTTCAGAGCCACCCAGGCCTTGACTTCTGCCTGGCACTGACTCCAAACCCACCTGCCCATACCCCATGCTGCTGGATCTAGGGCTGCCTAAACCCCCTGCTGCTGGGTATCCCCTGATGCAGAGGGCTCAGCCAAATCCTGGACATGGCAAGGAACTCAGGGGAGAAATATGAGAAGGGTTTTTCCAAATCCAATCTTGCAGCAGGCACCCTGTTCTGCTGTCGTGCCGGCTGGCAGCACTGGTGGTTTGTATTTTAAAACTGAGGCTCAAAGAGTGCTATGGGGGCAGAGCTTTCTCGTTCACACAATTTTGGGCCAGTGAGCAGTTGTGAAGATGGCTTTTTGGGTGGAGCCATGTCAAGGAGGCTGTAGGCAGACTTGGTGAGTGATTCCCGCCAGTGTGGCTGGGGTGTCGTGGTTGTGTCGTTAGCTCTGCCCTGATGAAATCACATCCTCCTCCCCGCAGCCTGCCCTGCAGCATCAGGCTTTCGCCCACCTGGGCCCAGCTGAGCAGTGGGAAGGTGTGCATGGCTGTTTCCAGAGGATCCCTGGGGAATGCTGGTGCCCAGCCTTGCCTGCACCCGTCCTGACTGTTCAAAAAGCTGGGGCAGAAGGGATCCCGAATTTCTGCCTTGTCTATGTCTATAAGGCTCACCTGCATGGCCCTGGGGAGATGCTCTGGCCCTTGCTGTGTCTTATGGCAGGGCACCCTGCAGCACCCCTACTCACAGGTGGCTCTGGCTGGGGCACAGCCACCAGCTCCAACCAGGAACCGGGTACAGCTTCAGCCCAAGTCTTCCCTCCCCTTCTCAGAGCAGGCAAGGCTGGCAGGGCAGCCCTGGGTGCTCCTTCAGCTCCACACACTGCCCAGCACCGAGGACATGAGCATCGTGGCTGGGGGGGGGGACGCTCAGCAAAGGTCAGGCACTGGCTTGATATTCATTCCTTTGCATTTCTGCCTCCAAACTGTCCAAGGGAGCACAGCAGAGCTGGGGAGCCACTCTCTCACACACACCGCGCTGTGGGATGTGTGCAGTGTGTTTCCAGAGCACAGCCCTGTGTGGGGATAAAGAAATCCCAGCGTTCTGGGCAAACTCACTCTGGCCTGCCATGGTTTATAGCTCACTTGTCCCTACCCCACCAACCTGCTGTCGCTTCACCCTCCCATCACACCGGCGCAGCCCCCAGCATCTCCCGCCTCCCCGCCTCCGCCCTGACTCACCGGACAGCTCCGGGCTGGCCTCCAGACCCACGGCCAAGGACAGGAGGACCATGGTTACTGCTTCCCGCACCAGCCCGGCCATGGCACAGCCGCCGTGCCCCACCCGGCAGCTTGTGCGGGCCGGGGCCTCGGGGCGGGTGGTGCCCCGGGGCTGGCACTGCGCGGGGACAATGGCTCTCTTCTGCGCCCTGCCAAAGCCCCGGGGCCGGGCGAGCGCATGTGCACCCGCTCTTTGTCTGCTGCCCAGGGCCGGAGGCTGCTCGGGACAGCTGGGTCACTCAGCACAGGAACGCTTTCGCCAGGGAGGCGGGGGGACAAGTTTTCAAAGACACCCTGTTATGGGTGAGCCATGCCTTGGCATCACCATTGCTGGCAGAGAAACCGGCAGCCCCTTCCCTCCTACGTCTGTTTCCCCTGGGCAGAGGAACAGGGCTTGGCAAGGCTTCCAAAGTGCCCCCTGCTTTCTCCCAGACACGGTGAGGCAGAAATCCAGATACATGTGTGCTGTAATCTTCATCTCTGCAAATATCCGGCCATTCACTCTGTGAGGAGGAAGAGAAGGGCTCCCTGAACTGCCTCCCAGGCGCCTGTTCCTGCAGAAAAGACAAACACCCTTCCTGCACCCAACACTGTGGGAATGGACCTCTTTGCTGCCACCTTTCTGCCCCAAAGCCTCTGTGGGGCCAGGTATTGGGCACTCCGGCACCTGGTGAGGAGATCACTGTGTCATCCCACGTCCCTCACCTGCAGGAGTTAAATCCCTGCCTGCTGCTTCAGCTGCAGGGAAATGCCACGGACAGGAGCTGCTGGCTCTGCACCGGGCTGAGATCAGCAGAGACAGCAGCAGTCAGCAGTGCCAGGAGCCATCACAGCTCCCACAGGCTCAGCACCGCCTGGGTGGGGGCAGCTGGGGGAGGCTGTGGCAGCAGCGGGGACTGGCACACATCATCTGGGGTCCACAGCAGGAGCTGGGTGATGGGTGTTGAGCTTGTGATGAGAGTGCTGCTGTGGCCCCATGGGGCACTGACAGCACCATCAATACATCCCTCTTGCTCATGAGAGTGTGAGGCAGTGTCCTGTCCCAATGAGTAGCGTTCTAAGCTTTCCAAAAGCTTTGATGGGGCAAAAAAAAAATGCCCCTCATCCCTCCACTCCTGCAGCCCTCAGTGTAAGCACCACTCTAGGCTGTGTAGCAGGACCAGGAGAAAAATCTCAGTTCAGCAGCCTTCTCCAGGGCTCTGAAAAATCATTTCCCATCCTAATTGCCTCGGGAGGGATTTCTGTCTGATCAAGGTTTGATTGTTCCGGGGAAAGTTGGAGCTTATCCGAGCTGGGAAAGGGGGGGCTGAGTCAGGCATTGGGGATTCCCGTTCTGTGCAGTGGTACCAGATGTGTGGTCTGGGGACGTGAGACAAGCCTTGCCCAAGAGTTAAGCCCATGTATGCTGGGAAGCTGTCTCTGCTGTCTCTGCAGCCAGGGAGATCTGACAGCAAACATTTCCCTCCCATCCTGGGGAGGAAAGCAAGCTGTTCATCCTTCCTGCAAAACAGCCCAGTTCCAGGAATGGGGCCCTGCTGAGGGTCAGTCCTGGAGACATCCTATCCCCCCATCCTGCCAAGCACCACGCAGCTGGGCGGCTGCTCGGGGCACTCTGGGTTTCCCCACTGCTCCCCAGCATGTTTCAGTGTCTTTTCTCTCCCGCCTTAACTGTTTTGCAATCCTTCACACTCAAAGGGTGTGCCCCAGCTTCAAAAAGCCAGTGGTAGGTGTCCAGGCTGCCTCACTCAGCTTCCCTTAGCACTTGCCCTGCGTAGTCCTGCTCCTTGCAGTGAGGGATGCTCAGAGGAGCCCACGCAGGGGTCCCCCGGGGGCGGTGGGCTGGGAGAGGAGCTGTACCCTCCCTCCGGGCAGCTGCCTGTCGTAAGGCAGCTCAGGAGGCAGCGGGAAGGTCAGCCAGGTTCACCCCAAATTGATAAAGAAGCCCTGGGGCACTGGACACTGGCATGAGGGTGGGAGAGTGGCAAAGGGCCAAGACCGGAGCAGCGGGAGGGGCAGCAGGCAAGACACGTCCTTTATAAACCACTGCTCCCGGCCGGGGAGTGACAGCAGCGGTGCTGGGGACGCCGGGGGTGCTGGGGACGCCAGCGCACTGCTCAGAGGCACTGGAGGAGCGCCTGGGTGGGAGCGATAGACTGGGTGGAAGGGGACTCTGACCACGACCAGATAGACCCACGCTGAGTCACGTGTGAGAGGCCCTGCAGCTTCCTCCCCTCGCTGGCTAGTCCTGCTGCACACCCATTGCTCCTCCCTTCTTCAAAAGGAAGAAAAGGGTGAGCTCCAGCCCTCTGCGGGGTAAGAGCAGCCAAGGGGCCCGAGCTGCCGGCCCTCTGAAAGCCTCCCCCGTCAGAGCTCTGCAGGGGACAGACCAACTCACCACAGCAGTGTGTGACCGCTGCTCCCTCCACACGCTGCCGGGATGGACGGTCGGCAGCACACCACCACCAAGGAGCCCGAGATTGAGCTGTTTGTGAAGGTGGGTCTCGGGGCAGGGGGGGCGGTGGCGTTTTGACTCACCCTCACCAAGACCCAGCTGGGCGCAAGTGGTGGAAATTCACGGGTGTCTCTTCGTGTTCTGCGGGGCTGGAGATGGGTACCAAATTCAGGGTCACTCTCCACAAAGGCTGGCTAAGCGGGTGTCCAGAGGAAGGGGCCGCGCGGTGGTGTGGGGACCGTGGGGTGTCACGCCCAGCACTCTGAAAGGTATCCTGGTCTCGCTGTGGTCGTGCACCCCGGGGAAGTGGCGCTGCTGGCAGCGAGGTGCTGAAGGAGTGGGAGCACACGTGCCTCTCAAAACCCAGATAAGACAAGCCCCAGCCTGGGAACAGCAAGCAGGAGGGCTGGGAGCAGCCACTTCAGCTTCTGCTGCGAGCAGGGTTATGAAACGAGCGTAGACACCTTGGGGAACCGGTGCGAGAGTCCATGTGTGGGCGAGATGGGGCGGCATCGCAAAGGGATATTTGGGGGAAATGGTTTCTGGTTTTTTCCATTAAGTAATTTCCCAAACCCTTTCCTTGGAATATTTTAACACTTGAGTTCAAAATACCTGCAGTGGACATGGGGGGTGCAAAAAGAGAGGAGCCAAAGCTGGTGGCTGGTAACTGTGTCTGCCCACAGCAATGCCAGGGGGGCACCGAGACATGCTGTTGAGTGGCAGTGGCTAGGGGGGCGATGCCTCTCTGTGCCACCACATTGAAGTTTTAAGGATGGTTTCTCTGTAGCCACTCCGGTCCGTGGGCTTCATTCCTCTCCTCCTGGAGCAGTTCGGTGCCCAAAAGGACTGTGGCACTGGATCAGAGGCACTGGCTTCCCTGGCACGGGCACCCAGCAGTGCTAGGCACTGATGAGTGCGTTCCTTGGGTAGTAGTTGGACATATGTGTTAGAAAAGATTATCTGAGCCTTGCCAGGAGAGATCTCCCCCATCCTCTTGCCAAAATTGTAGCCACAGCATTTCTTGCTGGACATTGAGCTTGGCTAAGCTGAATGCAGACAAACATATTCTTGGTGAAAGTAATCTGAGTCTTGAATTCTTTAGCACTTCTCCCTGGGATGGCTGGAAAAGAAAAGGATACATGCAACTGGCAGCAGCATGTTCTAGGGGATTTTCAGAGAGAAGTGAAACAGAAACCCAGCAGCACTGTCAGGACTTCCCCTGTGCCTTAATTTAGCATGAAAAACCCCTCCTGGCTTTGTTCACAGAAAAGTTGATGCTGTGCCTCCCCCTCCCAGCACTCAGGACCCAGCTTTACCAAAGACACAGCGGCTCTGGCTGCTGACAGGCACCTTCCTGTGCCATCAGCACCTCCCCGGGCTGGGGACTCTGCAGGCATGGCTGTCGGTGCCACCAGTGACAGCTGTAAATCATGGGGGAAACTGGTGCTCCCACAAGCACCCACTGGCAGACCACGGCATGGCACTCTGCCTGGCTTTCACTCTGCCGGTGCTGGAGTTACCTTGGTGAGGATCGTAACTCCAAGGGGCTGGCAATTTCTCACTCTGCCATGTCCCTGGTGAGAGCATCATCTCTCTGGCTGGGAGGCTCTCCCTGCCTGGGAGGCTCTCCCTGCCTGGGAGGAGGCTCTGCCCTGCAGCCCCACCAGGCATTTACCTGCTTTCTGGCTCTCAGGGTGGCTGTAGGAGCTGTTGTAGGTCCCACGGGGACTGAGCATTTAGCAGTGCCCCAAGCAGGCAAAGCTGTTCCCTCCTCCCACTGCATTTAAGGCTGTTTCACCAAGGGGAAACCGCAGGAATTGCCCAGTAGCTTTGGGGTTTGATGCCCTGTGCAGCCTTGTGAGGCCTTGGAAAGTTGGGGCTAAAAGCCTGCATGCCCCTAGAGATGCTGTGCTAGCCCATGCTGAGTTTATCCATCATCTGGGGGCAAAAGAGTGAGGAAAACCAGTCTGTGCCCCCACCCCAGTTCCTCCTGCAGCAGGAGGAGCGGCAGAGACGCTTTGGGGAAGGAAGTGAAGAGCGATGACTCTCCCCACCCCGTGCTCTCTGCGTTTGCCAGTGAGGGGGAACGTGTGGCTGCAAGTCTCCCCTGACGACCCCTGGCTCCCAGAGGCTTCCCCCATGGCCAGTGGTGGCCAGCAAGGCCCTTCCAGAGCCCGGTGCTCCCCTGGCAGTGCCTAGGCACTGGTGGAGCTCCCCTCCACTTCCTCCAGATAAAGGTTTTGGTTCTGAGCATCCTGGTATGGGCCTAATTCCTTCTCCCTGCAAAGCCATCCTGAATTTCTTTTCACTCTAGACCAAAATTCCCCACCTTTCTGTTTTTAAAAGATGAAGGGGAAGACCAGCCCAAACTGCTCAGGGACTGGAGCTACCGGACAAGCAGAGAAGCCTGAAGCACTCGATCACAGCTTGAGCCCAGAGCAGCCTGAGCGAGGGGCAGGGAGGAAAGCATTGGTCCTCATGCTGGGCAACCACAAAAGCACCTGCTGAGCTGTTGGTGCTGGAGACACTCCAAAGCATGGCAGTAGTTTGGGGTCATAGGTGGCAGGGAAGATGGGGAGGGGGAGCAGAGATTCCCTGCACGGTTGCCCATGGGCAGCCCTCAAGGCTGTTCTCTGGCTCTCCCCTCCAGCTCCTTCAAAGGAATTCTGAGACCCAGTTTCACCCCTTTCCAAAGAAGCCCTATTTGCTATTAATGACACAGGATGGTCCCAAGCTGTAGCCCCCTCTGGGAGTATTTGCTATTAATAGCCACTCACCAGTCTCATGTGTAGACTCAGCTTCATCCCAGGGGATCAACATGTTTCTTGGTTCCCATTTCCTTCCTCAGGAACATGATTTCATGACAGCTGAGTATAAAAAATACTTATTAAAAGTAATATTCTTTCCTCTGAAAGGACTAAATCCCTCTGTGATGGGGCTGCTGTGAGCTGTGCTGCTCTCCCCTGCCAGGGCAGGGTGGCCACATGAGCCAGAGCACCGTGATTCATGTGGAGCTCAGGAACCCGTTAATTCTCTTGAAGCTGAGTTTCCTGTGAGCCATTTTACCTCTTAACCACAGCACAACTTCCCCCTCAGAGCAGCATCTCAGCCAGTTTTTGTGCATGGGGGGAACCCGCCACATTCCTCTTGCCAAACTCCTCATGAGGCGTTTCAGTCGTTTTTGCAAAGGATATTTCCAGCTGCTACGTAGCAAGGAAATGTGCTTCACTCTGCCTGTGGCTGTGCTCATGCAGAGGGGCTGCAAGGGGCTCCGTGAGCGGCTGACAGTCATCTCTGTTTCCTACCAGTGCTGAGTGGGATGCCAGCATGAATTCCCCTCGGCACCACCCTGCCGTGCCCAGCCTGGCACAGGCTGCTGGGTGGTTCTTGGCCATCGCCAGCCCGGGAACGTCGTGCCTGGTTTGTTAAATGCACATGAGACCGGAGGCAGACATGAACAGCACATGAAAACAAACTGCTCTTTTCCTGGCAAACATGAACTCATTTCCCTTATCCCACCCTCTCCAGCCTGGCCTCCTGGCCAAGCGGACCCTCCCTTCCTCCCCATCCATTAGCAATCGCTCTCCACCTTCTCCCCCTGCCTCTTTCTCCACTTCCTCCTGGCTTTATCTCACATTTCTGGGAAGGATCCAACCCCGGGCATCCTGAGGATGCTCTTATGTTCTTTCCAGTGGCCCTCAGGACCATGGCTCAGGGCGGGTCCTGCAGCTGAGCCCCCCGGTGCCAGGAGGGGCTCCCTGCACCGTGCTGTGCTCAGTGGTTCTCCAGCTCTGGGCAATCCTGTCTGTGGAAGGGCTAAATCCTCATTTTTCTGTTTTCCTGGCAGGCTGGTCTGGATGGAGAAAACATCGGAAACTGCCCCTTCTGCCAGCGCCTCTTCATGGTGCTCTGGCTCAAAGGGGTCAAGTTCAACGTCACCACGGTGGACATGACCAGGTGAGGTGGCACTGCAGCCCTGGGCCAACAATGGGGTGAGACACCCGCTGCTCAGCTCCCCAGCCAGCACTTCCTCCTCCTGCCTGCTCCGTAGCTGGTGTGTCACTGCCCAGGGACGCTCGCTGCCCACACACTGCCCACCTCACGCGGGGTGCAAGCGTGGGCCAGCACGGAACTTGGGCCACCTGCTGGCGTGCATGGCCCAGAGACCCCTATCCTGCTGGATGTGAGGATGAGTTAGAGGCACCACAGCGCAGATCCAGAGGCTGGGTAGCACTTGTCAGCTCCCCAAAGCCAGCAGAGAGTGCGAGTGGGGATGCTCCTAGTCCTGTGCCCCCTCCTACCCCCGACCTCGGCAATGGCCACTCACCCCGGGGGCTGGCGGAGGCAGACATGTTACAGGCTCTGAGCCAGCTTGTTTTCTCTGCTCCAGGAAACCTGAAGAATTGAAGGATTTAGCGCCAGGCACCAACCCACCCTTCTTGCTGTTCAACAAGGAGCTGAAAACAGACTTCATCAAGATTGAGGAGTTCCTGGAGCAGACCCTGTGTCCACCCAAGTAATTGCAAACTCACTTCTTCCCGCTTTTGGGGCCTGCCACAGTGTTGCACAGGGCTTGGCAGATTGCGAAACCGGGGCAGGGTGCCAGGAGGTACCCCAGAGCAGCCTGGGCAGGGGGATGGCCCCCTCAGCCCCCCAAGCCTGCTTTGTGAGGCAGGGCTTTCGGTGCCACGGGGCTGGGTCCACCGGGGAGGGCCTGGGGACGACAGGAATGGAAAACAATGGGAGGAAATGCACCAGTCACTGCACCTCCTCTCTGGGGGCAGAGGAGACGCGTGGGGAGGTCCCTGCAGGGGTGGGTTTGCCACTGGCTGTGGCAGCTGGTGTTGAGGTAGAGGGGGAACGCGAGACCCCCTTTGCTTGTTTATATTCGGTGCACCCAGCCGAGTGAAAGCGGATGCCCTTGCTTGGCTGCCGCTGTGCAGGTGGCCCACAGGGCTGCTGGGTGGGCGGTCTCCCCTGAGCTCACTGGGGTGCTGCCTGCAGCCGCCCAAGCCAGCCTGCCCCATGCCCTGTGCGGCCACAGCCTCCCCACTGCTGCAGAAGAGGAAGCTCAAATGCATTTGTCACTCGCCTCCTCAAATGTGTCTGCCCTTGCAGCACACCCTGGGACACGTCAGCAGACAGGAGACAGTTCCTGAGGAAGTCGTGGGTGCTTCTGGCTTCCTGAGACCCCTCTGTGCCAATGTGCACCCTGTGGCCTGCAACCAGAACTGCCTGCAGGCAGAGCTCTGCTCCTGGCCTCCTCTACCAGCAGTGTCCCCAAACTATGGAGTTTCTGCCCTGAGATTATCTCTTGGCAAGCACCCAGGATAGATGACACAGCTCACAGGGTGGCAGCTGCAGTAATTCACAGCATCGTGATGCTCCCACAGCCAGCTGAACATCCCCTGCACCCTCTGCTACCAGCCCTGGGCTCTGCGGCCCAGGAGATGATGCTGCATCCCTGCTCCATCCCTACCTGCACTGACAGGAGTGTCTCTTTCAAGGTATCCACACCTGAGTCCCAAATACAAGGAGTCCTTCGACGTGGGCAGTGACATCTTTGCCAAGTTCTCCGCGTACATCAAGAACCCACGCAAGGAAGCAAATATCAGTAAGGATTGTGGGTTGCCGGGCTGTAGTCAATCACACTGCAGCAGGAGAGGTGCTTTTGTCTGCAGGCAAATCCTTCCATCAGATTAAGGTTCCTGCTGCCTGCCTCACCAAAGCCTCCTTGGGAAGTGGAGGGGCAGATGGGAAGGATAAAGGCAGTTCTGTGCTCCCTGGGGATAACAGAGGAGCATGAGGTGATGCTGCTGTGGTCCCCTGGGAGCAGAGACTGCCCAGGGTCAATGCTGTGTCCCGCTGGTGCGGCCCTGAGGGTGTTTTCCCCCTCTGCACAGCCTGTGGGAGGCTCAGCCAGCCCATCACAGCCTGAGGCTTGTGTGGGAGCCCAGGGCACTCACTCACTGCTCTCGGTTTCCTGCCCTCCCAGATTTTGAGAAGGCCTTGCTGCGGGAGTTTCACCGCCTGGATGTCTACCTGAACACTCCTCTCCCAGAGGAGATTGACCAGGACAGTGTGGAGGACATCACCATCTCCAAGAGGAAATTCCTGGATGGAGACCATCTGACCCTGGCTGATTGCAACCTCCTGCCCAAATTGCATATCATCAAGGTAATGGCACTATCCCCCAGGGCCGAGGTGGGGGCACCTGCTCCAAGAGGGGTGGACAAAGCCAGAGAGCCAGTCTCCCCCAGGTCTTGGAAGTTTCAGCCTCCTCCTCCTTCACTCTCCTCTAGATTGCAGCCAAAAAGTACCGTGACTTCGAGATCCCCGAGGACATGACGGGTGTGTGGCGCTACCTCAACAACGCCTATGCCTGCGAGGAGTTCAGCCACACCTGTCCCGCAGACGAGGAGATCGAGCACACGTATGCCAGCGTTGCCAGGAAGATGACCTAACCATAGCCCGGGGTGGGCTGGCAGCACTGCCCTGGCCGAGCCCTCTGACTCTGCAGTCCTGACACAACCAAAACCGGCCGATGGAGAGACTGGAGGGGGTTTACAGCATCTCTAGCTCCTGCCTTTCAGCAACAGCGCCTTGCTTCACAGCGCCTGCCACTGCCTCCTCCTTCTGCGCTGCTGGCTGCAACCCCTGGACACCGTCAGTGCTGACCATGCACATACAATGCTCCCATCTGGATGTAGCTGCATCCCTACTCCCCAAAAACATGTCTCACAGGCTGCGGCTACGTGTTGGGAGAAAAGCTGAGCACTAACCTCCTGCAGTGGCGCTTTCGTGGAAGAGATGAGACCCCCAAATGGCTGGGCCAGCCTGGCCTCCCCATCCCCATCTGTCAGCCCTGTGTGGTCCCAGCCATCCCGTGCTTCCCCTGGGCTGGAGCTGTTTGCATTCACCTGTTGCCAACCTGCATAGCACCTGGGGCTGGCATTTGGGCAGCGCTCTGTTCTCCCAAGGCATCAGCTCCCTCTGAAGATATGGAAAGGCTCTGCCCTGGCAGCTCATCGCAGTGACAAACTGTGCTCTTTGTTGAGGGCTGTGATGTGCCTCTGACTCCCCTGGGGACATGGGGGCAGGTGGGTGCTGGGGGTGATGCCTGGTGCAACAGTACCAGGACCAGCTATGGGAGGGAACAAAGGGTCAGGGGCCCCGCAAAGGGCTGAGGATGAAGGGCTGAGGTTTAAACTATCCCTCCCGTGATGGCCAGTGCCCAGGGCCATGTGCTGCTGGCTGCAAGGTCACGTGTGGCTCCAGCCAGCTCAGAAGCCTCTCTGTGCCTTGCAGGACCCTGCAGAGGGTGCTGCCGTGCTCTAGCTCCACACACCCTGGTCCCCACCAACACTTTGGGCATCTAAGACTGGGAGCAGCCACAGGGTAGGGCACACATTTAATTTCCACACTGGAGAGCCCAGGAGAACAGACAGCGGCTGCTTGGCAAAATGCTGTGTCTGTGGAAAAGTGTGGGCAGGCCTGGTGCCCCATGGCTCAGTGTGCCTTTACATCCTGTTTCGCTGACACGAGGCATCCAAACTGCTCTGCACAGCCATGACATCCCATGTTCCCCCTCTGACACCTCCAGCTCCCCCAGGACTCCCACCAGAGCTCGAGAATTCAGCCAGCCCTCCCTAACCAGCCCCAGGGCTAATCGATACTGTACAGTGGGTGCAGTGGGTTCTGAGGGAACGTGGTGAGCAGAGCCCCCTCAGCCCTCACTGCCACTTTCCCCTTTGCACTAAAGGTGTGTCCTTGCAAGCCTCAGATAGCGCTGGGTTTGGGGACTGGGTTTGTTATTAATGGGTTTTGGTTTGTTGGGTTTTTTTAAACTAAGAACAGCAATAAACTATATTTTAATATGCCTTTCTGGTGTGCTGTCAGCCAGGCGCCAAGGCTGCCCACATGAAGTGGAGGGGAGTTTCCTGCAGTGGCAACTCCTTTGCGATTCAGCAGAAGTGAAGCTGTAGCCCCAGTCTGCTGGCCTGGATCACTGGCACGCACGTGGTGGGAGAGACATTCCCTCCCAGGGCACAGGCACTGCCGTCTGCCCATGCCACAAATGCCATGGTGGGAGGATGCAGGACCCTGTGCAGGATGGGGATGGAGTGACCACAGGACGCTGCTCCAGTGAGAGGGATTTATTCACCTGCTGCTGGCAGCCAGCAGGTCCCTGCCAGGCCATGGTGGTCACTCTGCCTTGCCACAGGTCCACTGCTATGGGAGAAACACTGTCTTGAACCCCAGACCCTTGTGGGGCTCTCCCCCTGCCCCATGACACTCCTCTCCTGCAGATCCTCTGCCCTTTTCCCCAGCAAGGACCAGAGACCTTCTAAAGCTCTGTGCACACCAGCCAGCTGAGGGTCACGCATGGATGGTCCCAGTTTAAGGCACTGGGACAGTGGTGGTGGGTATCAGGCTGGCAGGCAGGCAGAGCTCCTCCTGTACCCCTCAAGTGGTGACAGTATTTCCTGGGAGAAAAAGGAGAAGATCCTTCTGGGAGGGGCTGCAGCAGTGCTGAGCTACAGCCAGGAGGTGTAAAAGAAGGAAGGGAGACGTCCCTCTCTTCTCCCAGGCTCTCTTTCAGCTTTGAAGTCAGTTCTAGGAGAACAGCCTGGGAGCTCAGTGCCCTGGTCCACATCATGGGCACCCTCCACCCCAAACCACAGGCATTCTCCACCCCAAGCCCATCCCCTGCTTGCCATGGCCTCTCTGCCATGGTGGCTTGGGTCCCCACACCCACTGGGAGCTGGGCACTCACCTCTCTTGCTGGATAGCTGAGGGGCCTGATCTCTCTGGGTAGATCCCTGGCTCTGTAGCACCATCTTCCAGAGGATTTCACCAAGGTCTTCCACCTGCCATGGTGCAGCAAACTGCTGAAGCAGGGTTGCTGCTCGGGAGCAGCAGTGGCTCCTGACCAGGGACCCATTTACTGGCCAGCAGGGATGGGGTTTTCTGGGACCTCGCAGGAAACTGGCCCACGGGAGTCCCCTGCCCAGTGGCATCCCCTTGGCCAGGGAGTCACCCTCATTCACCATGTGGTCAGGAACATCCTTCTGGAGAGTGCTTTTATTTCCTGAAAATAAAATAAAAATACATGAAATATCCTGAGCAGGCTATGGGTCCGGTGTGGGTGGCAGGAGCCAAAGGAGCGTACGTCAGGAGGGGAGGGGACACAGCACCTTCGCCTGCTCCTTTCCATGCTCCCCTGGGCACAGGGGATGCCTGCAGCATCCTTCATCCTGGACACACCCCTTCACCTCTTCCAGAGCATCCTAGTGCCTGTCTCCCTCCATGTGTGTCCCCACGGCAGTCCCATCTGTGGGCCCAGGTCAGCTTCAGCTCCAGGATTCACCTCGGCTATGAGCTGCTCTCTGCTTGCTCCTTCCCCTAGAGTAGAGAGGGCCTGGTTCAGGCTCTGGGGGGACTGGAGTCCTGCCAGAGTCTTCCTGTCAGCCAAGAACCCAATTGCACTGTCAACTGGGTTAAAATCTGTCGGCATGAGGTCTGGGTTGGATGGGGAGACGGGGGGACACTCCTGATGCAACCCAGGTCACTGCCGGCTGCTGTTGCTGCAAGGGCACAGTGCTGGCTCGTGGTCAGCCCAGCATGTCCTGATGCCTGTGGCTGTTCCTCCCTGGGGGCAAGACTTGGCATTTCTTGCTGACCAGCACAAGGTCTGGCTTTCCAGAAGCTGTGCTGTTCACCGTGGCTGTGCTGTGTTGGGGGGAAGCGCTGTGGAAGGCTGGGCAGGTTAACCCTGGCTCCGGTGGGGTTTGGAGGATGATCAGAAAAGAACATGAGGCCGAGGTTTGGTCAAAACACGTGGATCCATGCTTCCTTTTTCACATGATCTTCCTCCCTGAGGACTACCATGTGTCTTCTGCTCCTTTCACATCTCATGGCAGCATGAGGGCAGTGGGAAAGCCTTTGGGCACCTGGGCACCTCAAGCTGATTCTCAGTGCATGCTCTGGTCCCTGGAGACAGGACTCAGCCAGTGACAAGGCTCATCCTCTGCTCCTGGCAGCAGCCAGAGCTTCCTTGCTGGAGCAGTATTTGACCTGGCTGGTGTTCAGAGGAGCCTCTCCCTTGCATCCCAGAAGCTGGCTGTGCAATTCCCCCTTCTGGAGGACGTGTCTGTGAGCTCCAGGTGACTGATGTAATCGTAGCCTCCTTGGCTGGGCACATCCAGGGGACACTCCTGGGGACATCCAGGCCAGCAAGTCCCTGCAGAATGGAGAGATCAGGCTGGGCTTCACAGCAGCAGGAAAGTGGTGCAATTCAGAGCAAGTGCTAGGGTCTGGAGAGTTTTGGCTGAGCGTTAAGTACCCATCCCCTCTCTCTAGAAAAAAGGCAGGTGGTGATGGAGGCCTGTCCACCAGTGTCCCGAAGCACTGTCCATGAGACAGGGTCATGAAAGGTGGCTTTTCTGAGACAACAGCACAGAGGTGGTGCACACTCTTCCCAAAGCTGCAGGTACAGAGACAGCCCCCGGCCACTTGCTGTGTCAGTTGGGACCTGGCCCAGCTCTCCTGTGTCCAGGTTTTTCCAGTTCCCACTTGAGATTCTGTATTTTTCACTGGCTTCACTTTCAAATTACCATGCTATCAGCCAACTGGAATTGCTTCTAATTATTTCTCTTCCCCTGGAAGGCTTTAATTCCGAGAAACCCTGCTGGAATGGGTCCCTCTGGTGACCTTGGCTGGGCCTTTCTTGCTGGGTCTGCAGCTCACACCCTACCTCACTGAGCACCACATTTCCTGAGGGCAGTGAGGAAGTGACTGACAGGCACGAGAAGATTTTAAGCTCTCAGGAGCTTAAAATCCCAAGGTGTTATTCATGGAGGAGACAGGACAGGTTGTTCCGTGCCTTTTCCTACCTGCACTGAGGCTGGGGCTCAGACAGGTTGAACAGTACCTGCTTCATAGGTGCCACATGGAAAGTCCCTCTGAAATCTTGGCAGGAGATCCATATTTCTCAATCTCCTGTGTCTTTTCCTCTTGTGGGGTGGGACATCACAGCAGGACTTTCTTGAGGAACATGGGACAGGATGCTGAGCAGCCTGAACATCTGTCATTTAACCATGAGGCTGACTGTGACCCTGCTGGTCACAAAACAGAGCCTCTCATTTCTCGTGGAGTGGTTGAAGGTGCAGTATCCAGAGATCATTGATTACCTCTGTTTGCCAGTCCCCATCTGTCAGGCATGGATCCGACTGGGAAACAGCTGAGATGAAGCGATCATCCATCCCAAGTGGGCACGCCACTCAGCTGAGACTTTTCTCCTAACAAAAATCTGTATCTAGCCTGTTTTCCATCCTCTGGAAAACAGAGGATGGAAAAAAACAGAATCCTGCCAGATTTCTTGTCACAGAATGAAAGATCCTGGAGACAGGCTCATCAGATCTGCTGTGGAGATGTGGGCAGGAGAGGGTTGCCATGAGGAGGAAGCACAGAATCCCCCCAAACTCAGAGTGCATCATGAGCCAATGTGTGCCCAGCTCAAAGGGCAGCTCTGCTGGTCCTGTCTGTCGCTGGGAGCACGAGAGATCCTGGGGGACAGCGAGCTACTGGAGCAGTGCCAGGGAGTGGGAAGGGGTTGAGCTGAGCTGCCATTTCTTGTCCACAGACCAGAAATCCCCTGACTTGCATCTGAAGGATGGGAAGCACAAGAACTGGCCCTATATCACAGATCCTGGGAAGAGCAGTGGTGACCAGTCAGGCAGCTCCATCCAAAACAGGAGAGGTTGTCCTGCCGAGTAAGGAGACCTGGTGACAGGGCTGGGTGATCTGTAACTCTGTCAGGGTGCCCATGGCTCCTCCTGAGTGCAGACACTTGCCACGCATCCCCAGGCGAGGGCACTCCCAGACCAGCACACCAAGTAGGACCCGTTTTACTCTGCAGTGCCCTGGGGTGACCTGGGCGTCCCAAGGGCCCTGCTTGGGTCCCGACCCGCTGAGTTGCAGGAAAGCTCCTTCCTGAGCTTCCTGGCTGAGAAACCACACAGGTCTGAGCCAGCAAGTTCACATCTCTGCAGCCTGTCAGCCCTGCAGCCCTCTTCATGCACATCCTTCAAACACACCACACTCAGACTCAGCTTTTGGGGGTCTCACAGTCCCCACCATATCCTGGTGGGCTTCCTGGCCAAGCCAAGCAGCTAAGACCACTGAGAGGGATGTGCAGCAGGAGCCAGTGCCTGGACATTGTAGCTCGGACCTGCCAAACCACGAAGCCTTTTTGGGCTGAAGGATGGGGTCCAGCAGGACAGCTCCAATGCTGCTGCTCTGTGCTGCTTCCAGGACCCACCTGGAGCTACGGAGCCATCACAAAGGCAACTTGCACAGGGAGGCTGGGTGACAGAGCCTCAGTGAGGTCCCAGGTCCTTGCCATATACACAAAAAGGCTGGACAGTGCTTGAGGTGGCTGCAAGGATTTGGTTTGGCTCTGAGCTGTCCCAGAGAGGTGGCAGGGCAGCTGCAGTGACAGGCAGGAGGGAGAGCAGACAGATCAGGGTGGGCACAGGGTCAGAGCAGACCCTGCTCTCTGTACCTCTGGCTCCCATGGCTTTCAAAGGCAAATAGGGATGGTCCTGGGTACTGGCAGCCTGCAAAATGTTAGAGCTTGATTTTCCCCCAGCATTTCAGGGCCACCATGTCTCTCATGTTTGTCAGGCACAATGGTTCCCACTCGGCAGCTGTGAAAGCCCCATTAGCTCCCAAAAAGCAATTTTCCACTCTCCACTACTTTCGTAGGCTGGCAGCCCTGCTCTCTGAGAATTAGTAATACGAAATATGCTCTCGCACAGTCCTAAACCTGCTGTTCCTAATAAAGAGCTGCTTGCAGCTGCATCCTTCTCGTTGCTTTGATCTGGCACCGACAGAAGCTGAAAACACCACGGAGAGAAGGCAGGAACAGCCGATTGCTCGTGGTGAGTCAGAGCTCTCAGCAGCCCCCGCACCGGGAGCTGCAGGCACAGCGCTGTGCCGTGGGCCCGGGGCCAGCGCCAGAGATGCCATCCGACCTCCGACATGGTGGGGCTGTGGGGTGGGCTGGGTGCCTCAGGCCCAGTTGCTGGATCAGCCCTTTCCAGGCTGTGGAGGGGACACGGAATGCCGAGGCAGGAGCCGGGTGCGTGCGTGTGCCTGAGGCTGCAGTGGTGATGGAGGGATGGGCCCGGGGTCCTGTGCAGGCCTGCCTGGGACTGGGGGCTTGCCTGGGGCTGGGGGCTCGTCCCTGACCCAGGTCCATCCTCCAGCGCAGTCCAGTCCTGCTCAGCACATAACACCTGGCCAGGCAGACTGAAGTGGGATCTAATCCAGACACTCCACCCAGGCCCCATAGTGGTGACAGGTCTCTGTTGGGACATGCTGGGAGCTCACCCCGCAGCGAGCGTTGCGCCTTCTCTCTGTGGCTCTGCAGAATCCTGCACGCTGCTCCGAGGCAGAGCAGAAAAACCCCTCTCGCATCCACTCGGAAACTTCGACTGCTAAATGCCATCTTGAAATACCACAAGCCTTCTGCGTTTTTCCACTCCCCATGAACAACTCTTTCAGACGAGTGGGAATGTTCCAGCTGTTCAACCACCCCAGGGCCAGGGCAAGCCCCTGCTGATGATGAGTAACTGCCTGAATCACCCATGGGGACCCCAGCACCCTTGTCCTGCCACAGACTCAGGAAAGGGCTGGTCCTCTTCTGACCTGCAGAGACCTGGCCAGCTGTGCAAGTCCAGCATCCACAACACAGCGGACACAGGAACCAGTCCATCCCACTGCACCGGTCCCGTCTCCTGGCAAACCACCCAGGGCTGGGCTGGAGCAGCAGGATGGATGCTCTGCTGGGTCTGGATGAGCTCCTGCCTTGGAAGTGCCTCCTGCCCAGAGCCTGCGGCACAAACGGTGGAGCAGCTCTGACTGATGCTCCTGCTGAGAGGTGTCTTGCGGGTGCCTGGGACCATGTAGCGACCTTCCAGAGTGGTGTGTGGCTGGAGGCCCTGTGGGCTGTGGGGATGAGGCAGTTGATCAAACAGGGCTCCAGGCATGCAGGGCTTGACCATGATCTCAAGGCAGATCAGAGACTGTGAGGCACAAAGGAGATGGTGACTGGACACCAACTTTGTAGGCAACAAAAAGCGTGTGGGTAATACATGTGCTTCTTGAGCAGCTCTTGGGACTGTCTCTTTCCTTTTTTTTTTTTTGGTTAATTCAGCTCAATTTGTTCAATACACCACATGTCCTCACATCGTCTGTGCGTGGTTGACCCAGGCCAGATGCCAGGCACACCTCAAAGCTGCTCCATCAGTCCCCCTACAAGGTCCTGCTAGCAAACCGATTCCAGCTTGGGCTCGTCTCTCCATGAGGCCACAGGTCCTGCCAGGAGCTTGCTTGAACCATGATCTTCCCATGGAGTCATGCCCTCCTTGGGCAGCCGGTGTGGGGTCCTCCTTGGGCTGTAGGTGGACTCTTAAGGGCTACAGGGGTCAGCCTGCAGTACGAGGCAGGGAAGGAACATGGACGAGGTGTCAGGGGTGACTCACAGGGTTGGAACATGGCCCCATGCAGCCCCAAAGGCTCCCCGAGACTGGCAGTGCTGTACCTCCATCCCCTCCAGCTGCCTGGACACTGGACACCAATTTCTCACCTGTTGCCAGATCCAGACCAAATCTCGTGAGTCCAGGAGCCTGGATTTGTCACCACATTTTGACTCCACTGATCCCAGCCTGCAGCACGGCAAAAGGAGGTTTCCCCTCGCCTCTGTGGTTTCAGCCTTGAAACACATCCCAAGGGACAACCGCAGGGCAGGGATTTTCAGCTATAAATCCTGCTGGCAGCAGGAACAATAAACGTATCCCATGGTGCTGAAAACCAGTCCTTTCCCACAGGATGGCGAGACAGAGATTGTGGGTGCAATTTTCTGCCAGGAAAACCCCAAGCTTACCCAGTGCCTTTCCTGACTGCTGGGTGGGGCAGGGCAGTGCTGGGTCTGTAAGACAGAAACGATGAGGAGAGAAGCCAGTTTTCTGTAATAAAGTACTGATATTTAAAAACAGCTCCAGCACACAATCAACATTTTCACAGAAGTAAAAAAGCCCAACATTCTCTTTCATTAAACAGCTTTATACATATAAATATACACATATATATATATATATGAGCATTAAATATATTTACATTAGTATAGATACTGTACCACACATGCACACGTACAGGCAGATAAATAGGCAAGAATTTTGGGGGTTCAGCTTTGGTCCATGCTCCTTACGCTTTGGCTCAAGAGCACCAAACCCCCAGAGGAAAGCTCTGGATCCTGCCCACCCTTGGTGGCCGTGCCCGGAATATGCCTCTGCCTGCCTGCGGGAGCCTGCCCCAGTCCCGTCCCCCGCCCGGCACCGACAGGTTGGGAAAGGCAATCATCATTGCCAGGGAGCTCCAGGAGGCACCTTGGGCTCTGCTAGGAGCTGGGGGCTCCCGGGGTGCCCCCACTCGCTAAGGCTCACTGCCAGGCCAGGTACGTGGCTCGTAGCCAGAGAAGGCAGCTGCCCGCAGGACGCTGGGGGGCGAGGGGGGCAGCTGGCCGGGGATGGGGACAGCCGGTGCTGCCTGCTCTGAGTGGCCTCGCTGCACGGTGCTGTCACCTGGCTGTGGCTCAGTGCCACCGCCACGCAGGGGCTGGGGAGCACAGAGGAGCTGCCCTCCCTCCTCCTCCACGCTGGCGGGCAGCTTCACGGAGCTGAGCGGGACCCAGTGGCCAGCCGTGCCGAGGCTCTCCAGCTGGTACTCCTGGCTGCAGCTCCTGCTCGGCATGGGCGGAGGAAGGTGGCTGCCTGCTCCCACGGCTGGGCACTGGCATTTAGAATAAAGCTGGATGTGCAGGGGAAGCCATATCTCAGGTGTCTGGCTGTCCCTGTCACCTATGTAGCTGTGTCCAGTCAGTCCCACTGGCACCAGCTCCTCTGGCACATCATCCCCATCACCTGCCTCCCCATCCTTCTCCAGCTGTGATGGGACCTGGGAGCCCAAGGCGTGCTCCAGCTGGCTGTGGGTGCAGGATGGGTCCCTTCCTTTGGGGCAGTCTGGGCCAAACCCGTTGGCACAGTAGCCACCCACATCCTGGGCAGGGCCTCGGAGGAGCAGTGGGACCGTGGGTGGTGCCTGCCCAGCTGCAGATGGCTCGTGGGAGGGGAGCACAGTCTGCATGAGCAGGGCCAGTGGGTTCTCCTCAAGCTCAGGTGGAGGCACCTGTATGGCCAGACTCGGCTCGCTGTTCAGGAGAGCCTGTGGGGACACAAGCAGTGACACAATCAGCCTCAGCCAGCCAAAGCCCTGCCAGCTTGGGGGTGACAAACTACGCTGAACACCGAGGGCCACGCTGCCTGAGACCCCCTCCTCTTCTGTGACCCACGGCTGGCTGATGCCCTCCACCAGTACCTTCTCCATGGGGGACAGTGGTTCAGACAGCAGGGGAGGCACCTGGTATGGGATAGGCTTGGTGGTGTGAGAGGTGGAGGGAAGGAGGTGCTGACCCTTGAAAATGCAGGGGGCCCCGGCTCAGCTGTGGCACACGAGGCAGAGGCTGGAGGGGGATCGTCACTCACCAGTGTTTTTGGGAGGCGCATCTCCGAAGGGCTGGGGAAGACATGCAGCTGGATGAAGCACAGCCCAGAGACACTCAGCAGCAGCAGCAGGAAGAAGGCACTCAGCACGGCAGGGACCCAGGAAAAGCCTGCCGGGAGGTCACAGCAGGCTGAGGGGTGACTCCAGCACATGCCTCCCAGCCCTCCCTCTGCCAGCTCTTCCCATCCCTGTCAGGCTGGGATATTTCAGGAGGCAAGCCTGAGGGAGATGACGAAAAAGCATCGCCCTGAGAGGTCCCCACAGGGCAGCGCTGGGCCACGACCCTGACTGCAGTGGCTGGGGGTGAGGGACCCACACCTCCACACGAGTCTGTGCTGTAAGCAGGAGCCGAGGTGCAACAGTGCCAGCTGAGCTGGTGAGAGTCCTCCCACCTGCAGGGCCAGCCGGAGTCACCAGGCACTGCTCAACCTCCCGGCTCCGCTCCCTGGCCATGTCTGCAGCCACCGTCCGGACACAGTACCGTGTGCTGGGCTTCAGGTGCCCAAAGATGCAGGGCACTTCCTCACTGCTCCATTTGCAGGGCACCTGAAAGCAGATGGGACAGGTGGGCACAGCAGCTGGAGGCAAGGTTTCTTTGGAGGCATGGCTCCACAGCTCTGTGCAGCCTCAACATCCCACTTGCCCCACGGTCCCTCCTCCCCGGCACCTCCAACACTCAGTTCTTTGCCCCAGAAGGTGCTCAGGTCCCAGAGCATCTCCTGAAACACTTGTGGCATCACCTTTCATCTGAACAGAACCAGTCCAGCTCTTCTTACCCATGCTGTCTAAGGGAGGGAAGGGGTCTCCTGCCTCGCTGAAGTGCAAGCCCCGGATGGGGGGTGCAGAGCACCTCACACCTGCATGCACAGCCAGGTGTGGGCAGGGCTGTGGCACAGGCACCCCCGCACCTCTGCAACCTGAGATGGTGGCTTTGCTTTGTGAAAGGAAAGCTTGTGCAGGCCCTGCAGCTCTGGGCCCTGCCCAGCTACCACACACCTGTTGGACGAGCAGGTCCCCCTCGTACAGGTGCAGCCAGTACCACAGCTTCAGCAGCACTCGGTCGACTGGCTTGTGGGAACCGGTTCTTCTCTGGTAGGGAGTGAGTGGCATGGTGATGTTTACGCTGAGGATTTGATCCTGGAGCAGCCAGGACAACTTGGGGGGGCCAACAATTGCTGTAGGGAGGGGAAAAAACCCTTGAAAATTAAGCCCTTCAAAGGAAGGCAGGCATCTTGTTTCTCCAGAAATTATATTTTTCTGTTTGACATGCCCCTCTCAGCACACAGAAGCTCATTGGGGCCTTGCCTGATGGCACTTTGTGCTCTGAAACCAGCTCTAGGAATGGCAGCCACTATGTCTTCATGACAGCCAGCACTGCTTCTGCCCCCTCTTCACACTGAGAGACCTGTGGCCACCGAGCCCTTCACCCCTGGCCCATCCACCACGGCCCGGAGACCCGCTGCCAAGGGCAGCAATCACCTTCTAGCTGAGTGCACCCATTCCCACGCCAGCTGGATGCAGAGGGAATGAAGAAGGGAACCCAAACAGCCAACATACAACTCACTCAGCTGCTCGTACATTCAGATTATTGCAACAACCCCTCTGAGGGGGGTCAGGGAGGGTCCTGAATATTTCCTAGCTCCAAGAGACCGCCAGGCTTTTTGGACAGAACAGCTGGTCTGTGACTGGGAAAAGGCACATTTCCCACAGCTGGCAAACACAGTAGCCAGGGTGAAGGCATCACCGGAGGAACTGTCGCTGCCTGCACCAGCTTCATCTTGCTGGGGCAAAACCACCCTCAACCAGGCATCTCCCAGACCACGGCAGGGGTGGGAAGGGGAGCCTTTCAAAAGCCAAGCCCAGAGGTGTATCCTCTTTCCTGCCCCATCTCACTGCATTCCCCAGAGACCCAAATTCTCACAGTGCCTTGTTGGCCTAGGGCCTCCTATCCATAGTCCTCACCTCATTATGTCTCCTCTGTCCTCTTACTCTTCACTCAGCCCTCCTCCAGGAGCTCTGCCCCATCCCTTTCCTCCAGTTAGGGCTCTTGGCACTTTTCCCCTCAGTATCCTCATATGGTTTCCCACTGTATCCCACCAGACCTCTCCAAGGACCCCTCTGCCCACTGGCTGCCCTGAGAAGAGCCCAGCTGGAGAAGCTCCCCGGTCCTTACTGTCTCTGTACAGCTGCAGCTCGCTGGAACTGGCCCACTGGGACTGCTCACCTCCGGCCACCGCTCTCACCCGGGCCCAGTAGATATCGTGAATCCTGTCAAAATACAGCTCACACACGCAGGAGCTGGTGCTGTTCCCCCCACAGGCACCTGCCTTGGTCCAGTTCGAGGTTCTGCCCAGGGAGAAAGCACAGGGATTGCTCCTTTCTGACACCATCCCAGCCAAAGGGAGGGCTGCCCAGCCACTGCCATCCTGCCCAGCCACTGCCATCCTGCCCAGGTGGAAAGCATAGGAAAGCCCAGGAATTGGCCAACAGCATCCCGGGATGCGTGAGGAGGGGTGTCAGCAGCAAGCTGACTCCCTCTTGGGGACGGGTGGCACCTGGTGCTGCGCCCTGACCTGTGCTCTCCACGATGAGAAAACACACAGCCATGGCAGGGATTGCCCACCGAGGGGCTGGGGCTCTATGGTACGAGGGAAACTGAGTGAGGGGTGACTGCTGAGCCTCAGAGAAAGGTGGCTTTGGGTGGGGGGGTCTTATCAACATGATGGAGAAAAGAAGATAGAGCCTTCCTCTCAGCGGCGCCCAGTGAAAGGACGAGAGGCAGTGGGCACAGCTTGAAATACAGGAAATCCCATTCAGCATAATGGAAAAAACCCCAAATCCAAAACCCCAGCCCAAAAGCAACCCCTTTGTTTGTTACTGGGAGAGTGACCAGGAAAGGGACCATGCTGTCCAGGGAGGTTGTCCTGAAGTTGTTCAAAAGCCACCAGGACTGAGCTGACCTAGTATGTGCACGGGTGGAACAAGCCAGCCCCTGCCAACTCCACTGCTCTGTTACTCTGTGGCATTTACTGCCAGACAACAGTCCTCCGGCTACCCAAGGGTCCCCAACAGCCTCTGCCAGGGTGCAGGAGGACCAGAACCCTTCGCCCCCCTCCTCCCCACCTACCTGCTCCTCCACTCCACCTCATAGGTGGCACAGCTGGGTAAGCTGGGGTCTGGCTCCCAGAGCAGCCGGACATGGAAGTTCTGTGCCTCCAGCCTCACACGCCGTGGCCGCAGTAGCGTCCCTGGGGAGGGGGCAGAGGGGCATCAGGCAGCATCCTGCAGGGACCCCTGTGGCCATGCTGCACAGGTTCCCCAGCTTCAGCCTGGCACGGGCAAACACTGACTTCAAAGGGGGTGCTCAGCACCTGCATCCCCCCACTCCCTCACCACACCAAGAGCACCCTCTCCATGCTCCTGCCAAAGCAGAGACAGCTGACACAACAGGAGAGACAACACCCTGACACAGCCGCTGCTGAACCTGGAATTTTCTCACCTGTCACACCTTGAAGACCACTTGGGCCCCTCCTCCCCACAGGTACCTTCAGTAGGTCTGAGAGGTGTCCCTGTGCCTCCCCCGGCCCTGCAGCCAGGGCCTCCCCAGCCTATAGTGGCAGCTTCAGCACTGACTTACCCTGGAGCAAGGAGCAGCTGGTCAGGGACAGCAGCAGGCGCAGGGCAGGGCTCATCCTGCCACGGCCCATCCATCTGCCCCCTCCCTATGCTGCCACGCCGGGGGCCGTGGCAAGAGATGGGTGTGCTGGAGCTGTTCTGCTACCCACAGGCATGATGGGCTGCTGGGACCTGGGATTAGAAACAGGGTATTGTTCCCAGAAGCTTCAGCCAGCAACGCTGGCCATGGAGTCCACGTGCCTATCGCGGCACAGAGGTGCCCATTGTGGAGGGGCAGGGGAGCTTCTGCTGCACCCTGGGGCAGGGCAGGTGCCCTCAGGGCTGTGGTGGTAAGTGGACCTGCAGGGACAGCAGGCAGCTGCCACGCTCTGCTGTGGCACCGTGCACGTGCTGCAGGGACCTTCTGTTGCACCCACCTCTGGTACCCCGTGGTGAGAAGCCACGCTGCCGGTGTCACCGGGATGTGGGTCTGAGAAAGCTCCTCACGTGATGCTCACACCATTGTGGAGGTGACTCAGCCCAGCTCTGGGCATGACTCACACTGGCACAACCGGTGACACCAGTGCCAGGACACCCCCAGCCCGCCCACAGCCTCCCTGGTATGCAGAGGGCACCGTGTGTGACAGCACCCACCGGGCAAAATGGGGCACCCCGAGGGACTCTCTTGGGCTCTAAGCAGAGACCTCATCCTCTGAGCCACAGCGGAGGCTGGTCCCGCTGGGCAGCTGCATCTGACACCTGGCCAGTCCCTCATTACCTTGGCCTTGCCCCACCACTCAGCTTCCAAGAATCCTTTCCCTGCTCTTGCAGGTCATGTCCTCTCCCGGAGCAGACATGCAAGGGCTTTGAGGCCACCAACGCCAACCTTCTGGTTGTGGGGACACACCCCCCGTGAAGGTGGGGAGCCCAGGGCCACCTCCAGAGGCAGAGGGGTGGGAGCACCCCTGGCCATATGGGACACCAGTGGGGCTGGCTCACCACTGCCTCTCGCTCTTCCCATTTCACTGACTGCACTCATGATACAAGCCCAACCACCTCGGCAGGTGGGTACAAAACATTTTCCCCGTGTTTTCTGTCCCTTGCAGCATTAAGAGCTCGAAAAAAGGAGGAGCAATCAACAAGCAGGGACGTGCAGCTTGCAAACTGTGAGTGAGGGCTGAGACGAGACCTCCAAAACACCAGAGCCAAAGCGCAGGTACTGGGTCTAGGGGATGCCCCCCACCCGGAGGCGAGAGCCCTCCCAGCTTTGCACCAGACCCTTTTGACGGCGGCAGCGTTTCTGTCTGGAGGGCAGAAACTGTTCCTGGGGCTTGTGGAGGCACAGAGCTGGGAAACTGATGACGACTCCGGGACCGGCTGCCTGCGCAGGCACGGACAGGGCTGTTCCCACCGCAGGAGGCAGCACAAGGGGGCCAACGCTGCCCCACAGCAGCGAGGGTGACTGCAGGCCGGTCCCTGCCAGCCCCGCCTGAACTCCAGCACATCCACTCCCCTTCCGCCGTGGCCAGAGGGAAAATCCCAGCAACGCTCCCCGTGTTGTGGCAAGAAGAGATTGTGGCAATAACAGATTGCAGGGATTAACCCGCTCTTCTCCGCACATCCTCTCCTTCATCTGCACCCCCCTCACCCCACCCTGAGGCACCAGCACTCCCCCCTACCTTGATGCAGCATTTCCTTGCTGCGCCTGTGCCGTATCACGAACCCACCTGCGCCCACCACGCTCTGTTAAATGCAACACCCTCAGCTCAGCAACCTCACGTTTGGCTCCGAGTGTTCACTGGAAACATTACCAAGGTCTGCTCAGCTGCCGGGCTTCCTCCAGATGGGGGACAGGTCCGTGTTATCTGTGCCACCGTGTTATCTGGGGTAACAGATCCATGTTATCTGCCACGCTGGGAGACACGGGGTGGTTTGTGCCTCTTTTCCTGAGCCAGGGTTTGTTTTTTTCCTTCTTTGCTTCCTCGTTAGCGATGTCCCAGCTGGGCGCGGGCGCTCAGCAGTGCCCTCTGCGTGCCAGAGCTGAGGCACAGCCTGCCCCAGCGCCCCATCCCAGCATCCTGCGCTACCCCTGCAGAGATCATCACCGCCTTGGGGACAGAGATGAGCACAGGGGTAAGGCCAGCAGTGACACATGGCAGGGCAGGCACAGGCCAGGACATCCCAGCAAAACCAGTATCAAGTTTTATCCTTGCCAAGACCAGTGCTGCAGGCTAGGCACACAGTGCTGGGCCCCTCACTCTGCCCTGGAGACCCCAAGGGACCTGTGTGTGGCTCTGCAACATCTCAAGAGCCCCAGGCCTTTGGCAACCCATTGGGACAAAACGCAGCTGGACTTGTGCTTTCCAAGAGCTGTGCAACCATTACAAGACTAACAGAGCCACTGACTGCAGCACGTGGTGCTCGCCAGCACCCTTCAGCTCTGCCAGGAGCTGAGCAGTCACTGTCAGCCTGGGCATTCCAAACAAGGGTCCTGCAGTGCCCAAGTTCCACCCCTGGGGCCGATGCCAGCACCTCCACTGTTGTCCCTGCACTGCTCCTACGGCCAGCAATGCGAGGCAGCCCCAACACATCCTGAACAGAGATGGGGCTGGGGCCTGGCAGGAGCTGGCAGGGTGACAGCTGTCAGGAACAAGGACACATGGCCACAGCAGGCTGAACAGGCTCTTTAATACCTCCCCCAAAGAGAACACCTTGTGCTTGCTGCCTGCTTAGACGAGCCGCTCACATCGCTGCCCATGTCCGCTCCCGGGGCAGAGGCCAGGCAGCTCGGCAGGAGAGGCAGCAGCGGATGCCAGTCAGGCAGGATGATCCCCACAGAGAGAAGACACAGGCAGGAGATGCTTTCTCCAGTGCTGAAAATACGCTCAGAGCAACAGCAGCTTCTCCTGTGCCTGACAGCTGCACACACAGCAGAGCCCAGGAACCACCACCCCACAAAGTGCTGCTGGTAGGCAGGTGTACAGCTCCTCCAGCCCCCACAAACCCTCTCCCTTTTTGGTCAGAGGGTGGGGGGAAGCCTGCAGCAGCTCAAGGGGCCTGTGGGGGCCGGCAAGCCTGGGTGCAGTAGGCACAGTCCAGTCCTGTGGGCAGGGTCAGGCCAAGAAAGACCTCCATGTGCCCAGGGAGCCCTGAGGGGTGCTGGGCAGCTGCCCCCCAGCAGTCTTGCAGCACGTCCTCTGCCCAGCTCTCACTCAGCATTTGAAAGCAGAAGGGTTACAGAGCTGGCCATCACCATGGTCTGCAAAAGGTGGGTGCCCATCGCCAGCAGGATGCAGGCAGAACATCCTCAGACTGCGGCACTGGGGCTCCTGAGGGGCTCAGGAAGGGCAGGTCTCTCCCTCACAGAGGGTGCTGCAGGGATGAGGACTCCAGCAGCAGCAGCCTGGCTGCCCCTGGGCTGGAGACACCACGAGCCACTCCCAGGAGGGTGCAGGGGGACACGAAGGGAGCAGGCAGTGCCATGACAGAATCAAGCCATCAGCACCTGCCACCGCCTCTGTCCCTGCCTCCCAAGGCTAAGCTTTCCCTGGTAAAACCCATCCTCCGAAGGCCTTCTCCAGGTACCGGGCCACTGCCAGCGTCAAGTGGTCGTTGTAGGCGGCTGCCACCAGCTGGATGCCCAGTGGCAGCCCCTCGCTGCCCAGCCCCAGTGGGCACTGCGTCACCGGCAGGCCCAGGACGTTGAAGATGGCTGCAAGAGAGAAGGCTGGATCAGAGTGAGCACAGCGACTGGGATACATCACCACTCAGCCCTCCCACCCCAGGCAGGCTCCTGCGAGCTGGTGCTTCATGCAGCAGTGCAGAGACACGGTGACAAGGGGCATCATCACCGGCCAGAGGTTCCCAGTGCCCATATCACATGTGCAAATGGCACTCATGAGGGACAGCACACACTGTGGCATGCCAAGTTTGGGACACTCCTGCCCCAGGCACCAGCCCTCCGTCACTCCAAAGCCAGGCAGCGCTGACACTGGCACCGAGGTGTTCAGGCTGCATGGAAACCATGCAGGGAAGCCCAGACTGTACCCCAAGAGATGGCAGCTCTCAGGTTCCTGCTAAGTAGCAGCTGAAACACCTCTGGGGCATGGAGGCCTCAGAGATCACGCACAGCAGTTGGACCTGCCCTGCTGTGGACAGGCACCTTCAGCAAAAGGTAAGAGATGCCACACAGCATGAAGCGCGACAACTCCCGCCCCACTTTCTGGAGCAGCAAGACCCCTCTCTTTGCTGCAAAGCCCACCATCAGCAATAGCAAAAGCCTGGGTACAACACCAAGGCTGCCAGCTCATGCTGCTGCTGTGGGCAAGGTCATCCCTGCAGCCCTCCCTGCAATCCCACCGGAGCTGCTCACCTGTGTAGGCAAAGTTGAAGGGCATGCAGATGGGGGAGTGGTGCGTGGGGGCGATGGTGGGGTGTGAGGGGTAGAGAAGCACCCCATCTGGCCCCAGCAGCGCCTCCATCTCCTCCTGTAGGCTCTTCCCCATGCTCACCAGCTTGGCCTTCCCACTGAGGTTGAGGTTCACCAGCTTCTCTGTCAACCCCAGGGCTGCAGGCAAAAGGTAGAAATGGGCACAGAGCGAGTGAGAGGACTGTGGGCTGTACGGGGCAGAAATGCATTGTCCAGCCAAACACACAGCATGCCCTGCTTCTAGTGTGAACCCCAAGTCCCCCTCCTTGCCAGCACCCACAGCAGATTGCCCCTAGCACAGCTTTGTGGGAAGCATCCCCCCAGCTCTGCCAAGAGAAAGGCATTCAGCCTGCCCCTTCCTTCCAGCTTTTCCAGCCACTAGGATTGAACAGAGCTGGCGAAGTGGCCTCAGCGCTCATCAGACAGCAGCACAACTGTGCTAATTAGGGTTCTCTAGTACCTGCTGCTATGAAACAACATCAGTGCAGACCCTGACTGGGTCTCTCTGAGCCCCTATCAGTTCTGGCAGGGCTCACAGCAGGAGCAAACCCTGCCCTCAGCTCCATTGTTCTCACTTCTCCCAGGATACCCACTCCCATTTATCAAAGATCCACCCAACTCTCTCGAGCTTGCATGTGACTCAAAGAGACTGAGGCTGAAGCTGCTCAGGGCAAAGCCCGAGTTCCTTTGGGCACTGGAAGGGCACTACCTGCATTTAACAACCTGCCCACCCCACCACTGCCTCTGCACTTCCCGGGGCCCCTCCCAGCATTACCGATAGCTGGGAAAGTGTGAGAAGACATCCCCACGAGCCACTTCATCAGCTCCCACAGCGGCCACACTGGCTTCCCGTGGTCCCCCAGCAGGTCTGTGAATCTCTGTGCCTCCTGTAACACACCCGCTCCCCCCGTCAGCACAGCCAGCATGCAGCAGGGAGGCACAGGCTAGCAAGGGACAGTGAAATTCCAGCTGTCCCATTATCCCAATGTGAGCCGTTCCCACTTTCACATAGGAGACGCCCACCAGGAGGGCTCCACAGCTCTAAAACAGATCCAGGGTGGCAAGAGTATCTCTCCCTGCCAGAGACAGCAAAGAGAAGGGAGAGCCCCCCAAAGCAGCACCCAACTGACAGGATGCAAGGGGTAACGTCCCAGAGGCATCTACTCCTGTGGTATGGCCAGGAAGACAGAGGCAGAGGAGCCAGACATCCCTAGTGTGGTGGGGCTGTGTTCTTTCATCACTGCCTCTGTGGCAGGAGTGCACAAGGTATGACTCTCCCAGGAGTTTATTTTACTACAAAATACTTTCCTGCCTGGATGGAGCATAGCACAGTGGCTGCAATTCCGGGAAGAATAACACAGGTAGGTCTCCTGCTGGAAAGCTGCTAGTCCCCTACCTGACCTGGCATCCTAAAGGGTGTTAATCCCAGCCTACATGTCAGAAGACACAGCATGGGGCAAAGAGCAAGCCAGGACACCTCCTACTTGGCTGACTTACCAACCTGCATGGAAAAGGTCAATGTGCCAAAACAACCTCTCCCTCCTTATACCACATGGCTCCTCTGCTGAGAGCCACAGCCTCATCACATGGGACAGCAAGGGAGAAGGGGCTGTGCAGCTTTAGGAAGAGATGAAAGGAGGACTGGGGGGGACAAATGGAGCAGGGAAAGCCCCCGGGCAGGTCAGGGAAGCCTACAACTCTCCACAGTTGGCCCCAAACAGCTGATTCTTCCCTGTTGCCATCAAATTTATGTCTTTGCCAGCTCACCTCCCCATCACTGTCCTTGGACGACATCATGGCTGACCAGATCTGGAAAGAATACTTCATCTTGTGGATTGCCACGCGCTGAACTTGGACCCCTAGGTCACTTTCGAGGTGCTCCACCACCTGAAGGGAAGAGTAATGATGGGTTTGTTTCCACAAGGATGTCACATGCTGCCATCAGCCTGTGGAAACTACAGAGCAGAGAGTAAGGGGACCTACTTGTAAGATCTTCCCCTTGTTTCTTTAGCCCAGAAGAAAAAGTTCTTTCCACTTTTTAACCCCTGAAAGCACAGGACTGGGATGCAAGGCTGCCACCCCAGCCCTCCACCCTGCCAGCCTCTGCAGGAGCCACACACAGAGCAGCTCTCTCCCCTCCCCAGGGCTCCCCCAACTGGTCTCCCCAGGTTCTATGTTCAGGCTCATCCCAATGAGTACCATCCTCCGCTTCTTCCTACCTTCTTTTGGGCCTGCAAGATTTCCTTGTCCACAGGTGACACAAAAACAGATCCACCATCATGATCCATGCAGTGGAATTTGATTTTCTCTAGTGACACTTTCTCATTCAGTTTCAGCCTGGGAAAGGAATGGTGCTTTGTCACAAATCCAACCCTGGCTCCTCCACAGCTGTCAGAGGGGCTTACATGCTTGTTATGCATCCTCAGGAGACCCTGCTCTGTCCCCCAGGGTGGCAAGGGGAGACCCTGAAAGCACACAAACATCTACTGCCCACAACCCATGCAGCTGCTCACCCACCCTGTCAGTCCCAGCAAGTTTCTGTTGGGAAAATCCTCATCTCTCCAGAAGCACCTCGTGATTACAAACCCTGGCTGCAGCCAAGGCTGGGATTGCACAAGAGCCAGGGAAAAACAGAAGTGGTAATGGAGAGAGCAACCACGTGCAGACTGTGGCACAAAGGAGGGCTGTCCTGTGGGCTCCACCTCCGCTCTGCTGCTCACTGGCACCTGCACACAATAGGCTCTTGGTTGCACGGATCAAGAACTAAAAGAACTGAACATGATGTGGGATGGAAAACTCCTCATTCAACAACAGGAAAAATGCCCTGTAACACCCAGGAGCAAGGCCAGCTCCGGGAGGGAAGGGCTGTGTGGGACGGAGCTGGGAAGCAGCTCACAGGCGAAGGGGAACCTATCAGTCTGCCCATGGCTGCATGTTCCCTGGGGCACGTGGGTGCTGGGAAGGGCAGTCCCAGCTGCCAAGGTCCTCCTGAAGCCAGGGGCAGAGGAAGGAAATCAGTAACAAGCAAACTGGGTGGGGTGCAGATCTGTCTCGTGCAAAGGACTGATACACTGTGCAGACCAGAGAGCAGCTGACTCCAGCTCAGCAGCCAGGAACAGTGGGAACAACTCACTTGCTGACGCCGGGACCGGCCATGACTCTCAAGACAGGCTCCAGGTCCTCCGCGTAGCGGCACATGGGCCCCGTGCACAGGAAGCTGGTCCGCACCCCGTGAGCGTTTGGGAACTGGCCATCGTTGGGCACCACCCCTGCGAGCAGAGATGTCAGGTACCACCCCGAGCACCACCTCCAGCCAGGGGGAGCCCTGCTGGGGGTCTTTGGGTGCAGGGAGATGTGGCTCCCCAGGGACTGCACACCTCACAAGTGCTGATGGCAAGGTGCACGGGGTGGGGAAGGGAGGAAAAGCACCCAGTCAGGACACTGAATGCCAGAGAAACACCCCAGTAGATCCCAGCCTCGGGAAAACATCCCACGGTGAGGATGTAATACTTGGGTGAAACCTCTCCCGTCTCCCACGTGCCTGGCATTCAGCCACCAACAGCTTCCCAGTGCCAAGCTCAGCTGTGCTCCCTCAGTGGGCTTGTCCCATGCAAGGAGTTACCTGACTCCTTACAGCAACCCCACCAGTGACCACCACAGGGGTGTCCCTAACGGGTTCACTCCACAGCCCCCATTGCACCTCATGGCATTTCTGCTGGCGGGCTGGAGGAGGAGACCCCCACACCCCCCTTACCTGTTGTGGGTTTATGGCCAAAGACTCCATTGAAGAAGGCGGGCATCCGGATGCTGCCGCCGATGTCGGAGCCCACGCCTATGACTGAGCAGGCAGCTGCCAAGACACTGCCCTCCCCACCTGCACAGGAGAAAACATGGCAAAACCCCACAGGTTTTATGGTGCAAATCATCCAGCAGAGCAGGAGCAACCCCACAGTGACGGTGGAGCCCTAAAAAGCCAGAGGGGTGGGGGCTGACATTAGTGATAGCTGGGGAATGTGGGCCAAAGGGATTTTCCTGCCAAAGTAAGGCAGAGCAAGCTGATGCAATGCCAGATGAAACACCCAGAAGAGGCAAAGCAGCTGGACCTCCCAACAACCCACAGCAGTGCCCAGGAAAGAGGACTGTAAGCTCTGCAGGAGCCCAGGGATGCATTAAAAGCTGTGTGCAGAGACTCGGAACTCTTCCCTTGCTGCATTTTAAGCTGCTGCTCATGCAGGACTGTGCCAAGGTGCTGGGGTTCACCTGAGCTGCCGCCCACAATCCTCTGCAGGTCGTAGGGGTTGTTGGTCCGCCCGTAGACTCTGTTGCTGGACTCATACCACATGCAGAGCTCACTGCAGTTGGTGACACCCAGTGGGATGGCCCCCGCCTGCTTCAGCCGCGACACCACTGTGGCATCCGAGGTGGCGATCACGTTGCGGCGGTTGACCAAGCCAGAGGTGTTGGGCATCCCTGTGGTGCCAAGGTCGACAGGAAGGAGGCGTCAGGGCCAGTGCCCCGAGAGCATCCATGGCTGCAGGAAGCAGGTTCCCAGCGAGGGCTTGTCCTCTGAGGCACCACAAGCTCTGCAGCACCCGTGTGCTACAAGCGAACACAAACGCAGAAGCCAGGGCAGGGCTTGGTGCAAACCAGGGAAACGGAAACTGCTTCCCTCCAAGCACCTGCCACAGCCACCCACCGCCCCGGGGAGCACCCGGCCCAGAGGGAGCGAATCACAGCTGTGGAGAGGCACAAAGGTAAACGCACCGTAAAGAGAAAAGGCCTCCTTGACAGTGACGGGAACCCCCAACAAGGGGAATTTCTCCTCCAGGTAGTCATCGCCAGGGGCCTCCGAAAGAAGCTTATCGACCTGCCGGGCTTCTTGCAGGGCCTCCTCAAACCTGCGAAAAGGCACCCGGACATGTTCTGGCGCTGGACCAGCGAGAAGGGGGGTCCCCGCAGGGCGGGCAGACCCCGGGCGCGGCAGGAGCTTGTGAGGGAAGGTGCGACTGCCCGGTCTGTGCCGGAGCCGGGAGCGGCCCCCTGGCCGAGCCGCCGCCGGGCGCACTGCACGGTGCTGCTGCGGGG
>VZRJ01004633.1:335813-376088 GCA_013397565.1 Ptilonorhynchus violaceus
TCTGCCCGCCCCGGGTCGGCCCGCCCCTCTGCTCCGGGGCAAAGGCAACGGGTCTGTGGCGCACACGGCAGCCGAGCTGTGCTGGCGCGAGGTGACAGCGGCGCTCCCGACGTGCGGCGTGTGCGGGGCAGCGAAACCCGCCTCGGGCAGGGGCTGCGCTGACAGCCTCAGCCGGGCAGGTGCCGCGGCAGCCTGAGGCGCCGGGGCTGAGCCCAGCGCCCGCGGTGCCCCGGGGCTGTGAAAGAGACGCTCGCCTTCTCTGCAGAGGTTGCCCGTCCACATCCAAAAGCCTGTCCTCAGGCTGTGCACACGAACGCTCTGTCGGGTGTTACCTACCTATGGGACATTAACAGCGATCAGTTTAAGGTTGACACCTAATTATAATGTTCTTTTCCATTATAAACACCGAGCCTCATTCTCAAGCTTTCCACTTATAAAAGACAGTCATAATCACACTTATTTTTAAACATGCTCTGGGGTTTTCAGATGCTTGATTATGGGAACTGGAAAAGTACTGGATAATCCTCAACCCGCAGGGCAAAAGTTACAAGAATTGGTAATGCTGGGGGAAAAATCATGTCTTTTTAAGTGAGGATTTAAGCAGCATGTGAGTGGGCCTTCCTGCATCTCTTCCCTTCCACATAGTTGGCAACTGAATTATCAGTGCAAAGCAAGGCTACAAAGGGATACGTTTCTTGTGAAAATCTTTCATGACCACAAAGTCAACACATCAGCGTTTATAGAACAGTCTGCAGTGCACACGCCCTAGAAGGGCCTCAGCCGACCTCTGTCCCCTAAAACCTAAGCTGACATTGAAGTCATCTTGATAGCAGTTCTTTTTTCACAATCTTATCAATGAGACTCTTTTCTCCCTGCCTAATGGAAAAGGAGGGGAGAGGAGAGGAGGGGAGGGGAGGGGAGGGGAGCGGGGAGGAGAGGAAGCTGCTTTCCTGCTTGGCGTTAGTTTCCTGTGCTCTGGGAAAGCACAGACAGCTGCTCCGTCCACCTGGGTTTGGTCACTGGGTACCCCCAAGAGGCTCAGGAAGGCCCCTCCAGCTGTGCAAGGCTGGGGTGCTCCCCCAAAGACAAGGGAAACTCTTGTCCCCCCTGATTTTAATTCCTCAGTGTCTCCATTTCCCTTGGGAGGTTGTCCCTGACCGCAGACAGGGACAGGGGGCAGCTCGGGGCAGGCACCAGCAGTGCTGTGCTTGGTGGTGCATGGGTGGGTTAACAGCTGCTTTTCCATTACTCCCACGTCGCTGGAACGCTAGTGACCTTATCTAGGCCCTTAGGTAGCCTTTGCCTTTTCCCCCATGATATCTAAGCACCCACACGCAGTTGCAGGAGGGTTGCAGCAGGTTTGTGCATGGCCCCGAACCTTTCCTCACACCTGTGTCTCTGCAATCGCAGCTCACAGAGCCCCAGAGTCGCCTGCTGAGGAGCAGCTGTAAGTCAGGACATGCCAAGTCTGGCTGGGGAAACATTCTGGCAGTTGATGGTTGCATCTTTGGTTTTGCCAGGCCTAGAGATGGGGATGATAAGGGCTCCCTTGGAGCTCAAAAGTCAGATGTCCTGCAGGTTTCTTCCAGAGCTAAAATCATAAAACTCCTCTGAATTACCCTCCTAAATATAATCCCAGCACTGCTTTTGTCAGTTTTTCCCTCAATCTCTTGGTGGATTTGCTGGTTTCCCCCCTTCAAATCCTGCCCAAATGTTGGCAGAGACAGGTATGAACCAAGCCATTTCTGTCTGGGTCCCTGCTTCTGTTGCCGCTCTGCAGAGACCTTCCCTAAACTCTGGTGTTTTGTTTGCCATGGAAAGTGTCTTCCTTAATCTTTGTCTTTCAACATTTCAAGAAGAGAGCTTTGAAATTCACACTGGATCAGCTGCTTCGTTGCTGATCTGTGAGCTCCCCTTGTCCCTGCTCTTCCTGCCGCACACCAGCACTGTCCCAGATAACAGCTCAGGCTGCTCCTCAGTAGGTCAAACTGATGAGCTTCCTGGGAGCTGAGCCAAAAGAACAGCTACCAGAGCTCATGGTAGCCCAGTGGAGCTTAGTTTCCATGAAAAATGGAAAAAATGGGATACAGGTGCTCTAGAAATAAAGCACTAAGGTCTGGAAACCTAAGGTTGAAGTGATTTGGACTATTTTTCAGTTACCAGAACCAGCCAACTGAGCAAACACCACCCTGGATGCATGCTAAGAAGCCAGTTAATTCCAATCTGGTTGCCAGAAGCGTTGGGGCTGGAAATACAGAGTGAAGCTCACCCATTCAGACCCATCCCACTGCCTTATCCTAAGGGACACCAGCTGCTTAGAAGAAAAACATGTTCCTGGATCTTGCGCTCCGGGAATTTATGCTTGTCATTATCCTCAGTCATTTCATTACTACCAAAGGCTTAAAAAACCACAAGAGGTTAGCAAGGACGCATGGAAAGCCGGAGTGGTTCTGCCGGCTGTGTGGATGTGTGTTGTAACCACTAATTGCCCGGGAAGCCATGGAACAGGCTTGGCAGCCAAGCGTGAGGCCGGCGGGAAGAGGAGGCGTGCGCTGATTGGCAATACTGCAGCCTGGCTGCCTTCATGGCACTCTCCAAAGCTCTTCTGGATCTAGTCCCCAATGCACAAAAAATACCTTTTTGCAAAGTAAAAGAAGAAAAAGAACCTGGTAGCACAATTATTTGTGAAAGGAGTTCTTTAAAACTTATCCTTAAAATAAAGCTTCCAAAGAAACCTGGGGTTTGTGCAGCACAGTGCTGGGGTGGGGGGAGTGGGAAGGGATATTTAAAGATTCAAGTTTAAACACTGCAACTTAGATGCGTAATTCCCAGCTCGTCCCAGAAAAAAAACCCTGAATTTGATGGCAGTTCCTCCAAGCCTGCCCTTAGCCAGATCCACCATGGAGGGATGCTGTGCTCCTTGTTTCCATCAGCTGTATTCTTGCCTGCTGGCCTGGGACCCATCAGCACTGCTGGGTGCCCGTGCTGCTCACTCGGGGCTTGCAGAGAAAGGGCTTTGACCTCCCCTTGCTCTCGCTGTGGCCATGCGGCCTGGTGGGGCACAGGAGGTCCCCAGCCTCAACACCCCGTTCCCAGAGGGGCAGGAGGGCCCAGCGGGGATCCCATCCTGCCTGTCTGGGAACACAAGAGCTGGCACTGCCCAGGTCTTGGTTCAACACTGCCATGAGGTCACCACCCGCAGACCCACCGGCAGGGCAGCTCAGAGCTCTCCCAGCTCGCCCTGGGTCCGGCAGGGCTGTGGCAGGGCTGGGCCGAACCAAGCCTTGCATGGCACAGCTGGCACACAGACTGCCCTGCCAGCAGCCAGAGCCGCCCGCAGCCGGGCACAGCCTCCCTCCGGAGCGGGCTGGTGGGACGGCAACACGCGTGTCTTGGGGCTTCCTTCTCCCGCTGCCGCCGCCACGACGGTGCTGAGCGCCCCGGGGCCGGGACCGTGCCACGGGAGGTCGCTCTGCCACCGCCGCTCGGTGTCCCTGGCCCTGCCCTGCAGAGCCGCAGCTGTTCCCTCTGCGCGGAGCCAGGGTACACTGTGTTCACTCCGAGTCCTTGATTAAACAAAATGTTTATGCGTGCCTCTTCTCCAGCAAACATCTTGGCGGCTGCACGAAGCCTGCTCGCTGCTGCCGCTCCAGCTGCACTGGAATTGGGGCAGGGTCTGTGCGATGCCTCAGGAGCCAGCTGGCCCTCCTGGGATGATCCCTGCTCCAGGAACACCCCACCTCCCCCTGGGCCCTGCACCCCCAGTTCCATTGTGAGGGACCTTGGCTGCTGGGGAGGGCTGTGCCCCGCAGTCCCTTGGTGCCAAGGGGAGCTGCTTGCTCTTTTGAAAGGCTGGAGGGAGGGCCATGCTTTGCTTCTTTACCCTTGGGGAGTGACACCCACCCCACAAACCCAGCACCCATTTCCCACTTGAGCAGGGCTTTGGGGTGCATCTTGAGATTTCAAGAGCAGCTAAGAAATTTCCTGGGCTCCATGGTGCCTCCAGCAGTGCAGAACACTGTGACACTGTGCCTTCTCGACACCCGCCTGCTGCACCCGCTGATCGTGGCCATGTACAACACCATGGAGTCAGGTGGGCATCGCCAGCCCCGCTGGGGCAACTGCAGGGCTTGGACTGGCTTCCAGGGCTGGCCTGATTGCGACTCCATGTCTCCTGTCCTGCCCAGCCAGTGTTGTCCAGGATGTGCCTGCTTCCTTCTCTGCCTGAGGGGATTGTGCCAGTTGTGCACATCTGGAGTTAACTGGGGACAGGCTGTCCCTGCTGTGTCATCTCTCAGGCGTCATGCAGCCGCTGGTCTATGCCTGCAGGGCAGCCCTCAGCCAGATGTGCTGTCATCACATTCATGCTGTTGCTCCTGCTGATACCTCCAAACCCCTTGGAAGGAGTGGGGTAACTCCCTCCGCAAGCCATGTCCCCTGTGAGGACAGAGCAGCATGCCCTGGGCAAGGGGGGACCCAGCCTGTCGAGGTAATTTACAACCCTACCAGTGAGACCAAGGGAAGGGTTCTGTAGGACTGAGAGAAGGCCAAGAGCAAAGCTCACAGCTCCGTCTGTCAACTCAGGAGACCAGAAAGGAGAAGAAAATGCTGATGGCCATCAGGTGCTGATGGCCACCCAGATGATATCAACCCACACCAGCCTGCAGTGTTTCCCAAGAGCATGGGCTTTCAGCAGAGCCGGTTGCCCAAGTGGTTTGCGTGCCCCTGCCAGGCTGTGTGCCATGGCTCTTGCGAAATGGTGTTGATAAACACTCCGGGGCATGCCAAGTCCTGCGAGACGACAGCTGATGTGCCGGGGCTGTAGGGAGTGCCTGCACAGTGAGAGGAATTTTCCACTCCTCTCCAGCAAGCGTGTCTGACCCTGCTGGGGGACTCTTCCCAGCAAGGCACAGACATATCTGCTGGTGTCCCAGCTGGCTTGTCAGGCCCAATAAACCCCCAATGCAAGGGCTGTCCTTAGGCACATGGCAAAGCAAGGAGTGGTTGAGTTGCCTGCTGCATGGTGGCACCCTACAGGGCTGGGTCGGGGTCCCACTATCCCCAAGGAGACCCCACCACCTCTATTTCAGTGGGGCAATTCTTGTGTCCTGGCAATGAACTGCCCCTTAGCTTCCCCTTTCCAAGCATGTGGGCCAAGTTGGGGTGAGCCATATCCTGCTCTGGTCCCTGTCCCAAGGACTTGCCTTCCTATAATCATTGTCCTCTTTCCATGTGTCCTGAGGGCAGTGGGTGGCCCTTGCCACGGCTCTCTAGGCTGCCTGGGTCAGCTCTGCCCAGGTGTGTTTTCTAGGATGTTGGAAATGCCTCAAAAACCAGTGGGTTTGTGGTATGAAGAGGGTGTGCTCGATCCTGTTCTGGCCAATGTTTGGTAATTAGCACGTGAAAGCCCAATTTAATTTGACCGGTGTGTCCTGGAGCTGCAGTTCCTTTTGTCCACCCTGCCATCCCACTGTGCTCTCAACAGAAGCTTGAAACCCTCGTGCAAAGCAGCACAGACCTGGACACTGCACCTGTGCACAGTCCCACGCGTGTCCCTGTCCCCCAGCACAGCCTGGCACGTGCTGTGCCATCAGTGGCAAAGGAGCTAAACATCAGCCAACGCCTGGAGAGAATGGGGGGATCACAGGTCTCCTGTGGGGACAGGACATTGGGAATGAGAGCTATGGGAGGACTCTCATGCCCTGCCTCCCTCCCTTCCTTCCTTCCTTCTTCTCTGTTTCTGTTTTTCTTTCTTCCCTTCCTTCCTCTCTTTTACTGCCACATGAACATGCGCCTACTGCCACCCTGGTGCTCCCGTGCTTATCCTCCTGGCATCTGGGCTAGCAGCAGCAGAGCTGCTCACAGCCCAGGGATGCTCATACCATTTCACACTCGGCTGCTGCCCCGTGCCATGCGTGGTGGCTGCGCCAGCCCAGCCGGGCTGTGGTGGAGCAGCACCACTTGCCCTGACACTGACCAGGGTCCCCTGTCCCTTCCCATGTCCCTGCAGCCTCCAGGCCAGTGGGTGCTGGACCAGGGCACTGTGGGAGCTGAGAGAGCAGTAGGGGAATGGGATGTGCTTGCTCAGGGTCCTACTGGGAGCACACCCTGGGAATGGGCACATGCAGGGGTCTGAGGCTGTGTGGGAACCTGCGCTTTGGATGGAGACAGTGGCAAGAGAAAAAGGGACTTATGGTTTGCTCATGGCAGCAGACACAGGGATGCTGCTGTCTCCACTTGGCCCCAGCTTCTGGCATCGTGGCTTTTGCATGCAGGCAGAGGCGACAGTGGCAGCGCAGCCTTTGGTGCCTGCACCTCTCCACTGGGGAGAGACAGAGTTTGGGCAAAAGGCAGCAGCAGCGGCAGTGAGCCCCATCCTGCCCCCGGATGTTTGGGACGTGCTGTTCTCTCAGGCGACGATAAGGACAATCAATAATAAAAACAGGCAGCTAGGACGCGAGCCCGGCCTCCAGCCAGTGACCTTCAGGAGCTGGGTTACTGGAGCAGGCGCAGGCCTTTTGGCAGTGGCCAGAGCAGTGTTGCGTCGGGAGCCGGTGTGGGGTAAACACGGCTGCTGCAGCCTTTGGGCAGCGCTGCCCGAGTGCGTGGCTGCGCCCCCCGGCCCCCCGGCTGGCATGTGGCCTGATACCACCGGGCATTGCGGTGGCTCAGGCACACGCTGTGCACCTTGATAACGAGCTGGGACAGTAGCGAAGCTCCACGGAGCACAGGGCTGCGCGAGCTGCTGTCCCTGCTCACCGCACCGGCGCGCAGCCCGGCAGCCACGCACATGCGCTGGGGAGGCGCAGCCAGCCCAGCCTCCGGAATAACCCTGAGCGCTTACATAACCACTTGCCTGCACAAACCACTGCACAAACATGACCCACTCACCGCCGATCGCAGCAAGATCCTGATAAAGCAGAAAAACAGCAACCCCAGCCCAGCGCCTGGACGCAGCTGGCCCGGGCTGCTTGGGGCTGTGACGCGGGGAGGTCGGCAATGTCCTTGCCAAGCAGCTGTGGGGCTCCAGCGCTGCGTAACAGCCTGGAAGGTTCGAGCTGGCCGAGTGCCCACATGGGCGTCTGCCTTCCAGCAGGTTCTGGCTCTTTCTGAGCTTCTTGGAGCTGCAGCGACGCTCAGGGTTTTGCAGTTTTCCAGGAGACAAAGGGCTGTGGGGCCACACACGGTAACACCTCCTGCCCCAAGTGGAGAGTCCTTTTGCCTGCGGGGACAAAACTGCCTTTTAAGGGGGAAGGAGAGGAATGCAGTCAGAGGACCCTAGCCTTGGGCTGGACTGTCCCTGCCTGATGGAGACACAAGCTGTTTCTTTCTTTGCTGCCCAAAGAGCGCTTCCTTCTCCTGAACATGGATGTGACAAGTGGTTCAGGATGTGCTATCTCATGTCCTCTGTTTTGGGCACAGGGCAGCATCACTCCCATCAGTACTCGCAGTGGGGAGGTTCTGGCCATGGCACCAGTACTCCAGAGGTCTGGCAGGCACCGTGTCCCTCACGCTTTTCTCTCCCTCTTAGGGACTCATGGGGCCTGGTCCCTATCCCAAGCCTGAATGTGACAGTGGCTGACTTCAGCCAGCCCCATCTGGCAGTTCCCAGCCAGACACAGATATGTGTGACCCTCTCTGGGCACCCTAAGCCCAGGTCCTGTCCCATCAACTTCCCTTCAGCAGAAGTCCCTCCCTATGCCTCTGCACCTCACCTTGCCCAGGGCTGCAGCTGGACCAGCACGGGGACCTCCCTGCTGGCACCACTTGGAGGAGCTGGCTTGGCTGGGCTCTGCAGAGGTGAAGGCTGCTGCTGGCATGGTTGGGAAGATGTGGGCATCACAGCTCCCTTGGGGAAGGCCAACTCTTGCACAGCACAGCTGTGTGGGAGGAGTTTGCTCCTGTGTGCAGCACAGGGCAGTGGGTGCTCAAAGGCATGTGCTCCCCCATCCGGATTGGGAAGCCCTTCTTACTGGCACCTCCTGCCCTGCACACTGCTCCCCTTCCTCTGGACACACAAAGCAGGACACCTGCTCCAGACCTTTGAGTGTCTGCAGCAAAGACCCACCGAGAAAAGCCTAAAAATAACCTAGAAATAGTGGAGGAGGAAAAAAAAAGGGGCTCTTTGTCGCTTAGCCAACAGCAGAACCAGTCGTTGCCTGGCAAAAACGAGAGAGGAACTGGGAGTTAAAATAACATCCGCTCCAGGGGAGCCAGCCCGGGCGGCCACGTTCCCAGGTCTCCTGTGGGCAGGAGCAATGTGCTGCCGCCTGCATGGGCCGAACGCGTGGGAACGGCGCTCCCACGCCACGTCCAAGACCGGCGCCCCGCCAAGCTCCCAGTGGGGATGCAGGGACCCCTCCCAATGTCAGCAAGACGCTCTCCACCGCTGCCAGGACAGCTGCCTGTGGCCCCAGGAGCCACTCCCCTGTGGAGGACAGCTGGATGGGGTTTGTCCCGATGTACTGGGTATAGCTGGTGCCACTGACTGCAGGCTTGGGCTGCTGGGCTTCCAACAGCTGCTGCACGGGGAGCAGGGACACTGCCAGGGAAGCCTGGGAGAAACAACCCAACCAGGGGGAGCCAGGCTGCATGTGTCTCCTTCCTGGGTCTGTCCCAGCTGTGGAATAGCTTGTAGCCTCCTGGTGTGGCAGTAATGGGAACAGCCTGCTCACCATGATGGTACCCCGGGTCTGACCTGAGAGCATCGGTGCTGCCTTGCCAAGTTTCGCTGCGGGAATGAGCAGCTTTTCACAGTGACTGGGGGAACCAACCCCTTCAGCCCATTCACAGCAACCAGGCATGCAGACCATGGATGCCTGTGGTTTTCTCTTGGAAGATGCTGAAAGCAATCAGAAAACAGTTATATAAAAAATCATTTACAGAGTCTGGTCAAGTGGATCCGTCACAAGCCCAGCACGATCACGTCCCTCCTGTGGCATGCAATGCCTGTTCCCTGGGGCAGGAGCAGCTTGCTTAGGAGGGCAAGGAGCCTTGCTGGGCCCTCCCCATCATGGAGAGCAGCAAAGCCAAGTGCTCCCAGTGTCAGGAGTCTCTCGTCTGTTTGACCTCAAACACACCTGCAGGCCTGGAGTAGCAGATGTAGCTCTGACCCAGCTGCAGCAGCAATAGCTTATCTCTCACTCCATGCCATGGCTGTGCTCCTCCAGTGGAGCAATGTGATTGCAAAGTGCTAAATAAACACTCTGGACTCTGCTCCTCCTCAGCACACAGCAGCCACATTCCTTAGGGGTATCACTATTGTGATGTCCACACCAGCCAAGTCCTGCCTTTGGGAAGCTGCTCCCTAGCCCACAGGGAGCACTCTGGGTGGCTCTGCACTCCCTCAGCCAGGAGAGCCCAGAGCACTGAGCATCTTGGCTGCTTTGGAGGAGCCTCGTAGGTGGGAGCAAGGGGTCTTGAGACCCCTGAAGAACTTGAGACCTGTGACTGAAGGACTGGGCTCCGTAGAAGTCTGACCTCATTGCTTTAAGTCCTGTGTTGGCATTCCTGCCTTATGCTGGTTCAGCATCTGGCCTGTTCCTCTTGTTCCCCTGCCAGGGGCTCCTGAGGAGCGGGTGGAAGTCATGAGCAAGCAGAGAGAATCAGATGGTTTGTGCCATGCTGGAGTGCGTGAGAGCGGATGGAGGGCACGCTATGGGGATGCAGAGCAGAGCTGGAGTCCAAGTTTGTCCCCAGAGCTGAAGCTCGAACCTTCCCTTGTGTCAGGCAGGTTGAAAAGAAGTCTGCCCTTTTCCTACAGGAAAGCACATGAGCCTGCAGCTCTCGAGCAGCCTCTGACCCTGCCTGTTCCCCAATGTCCGTGGTGCGGAGCTGTGGCAGGTACACAGTTTCCCAGGACCCTGTCCTCGGTGAAGGCAAACCTCGCTGGCTGTCACAGAGCCTGCCCTCAGCTCAAAACCTGTCTGGGACGTGTCCCACCCCATTCTCTTCATTGCCTGAGCAGTCCACAGGGTTGTTCTTCTCAGCTCTCTCCCCAGCCCCTGCCCATGGGGAGGCTGGTTAACAGCAGAAGAGCTGCCTTGTGGGACCTGGTGGCTCCAAGCTGCCTCCGAGTTGTGCCAGCCCTGGGGCAGTTTGTAGGACCATGGTGTCACAAGTCAGTGGGCACCAGAGGGAGGAAAAGCACTTGCCAGACTCCCAGGGCTGCCTCTGGCCAGGACACAGGCTCCCCGAGAGGCGGCTGGACAATGCCACATGAACACTCGCCTGCTCACGTGTGCCTGGGCCACTGTCTCTTCCCACTGTGCCTTGTGCACAGTGACTGTGCATGCTGCCCATCATGCTGCAGCACCCCTGGCCTCCTGTGCCTCTCTGGCCATAGCACACAGCATGACCAAAGCATGTGGAGCTCAGTGGGCCTCTGGGTCAGCCCTGCTTGTGTCCTCAGCTGAGCAAGCCCCAGCCTTAACAAGTCTGCAGCATTATCCTCTCCACATCCATTTGGCTTCTGCTCCATTCCTGCCCATCCTCTCTACTGCTCAGCTTTGCTGTTTCCCTCTCCTTCCAGAGCAGCCACGGCACTGCTTTCCTTCCTCACCTCACCTATGCCAGCTCCTGATGGGGCCACAGCACACACTGCTCCTCGCCTGTTGTTCAGTCCCAGCCTGGGGGATTTCATCCCCAGTGTTCCAGCACTGGGAGAGGGGTCTTAACAGACTCCGAGATGATGTGCCTGGCTCCTGGTCCTCAGACACAGGATCAGGCCCTCACCACAGTCCTTTGGACAGAGGCAAAGCCTGTGCTAGTGATATGACCTCTGCCCCCCCTTGCATTCGTCCCTGCAGTTTCTTGGAAGCTCCAGTTGCTGCTGGAAACTGGGACCCTGTATCACCGGTTGGGATAGCCCAGTGAGGGATACTGGGACCAGCTGTGGCAAAACGTCCTTCCCTTTGATCAAGTAGGGGTGCCTCCCCTTGCGGGGTGGACTTTGTGTGACTTGAGGGAATGTGGGAGCTGTGGATTCTGGCCCCGGCTCAGACCCAGGACCCCAGTCTGCAGAACCTGGCATGTCTCTTCCCAGCATTACCATTGCCAGGAGCAGAGGAGCAGGGCATTCTCGCAGGGGTTTCAGCATGGCTTGTTTCCTGCTCATGGCAGAGCACTGTGTGCCTCATGCCTTCACCTCCTGGTGGCCAGGAAACTGAGCCAGAGCATTGTGCCGGGGTCTGGACTCTCTTGGGCTTGGGACTGGATTCTCTTGGGCTCAGGGGCTGTGTGGACCATCCTGGTCCCCAAGGAGGCGACACCTCAGTGCCGCAGCCACAGCCGTCCCTCTTACCCGGGGAGGTGAGGCTGCCTGTGCCTGGAGAGTGCTTAAAGGTAACCCGGACACACTTCCCATCGCTGCCCTTTGGTAAGGCCGTACAGAACACTCCCCGGAACAGGGCTCGCCGTGGCCTTGTCCTCCGCTGTTCCCTGCCCCGGTTCCCAGCGGATGGGTGTTAGGCGGGCACGGTGCGTGCCCCGCGCTGCCTCGCCGCGCCGCGGCCAGGAGCACCTGAGCCGCGCTTCCCGTGGGGTGCCCCGAGCCCGGGCCGTGGCCAGGAGGTGGCAGCAGCCCCTCGCCCTGCGCCAGGCCCGGGGTGCGTGGCTGAGACCCCTCCAGGGACGCGTTCCCACTGCTCTGTTTCCTCCTCTAGCAGCGTGAAGAGGCAGAGCTCGGCCCTGGGCTGGAGGGGCTCCAGGGGCGCGTTGGGCTGAGGATGAGGGGACAGGGCAGGTCTGAGCGGCGCAGCGGGGCCGTGGTTCAAGCCTTGCACAGCGTTGAGGTTTGAGGCAGCAGCATGGGGAAGTCGGAAAGAACAAACTGTTCGGCCGCCAGCTCTTCCAGCTTCTGCTTTCGAAGTTATCTAACAGCCCAAACAAACACGAAAGTGCTGGCTCAGCCACAGCTGGCTGGCGTGGTCTGTCCGCGTGGGACACAGTCCATCTCATTCCCAATCCTCCAGCCGGGCTGTGCCAGGTCATCGCTTCTCCATGGGATGGGTAAGGGGCTCTGCTCCCCCGTTCCCCACCGCAGCTGTGCACCCCTTTCCAGTGCCACCACAGATGCCACCTGGGTAGCTTCTTGGGATCCCACTCCAGTGATGGCTGGTTGTCACTTGTCCCTGCAGAGATGGGCAACCCCATGGCTCAGGAGCTTCCCTGCATTCTGCTCGGTCCTGCTCAGCCCCAGCAAGCAGCATGGGATTGCTGTGCAGATGCCGTGTGCTGGGGCAGGGAGGCAGGACTGGCACAGAGATGCCACAGCTGATCTGTGTGAAGAGGAGAGCACTGACCTGCCACCACTGGGTGCTTCACTGCACCCATGGCTCTGGAGATGGGCACAGACTGCAGGACCCACATGGTTCAGCCATTCATGGGGACAGGGACAAGCCTTCATGTCCCCAGACAAGATGTGGGATCAAGAAGCTGCCAGGTTGAAGGATGCAAGAGGTGACTGCAAATGGTGCAGAGCAGGGACAGAGTGCCTAGAGAGCCCGGAGCAGGGTTCTGTGGGTGACAGAAAGAGGAAGCTGTGGGCTGTTACCAGCTCTGACAAACAATACTGGGCTGTGATGTCTTGTCACACACACCAAATTCACACGCGGGGGTGCAGGTGGGAGGGGGAGCGGGGAAGGGGTGGAGAGCTCTGTTACGTAGAGTGTCCTCCAGCTTTCCTTCCTGTGGCCACGGGCTGAGGGTATATAAACAGTGGAGCTATAATTATCTGGAGTGGTGAGCAGCGCACCCGACTGCCGGCTGCTGTGGGCACAGCTGGGGACTGCAGTGCAGTGCTCCCAGGGCTGGCACACAGCTCCACTGCTGCCTGTCCCAGCTCCTCCGGGAGATTTTTGTCCTAGGGTAACTGCTCTCCATTGTTCTAAGGGGATCCTGGATGCTCAATATTTTAATGGACACCTGAAAGTTTTACTGGACCTTGATCTTTATCAAATTTGGGCCAGAGGCACTCCAACATGCCCTCAGAAGGCACCAGTGCCCATACGAGTGCCCTGCATCTCTGGGTGCAGGCAGAGAGTTCCCCTGAGCACACCAGTGCATGTTCACCACGTGTGGGAGGACAGGAGAAGCCACAGAAAAGGGTCAGGGCAATGCTGAGAACTGCTGGGGGGGAATAGGAAGGATGAGAAGGGGTTTTGGCAGGTCCTTGTCCTGGACAGTGCTGGTGCAGTGATCAGACAGGACAGAAAGGGAAGGACCAGAGTGAGTTTGGAGGTTGTCCCCTGGAGCAGACAGAGATATGTGGCCTGGGGTGGAGGTGACTGTGTCCCTCTGGGGAACAATGCACCTGCTCCCATGCAGGGTTACATAATCCAGGTCAGGCTGAGGTAGCTCCAGTTTGAGCCATGATTTCTGGAGCTCATGGGAAATGGTGAGCTGGGAGTAAGGAACTAAGGCACTGCATGAAGACACTTGGTCATTGCGAAAGACTCAGCCCAGGCCTGGCTGAATGACATAGAAAGTGTTTGGGGTCAGTTTGTGCTTAATATTTCTAGCCTGTCCAGCCTCCTCGCCCTCAGCTGAACACAGTGTTTGCTTTCGCGTCCCTGTCTGGGCTCCAAGACTGACAAACGCTGGGAACTTTCCATGTCCAACACAGCAAAAACAAAAGACATGCAAGAGAAAACAATGTTCACATTTGGAAGTAAAGAAGGAATCCATAATTTCCTACCCAAAACCAATCCACACTTGGCAGGGAGCTGGGTGGGGAATAGAAACAGCCACCTAAACAAGCTGAATGGGTCACTAAAGAGGTTCTGGTGGCCCAGCTGGGCTGCTTGGCTTGAGGCAAGTGGTCTTGCTGGTCACCCTGGGAAGCTCAAAGCATGTCGAACTGAGGGAGATGTTTTGGGGTATTTTAGGGCACTTTGGAGCAGGCCATCAGCTCTTGAAGAGCTTAGTGTTGGTGGGCACAGGGCAGGAAGTGTCAGGCAGTGGCTCCAGTGTTGGTGGTGGCTTGTCACAGGGAGGCAAGCTGGGTTGAGCATGGGCACGCTTCCTCCCGTGGAGGGTGAGCTCCATGCCACAGACTGGGGTGGTTTGGGCTGGCTCTTCGTCCTTGAATCACATCCTCTGTCCTGTGGCTGTGGATTCTTGGCTCCAGTGCTGGCTTGAGCCATTCACATCTTCCGGGGGTCCCAGCCCCAGCCCCAGCGCAGCACCCTGCACAGGAGCCCCTGGATGCCTCCCAGGAGCTTGAAAGGGCTGGCAAGTCTCAACTCCTGTTGTCCCCATGCCATCTCTCACCCTACTGAGCACTGGCTGAGAACAGCCTTTAGCCAGGGACAGACTGAGGATCCAAAGTGCTTATCACAGATACCAAAAGGTGACAGTAGGGACACGTCCGATGACAGGACTCCAGCAGGGTAGCAGAGACCATGTTCCCTTGCAAGGGAGGAGGGGACAGAGGACCACGTGCAGGCTCCGGTTGCGATGGCTGCAGGCACAGACACGGTCCCTGCGGAGGGTCATCGTGCTGATGGGTGAGGGTCAGGGTGAGGAGGAACCCCTGCCCGGTGCAGTGGCTGTGCTGCTGCTGGGAGGGCAGCCCATCCTCCTGCTAAGCAGCTCGGGAAGCCAGCCAGCACCTGCAGCCCCATCTCACCTGCCCTGCTCCTCCTCTCCTGCTGGGAAGGACAAACCTGGGATTAGCTGTTCCTAACACATTCCAAGTATTTACCTCCCAGGATTCCCACTCTGAAGGACTTTGTTGATGAAAGACACAAACCTGGAACAGACCATTTGGCTGATGAAAGACGCAGTGGAAGTTGCCAGCAGAGCAAGTTTCCCATGTGCTTGCATCAGGCTCCCAGGTTTCACTGGGGCGAGGCACAGCCAGCATCCTGTGCCCGGCTACGCTCCTGTTTGTCTCATGGACGTCCTGTCCCAAAAAGGGATGAGGAGCAGCTGCTGCCATCTTGTCTTTCTGGGGAGATTGGCAGGGGAGCTGGAGAGTACAGCTGCATTCCATGGGTACCCTGAGAACAGGTTGTTCTCCTCAACTGCCCTAGGGACAGTTTGGCCCAGGGCTGTGCAGGTCTGTGGCTGGAAGACAAGGTTCGAGTAAGGGCAGATGCTGAAGCTGGGGTGGGAGCTGATGTGAGGGCTCTGAGGGTATTGTGCTGCAGGCAGAGTCATCACCCTGCAGCACCAGCACTAGTTCACCTGTCCAGGTGGACACCTACCCACACAGGCTGATCAAGGACTTTTCCATGAGCACAAGCAGGGGGTGATCCTCTCCCACTGCGGTGATGCAATCCTGGAATCACCCCGGAATACGCTCATCCAGACTCCACTTTCTGAGCTGACTCACAGTCTGGGGATAAAATCGCTTTCATCCTGGAACACCCCGTGCCTACAGGGTGCCTTTCCCAAGCAGCTGTGGTGGCGAGTGTTCCCTGTCAACAAGCCCTGCAGCTATAACACATCCTGCAGGACCAGCAGAGCCCATGGGGCACGTGCTGAGCAGCTGGGGCACATCGGGGTGCGGGCTGGGCTCCTAATCCAGAGCAGCAGCAAAGCATTTGTCCTTTCCCTGCCCTATGGAGAGGATGGGTCCCCAGGTGACCTCCAGTTTGTGTGAGCAGCATGGCACTGGGACTGGGGACCCATAGGTGGTCTTGGCAGTGCGGATCCCAGAGGGCATTTTACAGTCCTTATGTGACTGCCTTGGGCTTGGCTTAAAGGTGGGTTGTCTCCAACCCAGTGAGAAGAGCTTCTCTGGTGAGACACCATCTCCTCCTTGGTGGAGCAGTTAGACTTTGAAGATCATTGTGAGTCCCTTCCAACTCAGGGTATTCTATAATTCTACTCCTCTCTGTCCTCAAGGTCCTGCCCCTCTCACCCTCACCCAAAGCTGGTACCAGAGGGGCTGGGTGTGAAGTGAGCCCCAGCTCCGTGCCTCTCTTTCACTCATGAGTTGTTTTTCCCCAGCACAAATACATCTGGGCTGGCTCACGGGCTCTGTTTTCTTCCTTGGGCAGAGAGTTGTGCCAACAAAGCAAAGTTTCTTCCTTATCCCTCCCCTTTCTAATTGTTTCCGTATGGATCCAATTTCACCATGTCCTGGATCAGGCTTGGGTTCCCTCCTTACATAAAGTTGAAAACAAGAGCTGAGGCACCAGCTGTTGGCAGCAGAGCGTGTCCTCCCTGCATTGCCCTCAGAACATGGTGCAGCTTCCAGGCTTGGCTCTTCTAGGTGTCTGAGACCTGTGGTCCTTCCTCAGGAAGTGAAAGACTGAGGAACACTCTTGCTGGTGCAGCAGGCCCCCAAGGGCTGAGAAGCCATGGCTGGGCCCTGTGCTGAGCCCTGGCCTGGTCAACCAGGCACCACACCACTGGCATTCCTGCCATCCCCTTCCTGTGCGCTCTGGGTCACTTCTCCTGGGACAGCACCCGCTTGGGGTTCCTGTGGTGTCACCTGTCCCCACTGCAAGCCCTGGCTCTGCCCTACCACAGAGCTCAGATGGCCTGGCCACGCGATTGCCCTGGCAGCTCGCCACATCTCAGAAGAGAAACAACAAGCCTGTTTGGAAAAGGCTTGAGGCTTTTTGTGTCTGGTTCCTTTTGTGTCTAGGCCTCCTCCTGGCACACGCTGGGCCCTGGTGTGAGTCCTCACAGAGGAGCAGTGTCACCTGGCTGAGGGAACTGAGAGACACACATGGCAGATCGAGGAGTAGGGGCTGCAGCAGCCCCTGACTGCATCTCAGGCCAGTCTGGCAGTGTCAGTGGCAAAGATGGTTGCCACCAGCCATCGCCATGCCCTGATACTCTTGTTGGAAGGAGCCAGCTGAGATGTGACAATGGTGAGAACAGGCTGGCTTTGGGAGGTGGCATGTCACATGCCATGGCTTCACTGGTGTCCGGTGAGGCTGCTGCTCAAGCTTGCCTGCTCCTCACCTTCCCAGCAAGGTCGTGGAGAGAAGTTGTCATTCACCACATCGTCGTGTTACAGCATCTGCTTGTGTTTGCTTGAGTTTAGGGGAGCGCTGTGGTCTTCCCTAAATCCTGTCTCCAGAGAGAGGGATTGCTGCAGCAGCCATCTGCACCCTGAGTCTGGATGCATGGCAAGAGCAAGCGGCCATATCCCACTTGTTGGTGGCCTCGTGCCCTGCTTGGCCACTTGTGGTATGACTGACTGAGGAGGGGCGATGCTGGGGGGGTGGCACCCCGGAGAAACCCCATGTGGCATCTCCCGGTGGCAGTGTCCCCCCGCTGCCCTGTGCCAGGCCCTGGTGCTGCCCAGCAGGTCTGAGTGCGCCGTGGCGTGGGAGGTGGGAGCTGCTGCTGCTGTGACTCAGTGGGTGCCGCCTCTCCCGCTCGCACGCAGTGCTCAGCGGCACTGGCACGGCTGTGGGGTGCCGAGGCCCTTCCGACGTGCAGCTTGTGAAGCCGTGTGGAATGAGTCACATCAGCGGGAGACAGGACAGAGGAGGGCTTTTGGGATGGAGCAGGGGTTTGGTAATCCGGCAGAGCTGCGGGAAACAGCCGGCTCCCGGCTCCCTGGCTGCCTGGGTGCCATCCAGCCTCGACAGAGGTGAGCCAGCGCTCCCAGCACTTCCCACACGCTTGGCCGTCACACAGACCATATCTGGGGTGGCTCTGGCATGACCTGGCTCCAGGGGAGCCCAGCCCTGTGGCTTGGGCCGTGCTTGGGGACCTGTGGTGACTGCAAAGCTGGGGATGCTCCTGACTCACAAAGGCCTTTCTGTCTGGGGAGGGCTCACACCACGATTGTCCCTGTCCCAGATTCAATGCCACTGCACACACTGCTCGTCTTTCCAGGGCAGTGAAGGGGCCTTTGTGCGCCAGCACTGTGGCTCTGTCCCCACGTGGGGTCTGTCCCTCACTCCTCGGATCATGCTGCTTTGTTTGCACTGGGTTTGACTGGAGCGTGAAGTATCTCCTCACGTGCATCTATCCTCCTGCCGGAGCTGTCTAGCCTGGCACTGCCAGGCAGGGAGAGACACTCTGTGGCTGTCACCTCTGCTGGCAGGGCCTCTGTCTGCATCCCTGCAGCGGTGTGTCCCCTGTGTCCCCACAGCAGCATGGGACACTGCCACTGCCTGTGTCCCCGCAGTGATGTGGGTCAGGGCATGATGCTTGTGCTGCTCAGGGGTGCAGACTTCGGGAGAGGTGATGCTCTGGCAGCTCGGGTGTCCCCTGAGGACTATGGCAGGGTAAAAGGGCAGTGTGAACCCTCAGGCTCTTGGGCTTCCTGGGATGGAGGGGGGTGGCAGGACTGTGCCCCCCAACCCAGGAAAGCTCCATCAGCCCAGAGCTGAGATGGGGCAGGGGCCATGGGTGGTGGTGGCTGTCTTAGACCCTAGCTGCCCAGAGACCATCTGCAGGATGTCCCTGGGGAGTCCAGAGAGTGCCAGCCCTGGGTGTCTTTGAAGTCAGGCCTTGGTTTTCCTGAGGGAGAATTTGCCCTGAGGCGGGAGGTGCAGAACCACCCACCCCAGCAGCATCACGGGGCTGGGATTGTCCCCAGTGTGTCTGTGGCGTGCGTGGAGAAGCCAGGAGGTTGGAGCAGATGCAGTCAGAGATGATGGCAAGGCAGGGCTGGAGCATGAGGCACGACAGGAGAGCGGGCTTGGGAGGAGGCCAAGGGACAGGTTTGTGCTAGTAGCAGAGGCTGTGAGCAAGGAAATCCCGTTTTATTGCCTTGTTTGTTCTGGCTGGGCTCAAGGACAAGATCTGAAGGTTTCCCTGGAGCACTATCACTGCCCCAGTACATGGTGTCCACGTGGGGCAGAGCCCTGTGGGGCTGGGGCCGAGTGGGACTGCGGCGTGCGCGAAGCTGGGTCTGGACACCCCGAGCTCACACACACTTGCTGCCTGTAGCTGGGTCCCAGGGGTCGCACCCCCTGTGACAGCCTGCACACACACGTGTGTGCACACATGCCTTGTGCACGTAGCTGGATCCCCCAGGATCTGAATGCCAGCAGGAGAGCGGGTGTGGGTGTTTGTGCAAGCACGCTCCTGCGCACAGCTCAGCCCTGCGCGGCTCGCAGCGATCGCTGCAAGGCTCTTCTCTCTTCTGTTATTCCTTGACTGTTTTTTTCTCCTCAAAACCCAGCATTTAATCGTTTCACATCCCGGGAACATTCCTGCTTTCTCCTGGCAGCCACACTGGTGCCCTGTGTGGGACGAGGGATGTGCACGTGGTCTCAGTGTTGTCCCCTCATGGTATGCATCCTGTTGCTGGGGCCATGTAACGCGGTTTCTGGGCTGATTTGGAAATGCCCATCTGATGGAGCCACATGCCAAGACCTGGGCCAGTGGACACTATGTAGTGGGCACCGTGCCTTTGCTGTGGCCGGGGGTGGAGCCCCGGCCCTGACTGCAACACCCCCGCCCACCGTCAGACAGGCAGGACAGGATGAGGGAGCTGGGATGCCGGCCCTCTTTTGGACACTGCATCAAGCAGGAGAAAAGGCCCTTTCTTGATATCAGCCACATGCTGCTGTTTTCTAGGGGGAGAGAAAACCACTGGCTGCACATGTGTGTGCCAGCTCACTCCATTCCCCCAGATCTTCCCATGGCCCCAGGGTGCAGCAGCAACTCACGTGTCCTTGCAGGTCTTCTCAGCCATCAGAATGTGTCCAGCTGCAGCTCCACGACTGGTGGGGCACAGACAGGGACCCTGCTCATCCCAACGACCTGTCTCTTGGGGCATCTTGCCACCCTGGAGCACCCATTTTCTACCACGCCTCCTGCCTCTTTCTTAAGGTTTCACCCTTATTTCAACAGGCAAAAGCATTCACTTTGCCTGCACCTCCCCTCCCTCTCTGGATCCCAGCTATTCTTCCTCTTGTTTTCAGCCAGCTACTATCCTGGAGTTAAAAATAACAAGGAATTTACAGCCCTCGACCTTGAACTTGGCCAAGCGCTTCCACCAAGTGGAGTGGTTCCACTTTGTGCAGTGTCAGCAGAGCGCTCGATGGCTCATCCTGGGTTTTCCTCCATCTCTGCAAGTCCTTTCCCCAGGGCACAGCATTGGGATGCTGGCCAGACTGGCACTGGCTGAGAGGGATGCTGTGAGCTGGTCATGTAAGACGGGTGGGGCTTGCCACAGGCACGAGAGCCAGGCGGGGTGTGATCCTGGGAGTTCAAGTCCCCAAAGTGTCGTTTGGGGAGTTTGGGTTTTTGTCACGTCTTTTCACATTCTCTCTAACGACATTTCCTTTGCTGACATTATTAGCATGGATTTAGAAAGGTTCCCAGGTTTTCTCCTCCATAATTGGAGTGCAGGAAACTCGCAGGAAACTCATTTCGGTGTCATTGTCTTTAAAAGGAAAACTGGGATTGTCACGTAAGGCTGGGACTCCTGCGGCCACAGCCCTTGAGATGGACCCCCCAGCCCTTGTTCGCAGGTCATTGCTATTTCAGGGACATGACGAGTGTCCACGCCCACAGCCCTTTATGTGCTTCTTCCGTGGGGCAGACCCGCTCTAAATCGGGCAGGACGCTGTCACAAGGTGGGTGTGATGGAAACAGGGAGGTGCTAGAGCTCCACAGCACCCGTGGGACACGGATGCACCTGCCGATGCACCAGTGAGATGTGTGACATCCAGACCCCTCACTCTGCTCTTTCTCCCCCAAAAAGAGGTTGCGGACCCTGGGCTGTGTACCCACCCCAGAAGGAGATGGAGAGGACTGACCCCGGACCTACCGGACCCGAGCAGGCAGCAGTGCTGCTGCATGGATGGACCAGGGTCCAAGGGTAGGGCAGGGACTGTCACCTGAACAGGAACATCCTGCTCTACTCCCAGAGCTTTTGACACCAATGTCAGCTGTGGCATTAAACTAGGTGGAAATGTTCATCCATCTGGATGGATATGGTGGAGTGTGACCCAGCCTTGCCCTTCCCTTGGCATTCCCAGTCCTGTCAAAGGGTTCTGCCAGGTCCCCCAGGATCCTGTCCCTGCTGTAGGACAGGACTGATTCCTACTGTACAAGGGACAGCATGTGAGGCTGTGCCATCCTCTCTCTGCCCCAAATAGGCAAGCAGCCCACTTGATTGCTTCCTTGTGGGATGAGTTTGGGGAGTGTCCATCATTTGAAGAAGTAACACACTGACATTACTGCAGGCCGATGGCACAGTCCTCGCTGTGACAGGGAACCCCAGAGCCCCTGGGCCGCTCGGTGTGGGTTGGGCCAGCACAACCTGCTGAGCTCTGCCAGGAGATGGGAACACAAAGCTGTTGTCTGCAGGTGCTGCTCATGGCCACCCTGCTGTTCAGTGTCCTGGCTGCCTGTGCTGGTGTCAGTCCTGTGCTGTTTGAGGCCATCACCGTGGCCTTGGGTGCCAGTAGCTCCCCAGAAAGCTGGCCCCACTCTCACCTGGCTTTAGCCAACAGCAGCCGGCATCCCAAGGGGTGCCTGCTAAATTGTCCCTGCATTTTCTGGTTGTGGCCGCTTCCAGTGCCTGCTGTCCTCTTCCCCGCTCGGCCTGGGGAGGCCAGGAGAGGGGAGCTGGAGGTGTCCGGCTGCTCTGGCTGTGGAATGCCATGGAGTCGGGGGATGTGGCACCAAGGTGCCAGGCAGCTCCCGGTGTTCTGCAGGAGGGCCGGGTGTGCTGGGCAGGGCAGACGGCTGAGGGGAGGGAGTAGGCAGTGCTGCTGGTGTTGCTCATGGAATACTGCCCAGGTACTTTTTGCCTGTTTGTGTTGTTTCCCAGAGCAGGGGCAGTGAGGTTTGGCTCATGGCGAGGGAGCCCACAGGGAGTGGGAATGATTCATCGAACGAATTAAGCAGATTTATGAGGTTATTTCTCAAACTTGTGTGTCATGCCACCCTGGCCTGGCTGCACCACAGCACTGCTGCCAGGGCAGAGCCTGCCAGACCACAGTTCTTCAAGCAAAACAACTCTAGCGGGCAATAAAACCGGGAGAAACACTGGCTTGGAGTAAACACAGACCAAGCACTGGCTTGGTCTGCACAGGAGGCCACACATCCACACTTTCCAGGGCCAGGCTGCTGCTATCTGCAGTCACTGAGGAGTCCTGGGCAGGGGGAGGGAGAAGGGACACACCAGCACTCAAGGAGTTTGAGCCAAGGTTGGGGATTTCAAGCTGGAGAGTAACTTGCTGGGGAAAAGGTGCAATTTCTCTTTGCTCCCTTGTCTTGCAACATCTGAATTGCTCAACCAGGAGCTGGGGGCCACTGCTCTGCAGAACAGATATCCCATTGGACATGCCATTGGGGCCACAAATTGTCCAGGAAGGATGCACCTCTAGAGCTGTGGTGTCTGTGAGAGGCTGGAGACTGACTGTGGGATCATGCCAGTCCATGGGCCCCAACAGGGACAGTGGGAAGAACTCAGGAAGTGCAGTGCCTGTTCCCAGAACAGGGCTAGGGTTAGGGGACCAACTGCTGGGCTTGGGCTTGGGTTATTCCGAGGACTGTCCATGCCTGAGCAAGGGACACTGTTTGAGGATGATCCAAAGGAAACCCTCAAAGCAGCCAGGCAATATTTCCCAGATTCAATTCTCTACCAGCCCCACTTCACAGCCATGAGGGTTAAACTCAGGTGTGCATCCAGCCTCTCCTTGGAAATGCTGAGACTTTCCCATCACCGATGAGCTCCCCCAGAAAACATCACCCTTCCACTTGGATGGAAATTTGCCATCCTCCCTGCAGTGCCCACCACACCCCAGTGCCACCAAGGCCAATCCTGTGGCACCCCTGAAACAGGGATAAGCCTGTCTTGCTAAATGAGTAGAAAATAAGTCCTGGGACATTCCTGCCTGAGATTCATTTAAAATCTACTAAAAGAGGTTACAACCTTCCAAGAAATGTGTCTCTGGGAAGCTGCCCAGTGGGAAAGAGGACAGACCCAGAACATCCCAGCAGTGAGGGAAGATTGAAAACAAGCTAGGAATAAAAAAATGACTACACACAGGGCAGAAAAGCCAGCGCCTCAGCCTGTGTTCTTTGGTTGTTGTTGTTTTTAAAGCTTTGATTTGGAAACTTGCTGCTATTTATAGTCCTCCCCTCTCCCTGCAGTGGTTACTGGTGCTGATCCCTTCCAGATGTTGGTTCCTCACAGGCCTGGGGTGGGGGGGGGAGGCTGTGGGGAACGGGGGATAATCTTGCAGCATTGCAAAACTTGGGATACGAAGGGAAGGGGTGAACAGCCTCAGCACCCATGTGAGGGTGGGTTCACAAAGCACATGTTGGGAGTGAACCCACACGAAGGCACTGAGGCTGCTCACCTGGAAGAGCAGCTGCTGGGGAAAGATTGCTCTTGGATTCATTCTCCAAAAGGATGAAGGAATCCCCTATTATGCAGCCCTAAGGAACCCCAGAGCCTGGATGTGCCCTTGGCAGCTCTCTGTGCAGGCAGCCCTGCTCCCTGGGACATCCCTGTTCTGTCAACATCTCTCCCCACCTCAGAAGGTTGAATGAGTTGTAGGATTCCCACGGAAAATATGAGTCTGGGCTTCCCTGCCCGTGAGGGAGGTTTGGTGGTGACTCAGTGGCCGGTAACCAGGGCAGCAGCACACAAACAGGCAGTAAGGAGAACAAGGCGGGTGAGGGGATCCTGAATGAAGCGGAAGGGGTGCTGGAGACTCAGGGGTGCTAGAATTGGTCCCTGGCTCCTTGGCTGGTGATAAGGAGGCTCAGGGTGTCTATGTTGCTCCATGATGGGCTGGGGGTTCAGAGCCTCCTTGAGAACCCTGAAGGAGAAGGTACTCTGTGGCTCAGGGGAGCAAGACGAAGGTTTTCAGGAGCCTGGTGCTGCTGTGTCCCAGCATGGGCACAATGGAGGTTCCCTGGGGCAGTCCAGGCCCTCCTAGATGAGATGTTGCAGCCCGGGGGAGAGCCAGGGGGTCTGGAAGCAGCCGTTCCTTTGCTTGAGTGCACTCAGTGGGTGGCAATGGGCAGCAATAGGGCAGCTGTGATTTTGGGTCCTTTCCTTGCATTCTCAAGAAAACTTCTCCTGAAAAGCATCACAGCACAGCTCTGGTCTTACCCGCCCTGGGATTCCCCTGTAGATGAACAGATCAGCTTTAAAACACCTTCGGCAGGTTCTGGGTCTGTGTGCCGGGACAAGCAGAGAGACCTGGGGTGCCTGGCCGAGGGGGAGACCCTCCCAGGAGTGCTCCTGTGCATCCAGCTCTGCGAGGGAGATGTGGGGACAGCCCAGCCCAGAGACCAGCCTGGTGCTGAAGCTGGGAAGAGGGGGGGAGAGACTGAGAACTGGAAACGGGGAGTTTTATGTAATCTGAGTTTGATAGAGGGGGATTAGCATTCCCCGGAGATGCTATGAGCATCTCAGGATGGCTGATCCCCGGGAGGCACTGTCTATACCTAGCTTACCCCAATCTCATTCTCCTGATCCCACTCCCCTGGCTTGTGAACCCTGGATGCCTCCAGCTCGGCATCTCCCCTGGATAGTTTGGTAGTGGAGTGGGATTAACCTGAGGGCACTGGGAAGCATTTCACTTGTGAATAGGATGCTTCAGGGCAGCAGCGTCCTCGTCCTTGCTGGATGCCCCGGTGTGAGCAGGATGGAAAGGGAAGGAGGCAGAGGGAGCCTGGGCAGAGGTGGCTCTACCTGAGTTAGTGTCACTCGCACAGCGGGGACACGCCGGGGAAAGGTATTGGCTAATCCAGAACCGGGCTAGAGGGGAGGGACACCCCATCTCCAAGCCTGAACGTGCTGATCGTGACCTGGGCTCCACATCCTGCTGCCTGACGGGTGCTCTAGGAAAGCCAGAGATGCCCAGGCACGGTGAGGAGGGGAGGGGGAGACCGGGGACCAGGCGGGGCCGGGGCCGGTGGCCAGCTCTGAGTCACGGCTGTGGCCACGCTCAGCGTCGGCCGGCCGGCTGATGACGTCGTGTCACCCGATTTTGTGGGAGGAAGCAGCAAGCGCTGAGCTGTCGCCACAGCAACAGCTGTTTTTCTGCACGCCCAGGGAAATGATGATCCTATGGGATGTACGTTTTTTGGGCTGGTCCCTCTGCTTGCTCACCCTTACCCCTGCCCACACTTCCACGTCTTCCTCAGGTTACTAGCTGGGCTGAGTGGGCAGCGATATTTTAGGGCTTTTCTTTTTGAGCTATTTTGGGCTGTGAGACACTGTGGGCAGGCGGAAGCGACAGGTTTTGGTTCCTGCTTCCAGAGCAACGGTTGGATTGGGGATGGGGGTGGCTGGGGCGGGCCAGGGTGGAGGGAAACCCAGAGTTGCTTGCAGAGATCAGCCAAAGGAGAACCTGGGAGCTGTCGTGGTCAGGAGGGATGGGAAGATGGGCATGGCCGTGCAACATGGTGGGGAGCTGGCTGGGGAGGCTCCCCAGCCCTCCAGGAATACCCCGCTGGTGGAAGGGCTGTGGGATCAGCTGCAGGAGAGAAGCAACTCGTTGCTCAGCCCTGGGGATTTTTGCACTGTGTTTTCTGAGCTGCTGTTCCGGGCAGGCCGAGAAGTGGGTTGTTTTCCAAGAAAACCCGTGGCTCCACCAGGCAGGCTTGTGAGGGGACAGTGCCAGCTGCCAACTGGGATAGCTGGCAGCGGGGGGGGAGCGGGGGGGCATAGCCGTGGCACTGGCAAGGGGCTGCATAGCTTCAGCGTTAAGTAAAGACAAAAAGAACTGCTGGGCTGATCCTGCAAGGAAGGGGTAAAACAGCCTGGAATGACCCTCTCTGGAGCAGCACACCCAGGTCTGTTTCTGCTGCTCCGTGTGAGCCTCAGCACGTCCCTCGGGGCCAGCAACCTCCCGCTCCAAAAGCAGAAGTTGTCCCTCACCAGGCCCGGCACGAGGACAGGAGCTGGTGGCAGGGGCAGCTGCATGCGGGGGCACACCGGGCAGCACACGGCCGCCACGCCAGCAGCCTAACGCGCCTACTGCTCCCACCCATCTCGGTAAACAAGTCCCGGGAACTGAGGTCTGAGTCATCCACCGGCTCAGAAAACTCCCAAACATGGTCACGGCCGAGCGGCAGCTCCTCCGTGGGCCAGAGCTCGGCGGGCCGGGCGCGGAAGGGGCTGCAGCGGCGGCGCGGTGCCCAGGCACAGTGGAGTTCCGCAGGACCCTGCAGTGAGGATGCAGCAGCCCTTCCCAGGATGCATCCAGTCAGAGTCATCGATGGAACAGCCAGAGCCTTGAGGCTCTCTGGCATCCCATGGCCGTGACGTGCCCAGCTGGGCACAAACCGGGACAACCCAGTCCTGCCAGTGCTGCTGCCACACACTGCCCCAGGCACGTGGTGTGCATCACCCCTGCAACGCCACCGGCACCTTCAGAATGTGCTCCCTGTCCAGGGAAGGATACGACAGGCGTGGGAATGTTACCTCCATGGTAAACACCTAAAGAGACCAGTTTAAACAAAAAACTAAGTCCTGTTATGCGTGACTGCGTTCAGCAGCAGCACAACACTGCTGGGGACAGAAGCTTTTTGGGTGTCCCAAGGCACCTTGACTTGTAGACCCAGAGTTCACAGGGTCAGAGCAAGGTGGGGGTGGGTCCGCAGTGGGATCCAGCTGGCTGTCTCCAGCTTCTAAAAATACAGGGCACAGCACATCTCAGCTTTCAGCCCAGAGGCCCTCCTCACCAGACTCCCTCTGTGCCAATGAGGCATCATCTGTGAGATCTGTTAGACCTGAAAATTGGGAGATTCCCAAAAGAAACAAAGTTAGCAGAAGCACAGTGCCTGTTTCCAGGTTTATGGTTCATTAAAAATAATCAGTCCTGCCTGATGCAAAAATTAAGCTTGAAACAGGAAGAAAATGTTCTGTATTTGGTATGTCTGGGAGTTGATCCCTCCTGGAAGTGGTTTGGGCTGGAAAGCCCCTTCAGCTTCTCCCTCAGCCTGCCCAGGCCCTGGTGCCTTGGTCAGTACATGTGGGGACATGTGTTTCCCAGTTCCACATGGTCTCTCACCAAGACATCTGGATGGGATGAGGGGGATTCAGGGTGCCTGGGTGCTTTTGAAGGCTGTGGACCCAGCTCTAGAAAATGCCCCGGGGCAGGTTGCCCTGTGCTGCTCACAGTTTGTAACAGAAGGTGTGAGAGCTGTGAGCAGAGCCAGGCTGAGCAGGGCAGCTTGCAAGCTGATGGGGGGAGGAGGAGGCTGAGCCCTGGCAGCATAACCTGCCAGTGATGGGACCATCCTGGGGTTGGGATGCAGCGAGATAGGCTGGAAGCTGGGAATCAGGCCAGCCTCAGGGTTTGGTTTCTTACCTCAACCTTCCCCATGAGCTTTGCACCTCCATCCATCCTGCTGCCCTGCGGAGGTAGGAAGGGAAAGGCAGTTTTGGCCTGGTGCCCACTTGCCACTTCGATGGGAGCAGCAGGCAGAGAGCAGATACTCTGGGCTTATATAGAGCACTGTGCCTGGCTCCTGGCACCCAGCTCCTGGATGCCACAGGGATGAGCATACTGTGGTGGCCAGCCTGCGGCTGGCGTGGGGGTCAGACGACTGGGGACCTCCAAGCTCTCTCTGGCCATGAAGCCTGTCACCTTCCCACCCCCAGCTGCTGGCCCCTCTTGGCCACAGGGGCTGAGCTGAAGTGTCCCCAGGGTGGTGGCAGGGGACAGGGGTTGGTTCTTCCAACCCTAGGCAGAAGTGGGTGACCCCAAGCCGTGGGGCAGGGATGCAGCCCAAGGGTGGGCACACTGGCTGCCAGATCCAGGCCCTGGTTAGGCACCCACCTCCTGGAGGGGCATTTTCTCTTCTTGTCTGAATTCCCACAGCCCTGGAAGGTCTATCCTGGCCCCAAGCCAGTGCCTGGATTAATTAGTATTGTGGCATTCCCATGCTGCGGCACTGGTGTTTGCAGCAGCCTCTGGCTGCCTAATCACACCCAGCGTGTGTGCAGAGTGACCCCTGCCTCTGTCCCTGCCCCCAGCCAGCTCTGCTGCTGTGCCTGTGGGTCACCTGCCAGCAGAGCTTTTGTGGGGGCAGACAGAGGGGAGTGGAGCCAGGTCAGAGCTGTTAAAATGACACGTTCCTTCTCTGTTTCCCCAATATAGGAGTGCTGAGAGGTCACAGCCCCGGTGGTTCAGGTACTGCTGGGGTGCCCAACCCAGCGCTGGCACAGGGTCTCCGTGTGTGCTCACATGTCCCCGCACACGTGCTCCTTCCCCTAGGCATGACGCCGCAGCCACGCGGGACTGCAGGCAGACCTGCTGCTGCCACAAACCCCTTAGCAAAACCCAGGCCTCACTTGGAGCAGGGATTTGCTTTCAAGCTGAGAAGGACCTTCCTCCACTCCGTGCAGTGACGTGGTGGCATTCGGCAGGAGAGGTGTGAGCTGTGTCACGGCTGCATTGGATGTGGCGAGGCAGAGCTGGGGCTGCCAGAAATGCTGCAGGGTGCTCCTGAGGGGCTCAACCCTGAGGGGAACAGGAGTAGCCCTGCTCCCCCACGGCATCCTGAAGGAAGCAGGCAGCTCAGGAAAAAGCAGACGGGATGGGTGCCCTCGCTGGGTGCAGGTTGTGGGTGCTCGGTGTCTGTGGGTGCTGGGTGCTTCTCTAAGTGTGAAATTATAGAAGAGTGAGCAGTTATGGGAAGCTGGGGAGTGTTTCCCTTTGTCCAGGGCAGCTGGTAAGTTTTTGGGTACTATTGGCTCCCAGGGACTGCTTCACCACCCCAGGAGGTTTAGCACCCCCATTTCACTACCTAGTAGGGCTGGGAGCTCCAGCAGTGCAGCAGGACCCCTCCAGGACCTGGAGGTTGAGGATGGGCAGGTGACATGGAGGGAGAAAGGTGTGTGGCATCCCTGCTCTGACTTCCTGAAGGAGCAGAGCCCAGGCACTGCCAGCTGGGCTGGGCTCCAGCTCTCTGGGCTCAGCTCTCCGGCAGTGCCAGCTCCGGCTGGAGAGGTGCTGGCACCAGACTGCTGTCCCGGGGTAATCCCTGGCCCTCTGCAGCCCACAGCCCAGACCTGCTTGCTGCTCCAGCCCTTAATTCCCTAACAATCCCTCCATTAACAGCAGCGTTTGCTGGGGTGGGAGGAGAGCTGGGAAGCCACGTGGGCCTGTCCCATGAGCGGGGCATCCTCCCTGGCTGTGGCAGGGCTTTGAGCCGTGACACACGCCCTGGCTGTACCCCAAATGACAACATGCCAGGCCCTGGGGACAGGGTGAGCTGGTCCCTGGCAGGGACTGACCTGGGGAAGAGACACAGCCCTGGGATTGGCAGGGAGCTTTGGAGCTGTCAGCTCGTCTCCAGACTCATCTGTCCTCCTCAGTTCGGACACCTGCAGGTAATAGGGCACAGTCCCGGGCTGTGGGTCCCTGGAAGGAGGGACAGACTGCTGTGAGTCCCCTCAGAGAGGGACAGACTGCACAAGCACTGGCTAAGGCGCTTCCTGCCCTGGGGCGGCACTTTCCCACTGCAATGACAATGACGACGGTGCCAGCAGTGATGCAACGGCAGCCAGCAGTAGCTGTTGCTGTTATTGCAATTACAATAGCGACAACAACAATAACCATAATTACCCGTCTGAGGAGCCCATAGCCTCCGCTGCTCAGTGCTTTGCCATTCAGTCTCTTAATCTGGGTCCTGGCCCTGCTCCCCTTGGTCCCTGAGCCCCTGGGCTGTGGAGGGGCCAGAGCTCTGGATTGTGTCAGCAACAAGGATTTCCACCCCATTATCTGCCACTGGACCCAAGTTCCCAAAGTGCTGTTGCAGTAGCCAAACTGTTCACACTGCTCCCCGCAGGAGGGTCTCACCTGCACCTTTCGACCCTTCAGCCACCCCAAAGGCTGCCTGGGGGGACCATGAGGCTCTGGTCCCACTGAGCATGGAGCCAAGCATGTGCACATGTATGTGTCAGTGCCATGGGTGCAGGGCAGAGTGCATGTCCCTGTGTGAGTGCAATGTCCCACAGTGCTGGTGACACCAGGGCCAGCAGCTGCACCACCACTGCCATTGCCACACAGGCTCTCTCTGCCATCTGGCCCCAGGCCATGTCTCATGTGCCCCCAGCCCTGCACCACTGGCCAGCACAGCGACCCCAGCGTTTGTCCGAGCACTGTCCCACCCAGCCTGGGCCACCTTTGGGTCTGTCTCCCTGAAGTCAGACCTCAGAAGTTTTCTTCATCCTCCTGTTAGACAGCACAGGTCCGTGCCACCATGCTGTCTGTCCGTCCGTTCTGGGCTCGTGGGAGTGCAGCTCCTGTGCCCTGGGGTGACCGGCTCAGCCCACCTACGGCTGTTCTCATTCCTGGACACCAGTGCAGGCTATGCTTGTGAGCCTTGCTCTGGGCCCTGCTGTGCTCCCACCCCTACTCCACCCCAGCCACCCTGAGTATCTGTCATATGCTGGAACTGAGCTCCGGCAAGTGGAAGGGGGTGCTTGGAGCAGGAAGGGCCCTCCCTGCCCATCTTCCCTGCCACTCCCCGGCCAAATCCCCTCTTTGTGCCTGGCTGGGGTGGTGGGGAGCTGAGGCAAGAAGGGCTTTGATGTGCTGCTCTGCTCGGCGCCACAGCTCCTGGGCACAGCGGGCTGACACCAGTGGGGCCCGGGCCAGGCGGCAGCTTCAGAGGTGCCTCCGGCTCACATCCCAGCATGGCGCTGCCTTGTTTGCGCCTCGTGAGGTCGGGACAGTCCCCAGCACTCAGCTCCTGCTGGGATATGTTCCCAATAAGGCTCATGGAGAGCAGCGGGGCCAGTGGAAGCACTGCCCCGGGAGATCAGGCCACGTGTTACACAAGAGAGCAGGTGCTGCCCTGGGGATGGGGGGTGGGCTTTGGGGAAACAGGGAGACCCTGGGAGTGGCCAAGGGGCCACACAACTACAAAGCCTCCGGCTCCTGCATCGCTGAAGCCATCCAAGAAATTGGTTTAATTGGGAGCCTCCATGGGAGGAAGCCGGTCCCGGCTGGAAGCCGCGGCGGCCGACATGCAGCCGCGGTGCCCACGTCCCTCCCTCTGCCAGGCACAGGGCAGGGGCTGCTGCCGTGGCCGCGTGAGCACAGTCCAGGGGGCAGGGGGCAGGCACTGGCCGGTGCACTCCTATGGGGTTGGTGCTGGGATGGAGACAGCCTGGAGAGACCAGGACAAGCTCTCCTGCCCTCTCCTCTCTCTGCAGCTTTCCCTAGGCTGATGGAGCCCCGTCACACCAAGATGGGATGGCACTGCAGCTCGGCCCTTACTGGGACAGAGACAAGGCCCTGCATGCCCCATGCTCACACCCACTCACCCCGCACAAGCCCCAGTGCAGTGTGTTCACCCATGGGTGTTCCCAGCCAGGCGGTCACCTCTCTGAGGGAGGCCAGACAGACGGAGCCTGGCCTGGACTCTGCTTTCGCCTCCGCCTTCCCTGTGCCTCGAACCTTCCACAGTCCAAAGGTTCCCTCCTGGAGAATAAGTAACAGGCTGCTGGCAAGGCTGTGGCCACCAGACCCGTGCCTGGCAGTGGCCACCTCCTGCCTGCCCTCCCACTGTGGGACCATCTCCCCACGGCACCAACCCAGCTGCACTGCCTCTGCCACAACATCACCTTTGTCACCCATGGTCAGCCCGTGCTGCGGGGGGTTGGAGAGGAGGCCAGGGCAGCTGAGGGGCTCCAGCACCCACAGACCATCCTGCCTGCATCACCCTGGCTCAAGCCCCCTTGGGGGCTTCTCCTGAGAGCACAGGGCTGTTTGGGAGCAGCAGCAGCAGCAGCTCTGCTATCGATGACACTTCTGCCAGAGTTTGCTCTTTAAGAACTGGGCCACACTGATGTTCCATAGCACCTGAATGCTCCCAGTTTCTCCAGGGGTGGAGGGGAAAGACTGGAAGTGTTGTGCTGCTTTGCACTGTGCAAGTACAGAGCCCACCCATCTTCCAGATGAGCGATGGCTTCTTGCATCGCACCTCTTGCTATCTCCTCCAAGCCCTGGGTACCCCGGTGCCTGCTGCAGTGAGCCTTTGGCCTGGGGACCCCTTCTCTGAAATGCCAGGGAGGCTCCACAGGAAAAAGCAAAGACCAAAAAATCACTCCAGCTTGTGGTGCCAGAGCTGGGGAGATGTCCTGCCATGAAGCCAATCCCTAGTCCCACTGGAGTTACAGCCACCGACTGCAGCAGGCCAGGCCTGGGCAGGGCGGCGTGGGGCACAGGAGGGCTCAGACACAACAAATATGCTTGACCACCACGTGGCATAACCAGCTGGAGTGATCTCTTGCCAGGGCCCTGATCTCTGGTGCAGCAGCCCGTGACCCCTCTGGCAGCAGGGATCAGCATTCCCTCTGGGAGCAGAGGGGCTATCACAACTGACCCACTGTGGCGATGAGATCTTGGCTTTCCAGGGGCAGGGAGAGGGTTGGGTGCCTCTGGGGTCCTTGTCTGTCCTGCTGCAGCAGACCCCCAGCTGGCAGTAGGGTGGTCCCACACGCCTTGGCTGTGTCAGCAAAAAGCTGTGCAGGAGTCTTTGGGACCTGGCACCATGCCCTGGCCAGCACGGGATTTGCTGTTTGCTTGGGGATGTCATTTCTGCTCTGTTACTGTCCTGGTGCCTCTTGGGCAACCTCCATCCTGGGTAATCATTGACTGGGCTGGGAAGGCTGGCAGGAGAGACCTCAAATGCCAGGGAGATCTGAGTGCTGAGCTCAGGGCAAAATGCTCATGTCAGTGTCTGGAAAAGGTGTAAGCCTGGCACAGGGCTGCCCCCAGTGTCACCCACACCAAAGTCATCTGCTGCCTGTCCCTGCCTCAGCAGGGCCTGTAGGCAGCCCTGGGCTTGAGTGGCAGTGGGCTGTGGAGGGACAGGACAGAGGTCAGCCCTGCCCAGGGTGCAAGTCAACCCTTGTCCCTCTCTTCTGCCGCTGGGGCCAGCCAGGGTCGGCGGTTGCCTCTGCAGGCAGAGCACCAGGCAGGGAGCTGGGGACTGAGACAGGCAATGGGCAGCCCCCAGCGGGTCGGGTACAAGCCAAGCCAGTCGTCCTCAGAAGCCTTCTCCAATGGAGACAACCCCTTCGCGACTTGTGCCCTCTTGTAAGTCCCAGCAAAATCTGGAGCCTGGCGCCCGGATTTCCCACACTGATTTTCCTGGGGATTATGCTGTTTCTAATGATCAATTAAAGCAAATTGGCCAGGTCCCCCAGGCCCCTAAATCCCAGTTAATCCCTGGCACCTTCTGTAACTCCAAGTGCTCATTCATTAAGTGGCAGTCCCACGGGGAAGTGTTTGCTCCAAGTGTGGCTCTTCCCACATGAAACCTTCCGGGTCTGGCTTGTTTGTCTGGCTTCGAGAACTTGCTGTTTCTAATTGAGTTGTTTGTCCTGGTGCTGTTTGCTCTGAACCAATCTCCCTTTCTTGGCTGGAATGAGGAAGTTCACTTTCTCGGGACATTTTACTGCTTAGCTGCCTCCTTATCGCCTCTAATGATCCCATTAACCTCACAAGAGCTGTCGCTCTGGCTCTGGCATGGACAGATAGGAGGCATCTCAGGTTGTTTGTGTGTCTTTTGCACTCTTGTCACCCTCCTGCATGACCCAGCTGGTTTCCACCTGCCTCAGCAACTTTTGTCTTTAGTGCTGTCATTTGACAGCATCTCCCGCTTGTCCCTAACACAACCCTACACACTCCATCTCCTTCCCTCTCCTCTTCTCCTCTAAGCTTGTCTCCTTGGGGCTATTTGACCTTGTTTCTACCTGGGAAGCCGAAATCCTTTTGCCACAGCGGGTACCACTGCTGTCCCAGCCCTGGGGAGTGTCTATCCAGAGGATTACACACAAAGCCACCTCACCACGGGTACAAAGCTATGGCTCACCGTGTGCTGACCCATGGCAGACTGTGCGCAGATGGCTCCTCGCTGGGCTCCCTTTCTCCAGCTGGGTGGGGATGAAAGGGCAGCTAACATGTCTGGCTCCCAGAGGCATGACATCCCTATGCCACAGGCAGGGACCTGCAGGGCCAGCCGGACTCAGCCAGCTCAAAGAGTCATAGAATCATAGAATCCCAGAATGGTTTGGGTTGGAAGAGACCTCTAAAGATCATCTATTCCACCCTCCTGCCATGGGCAGGGACACCTTCCACTATCTCAGGTTGCTCCAAGCCTGGTCCAAACTGGCCTTGGACACTTCCAGGAATGGGGCAGCCACAGCTTCTCTGGGCAGCCTGTGCCAGGGCCTCCCCACCCTCCTCATAAAAAACTCTGTTCCTATATTTAACCCTGTCCCTCTGTCCTATTGCAACAGGCTCTGCTGACAGGTTTGTCTCCCCCACAGGACTTGACCAGGCTGGGGACACAGCTGCAGCCCACAGGCCACAAACCATGGCATTATTTTTATTTCTCCCAATGAGAAAACTCATCCTGCACCTCAGGAGGATGCAAGAGGGATGGAGAGAATGAGCCAGCTGCTCCCCTTAGACATCCCCAGCAGTACTCGGGGCAGGAAGGGGAGCCGTGCCAAGGGCAGCTGGTGGCAGTGGGGTCTCGGCAGGAGCGCGGTGCACCCTGTGGGCCCAGCGCACCGGGACGGCTGCGGTCTCGCTGCCAGGCGACTGCTGGCTGTTTGTTTCACTTCCTGATACCAACAAACGCTTGTGGCTGGGTGTCAGGGCAGGGTGCCGGGGACACAAACCGCCAGGGAACACTGCGTACCCATCCGAGCGGCCCTGCCCCGGCCCCCGCCTCAACACTGAGCCCCGGGCACGCGCAGCCCCTGCCCTGTGTGGCCGGCTAGGCTTGCTCTGGCAGGTCCCCATGCCACTGGGGCTGTGGGGGGACCGGGGATGGCAGTGGCCCTGGGAGGGGGGACAGCCCCGTGACCCGTGAAGGGGCCAAAAGCCCTGAGGGGGCTGGCGGCTGGCACTGCTGGGTCCCGTCCCAGCTCCGAGCAGAGGGCGCAGGCCTGGGCTGGCTCCCCAGTTATATAAGGGCAGCACGGCACACAGTGGGACAACAGCCGCTCCGCACAGACTGCCTGTGCCGCTTTGGGACGTGCTGCCAGTACCCCACAGGTGCCAGGGCCCGTGGGCTGACAGTGCTGGCAAAGGGCACGGCCGCAGTGTGCCCGTGGTGGGCAGCCCTGCCAGCAGCTCCTGGCATGCTGGACATGTGCTGGGAACAGCTCCCTTCCCTCTGCCTGGGCCTGGGCCTGCCTACCATGGGGGCCTGAAACCTCCTCCCCACTCTCAGCCTGGCCCTGCCTTGAAGAAACCCCCTTCCCAGGGGACATGAACGGAGGGGAAACTGATGCACGGCAGAAGGGTGGGTGAGCTGTGGGGAAGGAGACAGGCAAGACAAGGACCCTCAGCTGCGAGCAGCCTCTGGGCCCAGGCACAGCCCCAAATGGTGGGCACCCCCCTGCGCACCCCACCCACCCTGCTGCAGGGGTTCCTGGGGAATGGGTCCTGCATGCTCGGCTTGTTGCTGGCACATCCTCATGCTGCATCTCTACCTCTCCAGCAGTCCCAGATGGGGGGTTTCCAGTGCTCATGCAGTGATTGTGCAGGAGTCCTTGGGGGTTGCTGCACACAGAGGCCAAGCACCCCGGCTGCCTGTGCAGGCTCCAGCTGGTTCTTGCTCCCACCATGCACCAAGACCCATGGCACAAAACTGCGGCTTGCTCAGGGCTGGCACCACAGCTTGTGCCACTCTCCTGCAGGAGCCTCCATTGTGCAGCACATCTTCCCCTTCTCAGAGGGTCCCCAGGCCTGCAAGCAGGCCTGGGCGGCTGTGGTGGGCTGACCTGGGTCCGTGGGGGTGCTGGGCACCAAGGACTGCATGGAAAATCCCAGGCATGCATCTGTCTGCAAGGCTCCCGCGGGGCTGGGCCGGGCTGGGACATGGTGTTCGGTTCAAGGAGAAGGGAGGCACACAGTGTTTGAGGTGCAGGGAGGGATGTTGCATAAGGCCCTTCTGCCTGGCTGGAGTGGAATCTCCCCAGGAGAACCCAGCGAAGGAGCAGGAACATGCAGGGCTGAGGTGTCTCCCCTATATCCTGAGCCTTGGGTGGATCCTCAAATCCGGCTTCCCTCCCTGTGCTGCTCCAAACCCGCTCCCAGGCTGCTGTTTACCCGTGCTCCCTGCACTGAGCATCACCTACACGGGCTTCCCACCCTCTGCAACAACATGCACCCCTGAGCCCTTTTCTCTATCACAGCCCTGACCTGAGCCAGTCGGGGTGGGGGGCTGGAGTGGGGGACACTGGGCGCCAAGGGGAGGTCTCGGGTGTGGGGTACCAGGGGGTGCGGGACGCTGGGGCGTGTTTAACCCCTGGGGCGCCGTGGGGCAGCAGGTGGGTGGGGGTTCTGCAGGGGCTGCCCTGTGCCATTGGCTGGCACCATGTCACACCACGCTGCGGGGACGGGAAAGGCTCTGCCTACCCGTGGGAGGAAGGCCGAGCTCTGAAGCAAGTGTTTTGGGGCGGGTGGTTGCTATGAGCGGGTTTTGCCACTGCCTGTCCCCTGCGTAGAAGCACACGGGGGCTGTGTGGAATCCCCAAGGTAAACACCATCACTGTACCCCTTGAATGCAGCTGGATTGAGGGGTGCAGTAAGGACAAATGGGGCACAGAGCTCATTGCTGTTGCCCAAAGCTTCCCCAGCCAAGAGGGGCAGAAGGGTGGATGGACTGTTTTCCAGCGCCCCCAATGCCCACCGTAGTGACCTGGCCAGTGCAAGCACAGCTGGATCCAGCTGCCCTGTGGGACAGCCCTTCCTGGAGCAGCTGTGCCCCTGAGAGGCTGGTAGCAGTGGGGGTCTGCTGCCTGTGACCCGCAGGCTGCTGCAGCGCCTGTGTGTGCAAGGGCTGTGTATGTACACGGTAGGGGGGTCTGAACCTGTTTACACACACACAGGGACAGCCATCACACACGTGTACTCACACACGTCAGGCACCTGCGTGTGCCCTTGCACTAGAGCGCTTGTAGGGCTGCCTGCACAAGGCTGCTGTGGGGTTACCATGCTGGGACAGACAGGACAGGGAGGAGACAGCCACCCAATAACGGCTTCAAGCCCCCATGGCCTGTGTTTTGCTGTTTACCCGGCGTTTCCAGGGTGCCAACCACCCCCAGCTCTACAGTGACTCACGCAGGGCTGGGGCTGAGCTGCTCTCACCACGGAAGAGACCCGAAGTCGTGGGGAGCTGTGCTGCTGCAGCGCAGGGTATGGCCACCTACCCGCACCCCTGGCCACAGGAACTGCCGGCCCAGGTATGGCTCCTGCTGGCCCAGGACTTGTGTCCAGGTAGAAAACCCCAGGGGAGGATACTGCACCTTGCTTCAAACATCCTGCCAACCTGGGGCTCTGTGCAAACACCTGCAGGCACCCAACAGCCTTTAACCTGTAGCCATCACCAACCCCAGAGATGGAGGGTTTGGGGGTTTTTCGCCCTCCCCCACTTACTCCATGGGGCTGAATCAAAAGCTGGTTGTGCCCTAGAACAGGGTTGGGGCATCCTCCATCCCTATCCAGCACTGTTCAGTCCAGATAACCCATCCTCTTACCCTCACATCATGTTTTGAGATGGTCCAAAATGAAAAGAAAAACCAAAACAAAACAATCAATGGTGTCTGTAGGAACAAAAACACCAGAGGAAGAGCAGAGCTGGGGGTACATACAGCTCCACACAGCCTGAGAAGAGCCTCCTTCCTGTTTGCCCCACCTAGTCTGCCCTGCACCAGTGTGACACAGGGGACAGAGACCTGCAGGTTCACAGCACTTTTCTCTACCACACGCCCAGCCCCTGGGAATGGGCTGCCTGCTCACATCTCCAAAAATCCACCTTGACTCAGTCAGGGCCATCTGGGGTCGACTGAACCCCCCTGCAAAGGTGGGGAGCCACCAGGTTTTCCCACCTGGGGGACACCACCAGCCCAGTATCCTCACCAGTCCCACTCCAGCAAGCCCCAGCCTCCCCCCCAGCACTACCACTCTCCCCCCTCTTCCCAGCCACAGCCACAGCTTGGGACACAGGTATATATAAAAAGTAGAGTTTATTGCCATTTCTATCTAGATTTACACAACAGTGTCACCGCTTCTGACATCAAAAGCAATGTCCCATCACGTCCCAGAGAGCAGGCCAGGGACAGAGGGGAGCCCAGGAGCATGGGCTGGCTCCTCCACCCCAGCGGGATAGAGTGCAGCTGGGCTTGTGGCTCTGCCCAGTGGTCAGTCCAGATCCTCTCAGTGCTGCTGCACGGTTCCATCGCATGGGAAGCCAGAGAGGAGTGAATCTGTCCCCTCCTTGGTGCCACTTGCAGCAGCTGGCTGCACACTGACAGCCGCTCACCGTTCCAGTCTGCCTTCCAATGCCCCGGCTCTTCAGGTGGGCAGGGCATGGCTGGCCCAGAGTAGGTACCCCACAACCTCAGAGGCACCGCTCCTGCACGTGTTTATACATAGATACAGCTACAGAAGATGCCCAAACTAACAAAACAAGCTTTTTTTTCTCCTTGTAATCCCCACACTGCTGTGTGTTCAGCCATGGACTACGCTGCAGCTGCCACCCCTGGTGCTGCTCAGTCTGGGTCGGGTTCCAGAAGGCTCCTGGGTGGCTCGCGGGACAAATCTGCTTCGCTCACTAAACATCAGTCTCCCTCCAATGTCAGGCTTTGCCAGAAAGAGACACCCCCCTGCAGAGTGCAGCCACGGCCCGGGGCTCGGCGTGCGCTCCTTCCAACCGCAGGTTACCATCATGGTGCCAAAGACTGCCCAGCTCTGCCACGGTGCCACGGGCACTCAGGCTTCAGCAGAGCCCGGGACATGCACCACAGATCTCCTCCTGGCACCTGGCAGGCGGGTGGATGGGAGGGGGTCAGCTGCCCGTGTCTTCCTTGCAGAAGAGCATCCTCATGAAGGAGACGGCCACTGGCTCTGCGGGCTGGCCAGGGCTGCCCGGGGGGCACGGCTCAGTGCCAGGGTCTGGCAGTCCTTCGTGTGAGATGAAGGCGGAAACGATTTTGCAGGAGATTAAGTAGAAAGAGTTCTGTGGCTCTGCCCACCCCGAGGACAGAGCCACCTTACACCGCAGAGCCCCCGGAGTGCTGGGCCGGGGCAGCCACCCCGGGGCTCTGCTCCTCAGGGCACAGCACCTCTGCTGGGAGCCGGGACTGGAACTTCTCCAGCTGCTCGGGGCTGGCCAGGGTCTTCAGGAGGCTGTTCTCACGCTCCAGCTGGGAGTTTTTCTCCAACAGTTCCTTGATTTGCTCTTTCAGGACCTCCACCTCCTCCCGCACAGCGTACATCAGATGATTTTTCACAAGATCCTGCGAAAGGCCATGGAAGACACCGATCAATTTAGAGTTATGCCCTGGGGGTTGCTCCCTCCCTTTCCCAAGTGCTGGGGAAAGTGCCAAATGCTGCAGAAGCTTTTCCCAAGGACTGTCCCTCCCACCCCAATCTTGGAACCCTTGCCAGGGCTTGCTGCTCACCCAGCATAGCTCCCTCAGCCCCCATCTCTCTGGTCTCTCTGCGTCCAGAGGCACTTTCCAGCCCCTTCCCCTGCGCTGGGGTTTGGGGGGCTGCAGTTCCCGATCACCCAGGGAATCCGGCTCGGTCACCCCCACACCCCGAAGGTCCCCCTCCACGTCCACCCTCACTTCCTGCGCACTGCGGCGCGGCTGGAGCCAGTAGGCTTCGCGGCGGTCGCAGACAAAGAGCAGCTCTGCCCGGCAGCGAGCTGGGGAGTGCGGACNCCGTCCCCGGGCATAGCACCCGCGGGGTAACGGGGGGAAGTGTGGGGAAGCAGCGCTGCAGCTCACCATCGCCTGCTCGATCTTGTTGTCGATGGCCACCACGCTGGCTCCGGAGGCGCTGGAAGAGAGCGGAGAGGCCGGGGGTCAGCACCGGGCACCTCCCTTCCACGGCGGTCCGTGCACCGCGACACCTCCCCCCCACCAGTGTATCGAGGCGTCCCCCTCCCCAGGAGAATTTATTAATTAAGGCACCGGTCATGCGTATCTTTCACTCCCGGTGCAGCGACGCCCCCCGCCTCATCAACCGGGGCTCGCAGCGGGGTCCCCGGGCACCGGCACACCCCCTCCCCCGGGTCTCTGCGGCGAATGGCGGGGGCACCGCGGTGCAACGGGGCTGCCCCTACCTGTTGTCGAGCTTCACGGAGACCACATCCCCTCCGAGCAGCGAGGAGAAGAAGGAGATGGAGAAGTTGTGGAGCTGGTAAACAGCCACCTCCATGGGGGACTGGTACATGCCGGTGCTCATGGCTGCGAGCGCAGGGACACACACCCTCACAGACGGCGCAAAACGCACTGCGGGGGCCGCTGGGCCGCCCCGCTTATATTGGTGGCGCCCGCCCTGCCGGGAGGGGCCAACACGGCCGGGACCGCCCGCCGCCCTG
>VZRJ01004633.1:376164-390155 GCA_013397565.1 Ptilonorhynchus violaceus
CTGAGCCCCGGTACGGCACACTGCCCCCCGGGACTGAGCCCCGGTACTGCACACTGCCCCCCGGGACTGAGCCCCGGTACTGCCCCCCGCTGCGGCACACTGCCCCCCGGGACTAAGCCCCAGTACTGCCCCCGGTGCGGCACACTGCCTCCCGGTACTGAGCCCCGGTACTGCACACTGCCCCCCGGTACTGCCCCAGGGTGCGGCACACTGCCGCCCGGTACTGCCCTCCGGTGCAGCACACTACTCCCCCGTACTGCCCTCTCACCCCGTGTACTGCACCCCTCTGCCGCCTCTCCGCCCCTTCCAGCTGCACCCCAGAGCAGCACGGCCCCGTCCCAGTGCAAGACCCCCGCCCCTCAGCACTGTGTCCCCCCTAATCTGCACCGCCACTCCACACTCCTTGTCTGTTGCAAGCAGAGTCCTGGCACCCCTGGGACCCCCCACAGGCCTCAGCATCCCCTTCCTGTGCTCCTGGGCGCCCAGGATGGGGCTTCGGTGGGGGGACACATGCACCTGCTCGGGGGACTGGGAGAAGGGGTGAACCCGGTCTGCGTTTGGAGATGCAGCCTGCAGGTCCCGCACAGTGGGGCCCCGCGGCTGTGAAGGGGAGGCAGAAGGGAAAGGGGAGCCATGGGTGTGTAAAATAGAAACCGGTGTGCAAAATAGAAACGGCAGTGAAAAACAGAAGCGGGCTGCTAAAAAAACCGGGCTGCATAACAGAAACGGGGGTGCAAAACAAACAGAAATGCGAGTGACAAACAACAGAAACGAAAGTGGAAAAAAAAACCCCGGCGTAAAAAACAACCCCAGCAGGGGAAACAAAAACCTGCGTGCGGAGCAAACCCGGGGTGCAGAACCAACGCAGGGTACAGAATACGCCCCGGGGTTGCAGAACAACAACTGCGTGGTGCAGAACAAACCCGGGGTACAGAACAACAACCCCGGGGTGCAGAATAGCCCCCGGGTACAGAACGAACTCGGGGTACAGAGCAAAACAACCCCAGGGCGCAGAGCCAACCCGGGGTGCAGAACAACAAATCTAAGGTGCAGAACAATGACCTTGTGGTGCAGAACAAATTCGGGGTACAGAACACGTCCAGAGTGCAGAACAACAACCGCGGGGCGCAGACCAAACCTGGGGTCCAGATCAAACCCGAGGTACAGAAAAACCTCGGGAGCACTGAGCGCCACCACCCCCGGGTTGCAGAACAGTGCCGGGGTACAGAAAAAACCAGGAGAACAGAACACCCTCGGGGTGCAGAACAACGACCCCGGGGTGCCGAACACGCCCTCGGCCGCGGCGGCCCCGCCCGCCCTTACATAACCCCCGCCGGGCGGCGGCGGCACCGGACGGAGGGGCCCCCCCGCGGGCACGGGCGGCACTGCAGGGACCGGGGCGGCGCAGGCGGGGGGAGGGCACGGCCAGGGACGGGTGTGCCTGTGTTTGCGTGGAGCGGCATCCCTGTGTGTGCACACGCGTGTGCAAGCCCTGGGGTCACGACGGGTCCTTCCTACGTCCGCAGAGTGATTTAGACATAGAGCGAGAGGGTTTCCTCCGAGGGGTGGAGACAGGGCCCCTAAAATGCTGCACTGGGGCTGGGGTGGCACTGCCCACTCAGGTGCTGCCCCCACTGCCCTTCGCCACCCGCTTATCTCTGCCCTCTGGATCTGGATCTGGGCCTGGGGGAACTTTGTTCAGTGGCTGTCCGCTGCATCTGACTCCTGGGGGCTGATGCTGGACAGGACCCCATGGCAGAGCCCACACACGACATAGTGTCCGAGAAAGCTAGTGCTGGCAGGACATGTGCACCCCAGGGATGCTGCAAAGGACACTGAACGCCCCAGTCCAGGGGGTGGTGAATGTGTCTAGCACTTGGCTGTTGGGAGAGGCCAAGGAGCCCTGACTAGTGGGTGTGCTGCCGTGCCCCTTCCTCGAGTGGGGAGGGGGAGCAGAGTGGTATTTCATCATAAGAAAGGGAAACTGAGGCACAGTGCAGCATGGCCGCTGCTGGGAGCAAGACCTAGCCGGGCAGCTCTCCATAAATCGCACCCCACCCCCAGGGCAGGTGAGGACGCTGTGCTGCCTGTGAACCGCAGCCCGGCAGATGCGGGTGCCCCGGGACATTGTGGGTTTGATGCAGGGATGTGAAAGAGCATTTTCTCCCTGTTGGGCCCATCTGGGACCTGTGGGGGGGAAGATGCACGTCTCCCTGTACCAGCACTACCCCAGCCCATGCAAAGCCGGTGGGCAGGGGCTGAGCAGGGGGCAGGCACTGCAGAAAGCAGGCAGGGGTCTGTCCCCGCGGCTCCGGGGCTGGTGCGCGTTCCCCCCTCCCCCCACCCACAGCAGGCGCTACTCACCAGTCCCTTCTTCTGAAGAGGCTCGGGGAGTAGGGCGGCTGGAAGGCCATGCCGCCCCGTGAGCCCGTTCTGGCCCCTCTGCTCCCGGCAGCGATGCCAGCTCTGCCCGTTGCTGCGTCCCCCCGGCTCGCAATGGCAGAGACAGCCTGGGTGTCGGCCGCATCCAGGGGCTGCAGGCACGGGGTAAACATGCCGAGGGATGACCTCAGCTGCGCTCAATTGGCCCTTTCAAGGCCGATGGCCAGTGTGCCACCCCGAGTCGCGCGGGTGCCCCCCTCCCCGGGCAGATGAAAGGCCTTTGTGTGCGCTTGTCCCCAGAGTGGCCGGTGGTGGGCTTGGTGGCAACCCCTGGGACACGGCTTTGTCCCCGCACTGAGATGAGTCCAGACCACCCACACCAGGAGTCCCTTGACTCAGTTTCCCACTGCAGCTCATGGAGGCTGCTGGTTTCACTGTGGAGAGGACAGGAGAGATGGGGAGAGCATTCTCTCCCACGGTTAGGCACATCACTTGTTGTGCCACCTTCTGTCTTCTGCAGAGAGGTGGCAGCAGCAGTGAGATGGGGTGGGCAGACCTCAACCTGCCCCCAGCCCTGGCAGCTGTGCCTGTTTTCCCAACTCCTGTGATATGGCCCCCCCAGTCCTGGCTCAGCCTCCTTCCCAAAGGAAGCCCTAAATCATTGGTAGCAGGGACCAAGGGCTCCAGGATGGGCAGACCAGAGCCTGGCTGGTGGTCCTTGTCTCACAGCTTGAGGTCCCCAGTCCCCGCCAGGTCCCTTCCTGACACAGCACTCAGGCACCAAGGACTGAGGAAAAAACCAAAGATTTCTGCAGCTGCTGTAGTGAAGCTGGAAAACGCTTTGGGGGGAGATGGCTTCAGCTCTGTCATCTCCAATATTTTTTCCATTGAGCTGGGACTATTGCAAAAATAAACCTGAGTAAGTCACTCATTTCCCTGCAGTCCCGCTGAGTCTTTCCACCCAGCCCTGCCCAAAGCCATCACTGCTCGGGGCATGGGGTCCCCTCTCTGAGGCTGGGCAGGATACTGTGAGCCTCTGAGAGACCACAGTGAGGGATGGTCCGGAGGGATGAAGAAGCAGAGGTTTCCTTTCCAGCACTCAAAAAATGAGGGATCCCTACGCAGCCTGTGACCAGGGCAGGTCAGGCTGGGCAGGGGGCTTCAGCCCCCCCACAGTCCCACACCCTCACATTGGGGCCGGGGCTCCTGGACGTGTCACTGGGCACACACAACCAACCATGGCACAGCTTGCAGCCCCTACAAGCCAGTCCTGCCTGCACACGCAGTCCCTGCACACACAGCACACCCACACGCCCACGCCCCCTGCACACACACGTGTGTTTGGAAGCCCACACGAGCGTGTGCCCTGCACACAGGAGTACACCCCGCACACACACGTGCACACACACTTAGATTAGTACCCGGAGCCGATGCTCTTGGAGGTCTCTTCCAACCCCTGCATGGCCGGCAGACGCCGCTGCTCCGCGTGTGGATGCACGTGCGCTGCTGGCACCCCCCACACACGCTGCCTGACTCACGGCTGACGCACGGCCCTGCCTGCACACCCTGACACCGGTGTCAGCGGCACGGCACGGCACGGGGCAGCTCCACGGTCCCCTGTGCAGTGGGAGGGCACCCCAGCCCACCCCCAGTCACCTGCGGCCCTGCTGGCACCTCCACAGTGGGAGCAGCAGCTCCCAGCTCTGCTGGACCCTGCTTTGTGCCAGCTCTCCCCAGGAGCCCCTCTGAGCTGCCCCGATGCCCCCACAGCAGCAGGGTCCTACATGGGGTTCCAGCTGCACCCCAGGTGGTGGGGGGACCCTTTCCCAGCACGCCACGCACACAGGTCGATGGCATTGCCAGGCTGCTGGCAGCCACCTCCTCTGCCACCACCCGCTCCTGCTCCTCCAAGCAGAGCAGGGTGGGCGACACACCACCTCGCTCTTCCTAAAGAGCGGGGGGCCACGGACTCGCGGCTGCCCTGTGGCACCAGAGGCCACAGTGATGGGCGCTTGGAGCAGGCTGGGCAAGAGGGGCCAGTGCTGTGAACTGCACCCCCGAGGCAGCAGCACGGCAGCTCCTGGACCCGCACACAGGAACAGGAGGTTCGGCAGGCTGGGCCGGCTCGTGCCTGTGGTTATTTTGGTAACAGCAGCCACGATATGGGGTAATTGTGACACTAATTGTTGCACTCTCTGGGGGAAAAAGACACCCGCGGCTGTCATCAAGCAGCGAGGAGAGGTGGTGACACCAGCCAATGATGATATCACCCCAGCAGTGGCCCTCCAGGACACTCCAAAGCTGCCAGCAGCCCCTCAGCCCTTTCACAGCCTGTGCTTCAGCCCACAAGATGCCAGCCCCCCTTCCTGGGTGACATTTAGTGGCAACTCCCTCCTCAGCAATGGGACTTGCAGTCCTGCAGCCCCCACAGGGCTCTGCCTGGCTGGAGGAAGGGGTGACAGGGAGCAGGACAAGGGGATTGTCTCTCACTGCCAGGCATCCCACACCTGCACAGTGCTGTGGGTCAGGGGACATGCCCTCTCCCCATGGCCCTGGGGACAAGACGTGCTGTTGTACTGAGCCCTGTGTGTTGGACCCGCGCCAGGCACTGCAGTGCCACTTGCCAAAGGATGCTCCTGTCCCGGCAGCGGCCAGTGGAGCCGGAGGGACGGCTGGGGCTTCAGGAGCAGCCCTGGCTCCCCAGACTTGGCTCTCCCCCTGCTCCAGGCTGTGCTCACAGCTCCGTGGCAGCGTTCCTGGCTTGCTCTCTCCCAAGGACTTAGCTCAATGGGAGGAAGGCCCTTCAGAGGGTCCGAGGCGTGGGAAATGTTTACAGCCTGGCCTCGGAGACACTGGAGAGCAAACTGGGGAAGGCGCAGAGCCAAGGCTGCCCAGGCTGCTCTGCAGAGCCAGATCTCCCGCTCCAAGGGTCAGAGCAGAGTGGGAGAGGAAAAGCCACTGCTTGCAAACACAAGCTAAGAAAACTCTGCCTGTCACAGCCCAAACTCCTGTAACTGTGGTGGTGCCAGCCAAGGGACCAGGGGTGTCAGTGCCAGGGCCAGCCGTGCCCTGCAGGAACAGAGCGAAGGGTGGGTGGGGACACTGGTGACGGCTGGGGCCAGTGGGAGCCCATGGCAGGAAGGGCTGGGTGTGGGACAGGGCTGAGGAGCTCCAGGTCTTGTCCAGCAGCCCTATCCTGGTGCTGGGAAAGGAGAGGTAATGCCAGGGGCTGCCAATGGGCAAACAGGCAGCAGGATCATCTGCTGTGCCAGTCCCAGCATCCCAAACTGCAACTGCCTGCCCTGTGGCACCGGCACGGGGATGTTGTGCCAATCCCAAGGGTTGCAGGCCTAGCACTGCCAGAGCACATCAGTTGTCCAGCTCTTGGTTTCCTCCTCCTTGAGATTCCCTGGCTGAACTGCTCCCTGGGCCTGGCACTACCCCCTGGCTCAGCTGGTGCCTTCCAGGTGCTGCGTGGGACATGCAGAAGCCCCATACAACCAGGAGCCTTGTGACATGGGGACCCTGGTCATGCCCACCAGAGCCTTGGAGGGGTCAAAAATCGCCCAACCCAGGGCATGTGCTGCTCCAGAGCAGCAGGTAACCACTTCTGGGCACACCTGTGAGTGCCTGGGCAGGGATGCACCCCCTGCCTGCAGAGCCGGCTCTGCTGGCCTTGCCTGGTCCCAGTACCAGATCAGAGGACACCAGAGTCATGTGTGACCTTCTGCCATGCTGGGGAAGCCCGGGGAGGGTTTCAGTGAGGGAAGGCTGGAGGGGAACCTGCCCTTGGGAAGGCTAACAGGGAACATGTCCTCCTTCCCTTCACGCCCAACAGAGGCAAAGTGAGCTCTGTGTCTATGGGCAGGGGACATGGGTGACCCCTCCCGTCAGACAGCAGGCATGGGCAGGGATTGCGGTGTGGAGACTCCTCCAACCTGTCAGGCTGGAGGCAGCGTGGGGTGGCCGAGGGAGCCCTGGCAGGCTCCTGTGTCCAGCTGTGGGGCTGCCTGCTTCCTCTGATAAAGGTACTTGGCTGTACTCCCAGTTCTGGTTTTTTCTAGAATGCGAGTGCACACCCTGGAGCCAGCCTGCTGAGAGCTGCAATTTTTCTTTAACTTTGTCACCAGACCCTCTTCCTCCCGTGCCCCCAGTAGCAGTTGCCCCCCAGCAGTAGCGTGAGGAGGGGAGGTCAGAGAGGACCCAGTTCCAGCCAAGCCCTTCTCGCCATGTAGGAAGCCCCCAGAGTCATGGCTTACCCAGGCATGTTGGGGTAGGAGAGGAAGAGGAAAAAGGGCTCATCTGGTTGTTCCCAGCCCTGGATCATGTGGCCAGACATCCCACCTTGCTGGTCAACACCAGCTCCATGCTGCTGCCAGCCCAGTGCGGGCACCCCGGTGGGCGCTCTGCCAGGGGCTGTGAGGCACCCTTGCACCTCACTTCTCCCCCCAAAGGGTCCCACAGCTGCCAAACGCCGAGGGGAAGGTGCCAGGTATGGCACAGCTCAGCGGAAACCCCACAGCATTCTCTGAGCATCGTGTCTGGCTGTTGGGGGAGTGCAGCTAACACCCACGACGCTACCTGCTCCATGGGCCAGGGATGCCCAGCCCCAGGGAGGATGGCAGGCTGAATCCTCGGCAGAGCTTTAATCCACGTATCTGTCTGCAGAGCAAAGTGATTCACACCCATGGGCCTGGGCTGGAGTCCTGTCATTGAACTCGGTGTTATCGCCTCCTGCTTACCCATGCCCTGCCCTGAGGCTCCTGCCAGCCATGGCTCTGAACTCCAGAACTGTCCTTGCTTCTTAGCTTACTGCGTCATTCCGGACAGCCCCAGCTGGATCAGCCCCAGATCCTGGCTGCCCTTTTCTGGTTCATTTTCAGGGAACTGGGGATAGAGCATAGGTGGTTGCGACACTGAAGGGACCCCCCGCAGCACCAGGGGCACGCAGTGCTCTTGAACCCCACAGCAGGGGGGCAGGGGGCTGCCAGACAGGGTTCTGCCTCCCCCAGCCCTCCACTCAGCTTTGCAGGGATCCCCAGCCCGAGAGGAGCCCCGAAGCAGGGCCTCTGGCATCCCAGGCCCCTTTTCAGGCAGGAGCGGGCACTCCGGAGCCCTGCTGGGCGCTGGCAGCTGCTGCCCTGCGGCGTGCGGGAGTGCCCGCTCGCTAATTGGGAGGCAGCTCGTTATGTAATGAGGACAGAGGCTCGGGAGCTGAGAGAGCTGTGCAGCGCACCCCACGCTACCCAAATCTGCTGTTCCAGCCCAGAACAAGCCCCGTTTATGGAACCCCTCAAGCCCTTCACTGGCCCCTTTCACAGGCGCCGGAGCCTGGTGCTCTCCTGCCTGAGCCAGTGCTTGGGGGGAGCCCCAGCAGGAGCCCCAGCAGCTCCACAATGTCTGAGGGGTGGCTGGACCCCGTTGGGGGTGCAAAACTCAGACAGACCTGAGCTGGCAGGGGCCAGGGGGTAGAGGAGCTGTGCTCGGGCGACGCATGAGCCAGCACCCACAGGAGGTCAGGCAAGGACGTGTAGGGCGGCACAGCTTCAGCAGAGACGGTTATTAATACTCTGCCTGGCCTTTGTGAGGAATCCCGGGCATTTCAAATCAGAGACCTTTGCTGAAACCCTGCTCTTGCTGACATTTCAGAACAATAACAACGTGAAAGACAATCAGTTGCTGGCAGGACGTGTACCTGTGGCACTGCCGTCGCTCTCCGTGTGCCCGACCTCAGTGGCCAGTCCTCACCTTGCTTGTGCCAACCCTTGGCGACAACCCGAGACCATCCCCTGCCTCCAAACCACCCGGAACAGTCCTGCTCCTTTTCACAGGGATATCACTGTGATGGTCTCACTGGAGGCCACAGAAATGTCTTGTCCTGCCCCATGGCATCTGCAACCCTCTGCCAACCCGGGCAGGGCTGCCATCTCCAGAGAAATGCAGGTGGGGGTGGCAAGGACTGGATCCCACCCTGACCTTGGAGTCTGGAGGGCCTAGAGCTTCTTCTCTGCCACCAGAGTCATTCTGCAGCAAAAGCCCCCTCAAATAGATATATATATATATATATATAACTCAGCACACAGACAGTGGATGATCTCCTGTCCCAAAGCCAGCCATGTGCAGCACCTGGATAAATATAACTCGGAGCTCATTTGCAAAGCATCGGGATGGGTTGTAGCCTCTGTTGCCTCTCCAGCCCTCTCTCCTCCCACACACACTCTGGGGTAAGGTTGGAGTCGATGATCTCAGAAGTATTTTCCAGCCTAAAGGATTCTGTGATTCTCTGCCCTCTACCAACAGGGTCTCAGTCCTTCCCAAGGGCAGGATCCACCTGGAGCCTCACTCGCCTTGGCAGTCCCCATAAAGCACACAGACCCATGCATGGTCACGTCCTCTGGGTGCACACGCAGCTGCCAGGCTCTGACAACACATGTCCTGAGCCCCTCCAAGCTCCTTGGTCCCATGCAGGTCACAGTGTTCCCCCAAAGTACAGAGTCAGCTTTAACTCTCCTTGTGCTGGGCAGTGGCCAGGGAGGTGGTGTCAGGTCCCAGGAGAGACCATCCAGGATCAGGCCATGTCTCATCAGGAAGGCAAAGTGTGATGCTGGAGGGACGGGGCATGATGCTGGGATCAGGGCAGACCCCTGCAGCCTCATTCAGCTCCAATCTCTTCCTCACCTTTACAGTTCAAAGCTGGAAATAAATCCTGGCCAGCCTTTTCCCCATAGGGCCATGCTGTCATCCCTGCCTGACCCTGGGACACCTACTCCTGCCTGTGCGGAGCCAAGTGCCTGGCCTGGCAGATGGGTAATGCTGGAGAATCCCCAGGGAACCAAGATGACAGGCTCCTGAGAAGCCGACATTGGCATCACCAGACTGGCTCAGCTGTGCCAGCCCCCTTGGCCATAGCCTTGTGGTCGGGGGCAAACGGTTCCATCCCAGGGGCTGGAGGGGCTAAGCAGGGCTCTCCTGCACTTCAGAGAATGTTGGGAATATCCGTCTGGAGGGAGCTGGGTCTTGCAGGAGCAGGCAGAGACAGGCACAGTGTATGGTATGGCGTGTGCTGCTGCCAGCCTTGCTGAGCCATGCTGAACCCACTGTGTGGTGGCAGAGCCCCTGTGAGCCTGATCTGGACATGGCCCCCAAGTCTGCTGGGTCAAGGGGTGGGTGTCCCAAGGTGTTGGGATGCCCATGATGGAGACCAAGGCGGGCTCAGCCAGCTGCCTGCCTGGCGTCTTCCCAATGGTGGGAGGATTTGGGCATGCCAAGGTCAGCACCTCCTCGCAGTACAATACTCCTGCCACTGAAACAAAATCTCCCCAGCGCCTTGGCGGTGTGCAGGACTTGCAACCAATGCTGCAGGCCACAGGTCAGGCCATTTTCAGCCCTGTCCTGCGGGAGCAAAGCAAACAAAACCCTGGTGCATGGTTCTGGAGAGCAGGGGGGCTCTCCCGGCCCCTTCCCTGGCAGAGCTGTCCTGGGGCCAGAATGGGGAGAGCAGGACAGCTTGATCCCACACCCACACCTCTCTCACGCTCATTTGTGGCCCCTCTCCCTGTCAATGTGTCCTTTTTGCTCCAGCCCACTCGGCCAGCTGGAATGTGTGCCCCAGCCCTGCCGCCCCGGGATGCCCTTTATGCCCTGGCTCCTCTCCTCCTGCATTGCTGCCGCAAAGTGACACCCGACGGACGGGAACAAGTGGTGCTGTGACACAAATGCCATCCTGGTACTGCTGCCCAGGCAGCTCTTGCTTGCTGGCCTGGCCTTACAGTGGGAAAGGCAGTGCTGCCCTGCTTTGCCCAAATTCATCCTTCCCCCAGATCCTCACGTAGCACTTCCCTGCCTCCCTGTGACTCCCTTGCCTTGCCCAGGCCTGCAAGAAAGTGGCCTCTAGCCCACTTCATGGCTCAGACCAAAGAATGGGTCATTGGGCTGGATGGAGCAGCAGGTCTGGCTGTACAGGAGATGATCTGGCTATGCAGAGCTGTCCCCTCAGAGCCCGGAGCAGGATGGGCACAGGCTGGCCAGGCTGCCAGGTGTTGCCCAGGAGAGGCTGGGCAGGAGTGCTGGCATGGCTGGCCGATGTGGGCGAGCAGGCTGGCATGTACCTCCTCTCCCTGCCCAGAGCCAGGTGAGGCCTCGCTTCCATCATGTGCCAGCACACACATGGGATGCTGCTCCCCCCTCACAGTCTGACCTCCTCCCACACACTGGGTCCCCTCACCCCCTGGCCCAGGGAAAGGTGCCACATGGTCACAAGCCTGCTCTCCCTGGCCTACACTCAGTCGGGCTTGTGCCTGGCTCTGGGATGAGCAATCTTGGGGTAACATTGGCATAACAGAGGGATGGCAAAGACCTTTCTGCTCACTTCACTGGTACCTGCAGGGAGAAGGTGTGCCCAGCCAGGGTAGTGGCAGCTGTCCTCCCTGTACCTGGTGCTTCCACGTGAGCTTGGTCCCTTGGCACTGCTGAGATCTCTCTGGAGAGCAGTTTGTGACACCCTGTGTGAGGACAAGGCGGGGAGAAGCCCTTCCTGCACAGGATCCCCTGCACTCCCGGAACAGCAGGGCTTCCTGTAGGAGCGTCAGCCCTGGAGGCAATCAGTCCAGAGCATCCCTGCCTTGTGCATCCCTGACAACATCCCTGCTTTGAGCAAAGGGTATGGAGAGCCTGGGTATGGAGAGCCTGGCAGGGACCGCCCAGCCAGGGAAACCCCCAGAGACAGGTTGGACATGCTGAAATGCATATTGTCTGAGACGCCCAGCACTGATCTGACCCTGACTGAGTTATCTCCAGCCAGCCCCAGAGCCAGACTCAACTCTGGGTTTAGCAGCTCGGGGATCCCGTGCTGTCCTGGACGTTGGCCACACGTGACACGTGCATCCACGCGACTTTCCCCTCCTCCCATGTTGCTGTGGGAGCACATCAGCCAAAACAAGGGGCACCAACTCGTTTGGGTTCCCCGGTGCCAGCAGCAGGGTGCCATTATCAGGCGTGTTATTGGGGTGTTCCTCTGGCACCCACAATCCTCCGCCGCATATGCTATCTCCTCTTGGATGTGTTGGCTCATTCCCCAGAAGGAGAAAGTTCAGGCTGGAGCAAAACAACTGCAAACACAAGTGTGGGCACACCTGGCTCCAGTGCCCGGGGCCATTCACCCGGCTCCCCCACGCTGTGCCACCTAGGGGTGATGGGAGAACACCCAGGCAGCCTCCAGACCAAGGTGCCTGGACACTGGGTGTGATGGAGGGACAGAGGTTTGCACCACACCATAGCACAGCCTGTCACAAACACAATGCCTGGAGCCTCTTAGGACACATCACACAACAGGCCATGGAAGACAGGCAGCAAGGAGCACCGCCGGGGAGAAATCCTGGTCCCCTGGCATCTCTGCTCAGTCCCTACCTCACCAGGAGATCCTCACGGGTCCTGCTCTGGCAGGGATGAGCTCAAAAGCAGCCCGCTGTGCCCTTATCGGCGGCCTCTGACCGGCAGGCACTGTCACTGCCTGCCCCAGCGAGCAGCCTGGGTGCTCGGCTCTGACCCCAGCCCTGGCAGCCCGCGCTGGGGACAGCGTCTCACTTCCCCACTTCACCCACGGTGCCAACCGGCGGCAGCCTCCCGGGGAGGAGGGGAACCTCTCGCTCCCGTTCCCTCCCAGCTGGGGAGGTTCACTGGCTCCCCGTACGGGCCAGGTACCGGTGCCTTGGCGGGTGTCCCAGCTCCTCCCTTCCCACCTGAGCGGCAGCTCGGCGTTATGTAAGTGCAGGAAGAGCGTCTCCGTCAGGGCCGGCCCGAGGCAGCAGCCTCTCGGCGTCAGACGCTGGCTGGGCGAGGAGGCGGGCGCGCACCGGGGCGGCTCACACGCGTGGGGCGGCCACGTGTGAGCCCACCCGCCTCCCGCGCCGGGCGAAGGGACGAGGGGAGGCTCGCCCGCCCGCGCTCAGCCCGGCAGCGCGCCCACGGTGCATGGGCGTGCGGGGTGCGAAGGGGATGGCGAGGTGTCTGTGAACGCGTGGGTGCTGCTCCCCTTGCGTGCTACCCCTCCCACGGCGGAGCGGCAAGCCCCAGAGCCGCTGCTTGCCGTGCCGGCCACGCAGACACCTGCCTCGGCACACTGATGGGTCACAGGTCTCCTCGGCCCTGCGGGGGTGGACGTGTCCCACCCGCTGAAGACACTGGCAGCCTCGGGTGCCTGAGACACTACTGGCCCGGCTCGGCTCTCCCAGGCCAAGCTGGGGATACCCAGACGTGTCAGTCCCAGTACAGGCTGCTCCCCCACAGGGTGTCACCAGCTCTGTCGGCTGCTGGGCACCAGAGCCAGCCCCACACAGCGCCAGTGCAGGACCTGAGACAGCTCTGTCCACTCGTCGCCTCCGGGGTACACCTCATCAGGGCTGGGGAGCCTGCGGAGTGGTAGCCTCTGGGACCTCCTGTTCAGTCTCCTCTGTCCTCGCTGCTAGAGCAGGGGAGCAGCACAGACCCCGCATCCTGCCGCCTCAGCCCCCCAGGGAATGGATGGCAGCAGTCCCCAGCACATCCTGCTGTGGGGGCACAGGTAGCCTGCCCAAAGCAGCCTCGAGACCAGCTCTGGCAGTTCGGTCAGGACAGAGCCACTTTCCAGGGACGGGAAATACCACCCGGGCCAAACCTGTCTCCACTCAATTTACTCCGGGGAGGGCCAGGGGAGCTGCTGAAAGGGCAGGACCTGGCACTGGGACTCCCGGACTCCTTACCCAGGCCCTCACTGACGCTCAAGATGGCTTTCGAGGCAGCACAGCTGCTTCCCAAGGAACCTGCTGTGCTCTCCACGCAGGATGGGGCCGATGCCTGTCTATCGCTGGACACTATCCATGCCCCTGCGGGCACTGTCTCTGTGGACGGAGGTAGCCAGGGAGATGAACACAAAGTCCAGCAGCCAAGACACACAGCTGGGGGCTGTTGTCACTGCCCGGCAGACACAGGGCACCGCAAGACAGGCACGGCGAGCATGGCGGAGCAGAGCCACCCAGACCCGCGCCCAGGGATGGGCTGGCACCACCCACGAGCTCCGTACCACGCGCGGCCACTCGTGCCTCTCCTCACCCAGACTCCACCGGCGCTGACACCCCCCAGCCCCGGGGTCACACAAGTCCCCGTCTCCTGTCAGCCCCACACCGCTGCCAGTTCCGAGCCCGCTGCCAGCCCCGGGGCACCCGACGCCCGGCAGCTCCCAGGCTCCCGGCGGTGACACCCACCTGTGGAAGAGGAGGAGAATGGAGAGCAGGGTCTGGTCGATGTTCCTGTTGCAGATGCCCTGGTTGAAGAGGTAGCAGGGGTCCCGCACGACGGGCTCCAGCGAGTCCTGGCGCATGATGGAGCTCAGCTTGTCGGTGTTGAGGTTCTGCCGGACCAGCTGCTCCCGCAGCTGCCGGAAGCTGCTCACGGTGGGGCTGCCCGGGTTGTTGTTCTCGCCCCCGGCCCCCTCCTCCAGCCCGCTCCGGTTGGCCAGGTCCAGGCAGCAGCTGCAGCAGTCCAGCCCCACGGGCGACCGGCACTCCTCCGCGGGCGACGAGGACATCCCGGGTGTCCCCGCGCCTGGCCACGGCGGCGCCGCCGGGGCCGCTCCC
>VZRJ01004633.1:390274-420218 GCA_013397565.1 Ptilonorhynchus violaceus
CCCCCCTCGCCCCCACCGAGCCGCCGTTCCCCGGCAGCGCAGCGCACGCACCCCACGCTTGGGTCCGGGAGAAGTTAGCGAAGGGTAACGTGGGGTGACATGGGGTCACGCAGGGCCACGGTGCCCCTTCCTTGTGGAGACCCCGGCCCCGCTCTGTGCTTGCCGAGGCGGCGGGGGAGCTCAGGAGGCTGGCGCTGCCCGCGGCATCACTCCGCGAGGCACTGACGCGGGCAGCCCGCGGGGCTCCGGAGCCGCGGCACGAAAGAGAGAAAAGGGGATGAAAGGCCCCAGGATGGCGAAAAAGCCAGAAGGGACCCGACCCGGCTGCTGGGAACGTCTGGGAGCCGCCTCGCCCGGAGCCAAACCAGGCATGGGTGGAACGAACGAAGCCGGAGAGCCATGGATGTGGGGCACGCTGGGACTCGCCGGCGGGTGCTGGCGGCTCGGGGATGTGCGAGTAAAGAGGGGGTTTTCTGGGAGGGGGAAAAGTGGCTTGTCTGGCACTGCTGCGTTCCAAGGTGAACATTTCTGCTACCAGTGACCCGCACTGGTGGGCTGGCGAAGAGTGGCTGGGCACATGGTGTTGTCCTGGTGGTGCTGGGGCATGGGACAACACCTCAGAGAGGTGGCGATGGCTGGGCCGGGACCCTGGGAATGAGGTTCGAGGGGGTGATGAGGTCCCGGCTCCGAAGCACACGCAGAGATGGGGTGAGAGGGCGGCCGCGGGGCTGGGCTGCCGTCGCTGCCGGTCGATGAACCCTAGGCAGCCCTTACCCTTCGGAGAGATAAACAACCAGGAGCTGGTGGGGAAGGGCTGGGCAAGGGTCCAAGGGAGCAGTGGGGAGGAGCAGGTAGGCTGGGGAAGCCCACCATGGGCAGGCGGGAGGTGGGGGCGGCAGGAGGGTCTGTACAGAGGAGTTGCAAAAGGGCTGCTGGAAGGAGCTGCAGGAAGCAGCCATCGGAGGATTACAGCGTCTGAAGGGCACGGGGTTGATAAGAGATAAACTGGGTCAAAAGCTGACAGGGCAAAGCCACCAGAGCACTGGGACAGCAGGAGTCCCGGCGGCAGCACAGTGCTTGCCGAGGATGTTAACGGGGTAGCTGCTGCCACCGAAGGAGCGGCAGGAGTGTCCAACAAACATTCCTGTTCCCTGTTTGGCGAGAAGAAGGAAGATGCATCACATGAGGATGAAGCAGTTTCCAGGCCATTAGTAACCAGGGGAGTCATGAGACAGCGGTCACCACAGATCCACAGCTGGGAGAGTGGCCACAGCGACCTCGGGCAGTGCTTTCCATGCCGTGCCAGTCCATCGGACCTGGGGACGGGCAGGATCCGCCTCCCTGTGGAGGCGGCACCAGCGTGGGGTCCAGGTGTGCGCGGGGGGAACTGTCAGCTCTGGGGTGATGCTGAAAACAGGTGAATTCCTGAAGGAGGGACGACCCACAAGCTGCCCCTGGAGTGTCCCCTCCTTCTGTGCACTGGTGGATGCCAAGGGCTGTTTTTGAGGTGCTTTCTCACCCCTTCTGGTGGGCGATGAGGGTGGGAAGGGGAATGAGCCTTACCCATCTGCCCTGTGTGGAGTGGGAACAGCCCGACAGGAGGCTACTGAGGGGGTCCCTGGTGACCCCACTGTTGCCAGGACCCACAGAAACAGGAAGGCGTTGAGATTTCTTCCATCCCTGCGGCTGGAGAACGGTCCCCGTGAGCTGGGGAGGGGGCTCCTTCCGGAGCCCTCGCTGTGCTCTGGCTGCGCCCTGGGCGGAGCTGAGCCCCACGCCGGGCTCCGTGGGCGGGTGCCCGCAGGACCGCGGGAGGCTGCTGCCATCCCGTGGGCACGGGGGGAAGGACACGCGCCCGGGACTGGCACCCCTTCCCCACCTCCAGCCCCCCCAGTGGCTCTGCCCTGGGCCCGGGGGGTCCTGTCCGGCCCCGACGGCGCTGGAAGTGGCTCCGGGTGCAGGTCGCCGGCTCCTTCAGGCTCCTTCTGCACTTTGGCTGTGCCTCCTGGACCGTGGCCCCTCCAGCTGCACCAGAGCTGCCGCACAGGGCTTGGGGCTGCCCCATGCCAGCCCTGCTGCTCCCGGGCCATCACCTCCTCGCTCCTCATCCGCAACCAGCACACGTCATGGACTGCCGCGTTCTCCCGTGCAAGCCACGATGAGCTCCCTAAAGCCCCAGATCCGGGAGCCACATGGTGGTTCAAGGTGATCAGCTGGTGGCAGCAGCTGGAAAGTAGGTTTCCTATGTTTAGCTCTGACCTTTTTGGGTCCCGCTGTTCACGGGACTGGGACAGTGCTGGTTTCTGCACACTCACTTCCCTCAAGGGCACCCAGGTGCTCCACACCCAGAGGTGTCATTGCAGCCCTAAGCCACGACTGGCATCGAATGACATGCTGGAGGGAGCAGGGCCTCGGGCAGACCAGGAGTGCAGGGACAGCTTTGGCCCTGAAGGCCAAAAGGGGCTGAGCTCAAAGGGGCTCCACATTCCTCCCTTGGCACTGAAAGGGATTCCCTACTCCTGGCTGAAAAGCGGAGTGTTCTGCTCCCAGCTCAGGGCAGGGACTCCAGTCCTGCCCCGACTTCTCCTGCAGCTTCCCAGATGGGAGGGGATAGTGGACTGGGAAGGAGAGAACAGGGGGAATGTGTGAGGCTGCGGGGGCCTGGGTTCAGCCAGCTCCGTGCCAGCCTCGTCCCCAGCCATGTGCCATCTGTTTGTCCAGGAGCTGCGGGACTGTCCAGGTCCTGCAGCCACAGCCCCTCTCCCCAGCGCTCACTTTGGGAGGGCCTTCCCTGTGGAGTCTGGGAGAGAAGATGCACCCTGTCCTGTTGTCAGGGGGTATCCAGATCACCGCCTCTCCTCGCAGACCCTGCTGCAGCCGGGCCAGTGCCAGGCGGGGCTCCGGGTGCAATCTGCCTGTGCTGCCTTCCCTGTTCCTTCCCCGTTGGTGCCTTGGTGGGAGCCAGCTCATGCCACTGGGCCATCTGCTCCAGGGGAGCCCGCCAGTGCCAGGCCCCCTGCCAGGCGACCCCCCCTGCGCCTCCACGGGTGCTAAGAATAACCAGCGCTGTCAGCAGCCGTGGTATTTGCAGGCACCGCCAGTGCCACCCCCATGCCAGCCTGCTGGGCACAGGATCCATCTGCTGCCTGACGTAAGCCACCAGCCACGGGGGGAGACAGGTGGGCAGTCTTGAGGGGCCACGTGTGGCTGTGAGGAGGGGGCCTGTCCCCTCCCCCGCCTGAACAGGAGCGGGGATGCTGTGGTGGGACATGGGGGTATTGCTGCCCAGCATTCAGGGTGGGGACCTGGGGCACTGCTGGCTTTCTTTTGTCCTGCTTTTCCCAGTGTTCCACTAACAGACACCCTGCACCCAGCTCTGCAGCACCCCTGGGAGATCAGGGCAGCCGCCAGGGCTTGGTGACCATAGGTCTGCCTTCGTGCCTGGATCTGGCTCCAAGTGCAGAGGGATGGGGACCCAGCAGGCTCAGTCACCTGGCAGAGGGTGTCCTTCATTCAGGGAGATGAGCCGCCCCAGAGCGGCTCTTTGCAGTGCGGAGCGGTGTGTGGGGCAGCTCCCATGAGCACCAGAGCAGCCCTTTCCCCCATGCCCAGGGCTGCAAGGACCAACACAGCTCCCCGAGCTTTGTGTGTGGTGGAGCCTGAGATCTACAGCTGGCAGAGGAGTGGGCTGGGGGTGCCTCCAGCTGTTGCCACTGTGTTTTTGGGGGGTCCCAGCTGGACTATTCCCCAGGGCTTTGCCTGGCTCTGCCCTGCCCACTACCTGCCCCTTCCCTCCCAGCTGCTCCAGATGAGAGGGTGCCTCCCTGACGTGGCCATCCCGTGCCTGGATTTCTGAAGGCAGTGATCCAGATGACGAGAAACCAGGACTTTGCAGGGAAAATAAAAAAACAATCGCCAGTCCTCCTCCTTGCCAAGCTTTTCTGGAGCTTCTCCCACACCCAGCATTTCCTAGCCTGGGTCACCTCCTCTGTGCCACCCTGCAGGTCCCCCATGCAGACACCTCCTCCTCTCCTGGTCTGTCCCCACTGGTTTGGCTGCCTGCAGCATGGCCACCTGGCACAGCCCTGCCATTCCCGAGGCTGGCCCATGGAATGCAGAACTGCTGCTTCTCCTGTGGTACCCCTATGACCTGCATTTGCCCCTGTGCCCAGACCCTAAACAGGGGATTCTGCCAGGCCACCGTGCTCCTACCAAGGGCAATTGCAGTCCAGAGCCTTCCTCCCGGTGGAGGCAGTGATGGTGAGTCACAGAGCATCAGGCTGGGATGTTTTCTCCTCTCTGTGTGACACTTCAGTAAATCATTTAAAGTGTCCTGGTGGCCTGGGCCAAGGCAACCTGTGGCACATGAGCTCCACATGCATTGCTCTCCTTCCAGCATTAGGGCTCACACAGCCCCGGGAGTGGCCCTGGGCACTGTGTCATTGTCAAGGGGCATTTCCTTCTGGGACAGAAGGTAGTGGGCTATTCCAATGCAAGGCTTTCCAGCTTATTGGGAAGGGATTAAAATCAAGTTGGCATTTCCAAGGGGTTGATGAAAGCCTGGGGTTGTCTGGCAGCGAAGAGGTAAAACTGTGTTCATCCACATGGTGAGCACCTATGGGCATCGAGAAACCATCTTCAGGCTCTGTGAGGAGCAAAGGGTCGTAGGAGCTGCAGGGATGCACTGGGGGAGTAGCGAAATCATTGTAGCACCCAGGAGTGTGGTTCTGCTGGCCAGGCTGGCAGAGCGTGGGGGCAGGCAGCGGAGCTCAGCTCTGTGCCACTTCGCCTGTTTGGAAGTCGGGGTTTGGACCTGGGCAATCACTGCCCGTGGTCTGAGACTGGGGGGGCACTCCCTGCAAGGGACAGGTGAGGTTTGGGGTAGAGGCTGAGCAGGAACGGAGCCACACTGGTCGTTTGGATGTTTTCAGCTTTTTAAAATTTTTCTTTTGTAAAATAGCCTATGCTTCCCTCTGGTGGGGAAGAATTGCTGTGCCGGGAGATAAAGCCCATGGCTGCAATTAGACACGTCATGCCACAGTGAAAAAGCCTTCCCGGGGTGCCCACTCCTCTGAGAGTGGCTGTGGGTGACGAGCCACCCACGGTGCCACCCGCAGGCAATGCCCACATCTCCTATGCCTACAGCTTTGCACTTTCCCACTTTCCTGCCTTCATTTCCAGCTTGTGATTCTCAACATGTTCCCAGGCGCCCAGGAAGGTTGTTTCCCTCCTCTTCCTACTGCTATTTGGAATAACCCTGTTCCTGCTTGGCCCAGGTGAAATGAACCCAGAGCTGTTGGCTCTTGCCCCACTGGAACGGAGGATACAGGGCATGGCAGAAGCTCGAAGAGGGGGTGGGATGGCAGGACATGGGACACAGGGGATGCTGGACCCTACCAGAATCATGCCAGGTCAGGAGCAGATGAGGCAGCTGAGATGTTGCATGAGATGGTGGGAGCCATCCCTCGTCCCTGCAGTGGGCTTGAGGGGACACAAACTGCCAGGCACCTCTGTGTGTGTGTGTGTGCACTTCCCTTCCTCATCCTCACCTCTGCGGGGCTTCTCTGTGCTCCAGCTGGTTTTAGCAGTCATGGCAAGTAGCAGGAATGTCTTATTTTCGGTGGCATTTGAAAGAATGTGCAAATATTCAACGAGATGTTATATCTTTCCCTTGGCACTTGTGAGCTGCCTCCCCACAGCAATAAACTCCAGTTTTTGAGCATTTTGAACCATAAGTAATGCTTTTAGCTGGTAGTCCCTCTTTCCAGCCCTTTTGAAGGGAAACCTCTTGTCCAGATGGAAAGCCTAAGTAGAAGAGGGTTTGTGCACACTAGGAGGTGGTTTTGTGACAACTTGTGGGACAGCCCCATCAGTGCTGCTCCTTCTCCTCGTGTCTGCTGGCAGAAGACGTGTCAGGCCCACTGGCATTATCCCAGCTTGGTAGTTCAAGGCACACATCTCCCAGTGGGAGATGGCCAAAGCCCCTTCTTTATTTACCCATGACTTGAAACCACCCACATGATCAGACCCTACGGGGATGATCATGGAATCCTAGACTCATGGAAGGGTTTGGATAGGAATGGACCTTAAAGCTCACCCAGTTCCACCCCCTGCCACAGACAGGGACACCTTCCACTGGACCAGGTTGCTCCAAGCACCATCCAACCTGGCCTTGGACACTTCCAAGCATGGGGCAGCCACAGCTTCTCCGGGCAACCTGTGCCAGGGCCTCACCACCCTCACAGGGATGAAGTTCTTCCATATATCCAATCTTTATCTACTTTCTTTCACTTTAAAGCCATTTCCCCTTGTCCCCTGTAGGCACGGAGTGTGTCCGGACACCCCTTTGGTCTCTGTGGCTGACTTGAGCCTGCCATTGGGAGATCCACTCCTTGGGAGCATCAGGAGAGCCAAGATCTTGCAGGACATGTCTGAGGGAAGCAGACCTGTGCCCTGACCTTGGCTTCTAAGGACAGACCAGGTCATGGCTTCTGCTTCTCTTCATGGGAATATCACCTCAGAAAAGACTTTGGGACTAGAACAGGTCATCACACCAGTGCTCCTCGGGAAGGGGGAGCAGGGTGTGTGGGTGCTGCCCCAGGAGATACCAGCACACCCACTCTGCCAGCTGAGAGCAGCAGCAGTGGGCTTAGCCTGAGGTGCTGTTGCCTGGCACCTGCTGGCCCTGCAGGCAAACCCGTTACTGGTGCCACCACAGACCTGGTGCTGATGTTCCAATCCTCTGGCAGGGCTTCCTGGGGTGCTGCTGGAGATGCCAGAGATACATCCCCCTCCAGGCTCATCTCTGGAGGCTGAATGGTCTCATGGTGGGAGCACAGTGGGCTGCAGATGTGTTTGTTTGAAGTGGCCCAAGAGCACACTCGGGCTCTTCTGGCTGTGTACCAAGCAGGTCCTCAGTCTCTGAGCCTTCTCTGGAGGGATTCTGGAGATACCATCCCACTCAGGCCCTTTCTTCAGCCCATTTCCTCTGCCCAGCCTCTTACACCTGTCTTGAAATTCCCACAGTGGGCACACAGCAGGTAGGCAGCCTTGGAGACCTCCTTGTCCTGGAGATCTGTCTCAAGGAGCAGGGCCTGATTCAGCCCTCACCCGTGGTCACCCTGGAAGATACAGGAGCTCCTCTTTCAGCCCCATCTGCCCTGTGCTCCCAGCATGCTGGCACCAGCCAGGGATTGGTGTTTGCTCCAGGCTCAGCCCCAAAGATTCCCCCCCACACCTGTCCTGGGGCCAACAAATGCCCCCATCCCTCACAGTCTCTCCTGTGAAGGTGGAAGAACCGTCGTGTCAAAAGTTGATGCTGAGGGTGTGACACAGCAGTTGGGCTTCCAAACCCACCTAATTTGGGATATTAAAAAATGATCATCCCTGCAAAGCAATTCATTTCCCTAGAAAGCCCCTGCAGTTTTGGGATCATTTCTTCCCTACCCTTGTTAATTTATGGGAGACATTATAAGTGTTAATTTATAGAAGAGATTATAATTTATCACGAAGCAGAAGCAGAAAAGCCATGGTTATGATTTCCAATTCTGCCTTTAATTACCACTGGTGATGGGCTGCCCAGCTGTGGCACTGCCAGGAGCTGCCACACAGTAAATCCTGCCTGAAACACTCACTCGAGTGACCACAGAAATGTGGGCTTTATTAATATGAATGAAGTTGCTTTATGTTCAGCTGAACATTGAGCAATTGAACAATTTAACCATGCTCAATGCTTATCCAGTCGATGCCCAAGTGGGTGGACAAAGTCTTGCCCTTGCCAAGTTTCTCGTGGTCAGAGGATGAAAATGGAGGCTGCTCAAGCTGTGGAGATGAGCTAAGCCTGTTCTGGATGCAGGAATCAAACTGTGGCTCCAGCTGCCTGCCTAAATATCCCTGGGTGATGGGGATCTGTGGAGACAGTCCTGCTCACAGCCTGGCCAGGGAAGAGCAGCCGTGTCACCTCCAGATCCTTCTGTGCTGAGCTGGCCGATGTGGGGCAATTCCATGGCAGAATGGGGCCTGGCTGCAAGGGTGGACAGTCCCTTGAGGTTACACAGAGAAGGAGTTGTACTAATTAATGATGTCCCCATGCTGCTGTTGGGGAGGGGGTGAGTGGGGCTGCGTGTCCCATCAGTGCTGGGACAGTCTCCCACCTCGGAGATGCCCAGAGTCACACTGGGACCAGGAGCTGGCCGCAGTCCCCTTGTCTATGAACCAGGATGCACACCCTGGAAGATGGGTAGGAAGCAGGAGTTGGAACATGACACGCACACTGGACACACACATTCCAAACCCTGCATCCAGCTGCAGAGTTGCTGTGGAACCCTCCAGTGACACCCACATGTCTGACCTGCACTGTCCACCACTCAGATCCTTCTGGGAGAGGACATCCTGCTCCTGTACCTGCCTCTGCACCTCACTCGCCCCCAGCTGCAGGTGGTGAGATGAGCTGGGACCTATAACACCCAGCAGGGGTGACAGGTGCAGGGAAGGTCCCTGTGCCCTGTGTTCACTGCTGCTGGGGCAGGATGTCCTGGTCATGGAAGCCACCAGGTCCCTTGGCAGCTCACGGGAAGGATCGGGAAGGGCTGTGCAGAGCAGGACGCTTGGAGCAATTCCATGCCTGAGGGAAACGCTGAGCTGAGATCTCCCTCTTTCTCACCTCCGCACCTGCAGCTGCGGGACTGATGAATGATGTCAGACAGAAAAGGCTGATGTCAAACACCGTTCACTGCCATCGATTACATGCACCCTTGAGGGGCAGCAAAGATGTCTCAGCACCAGTGGAGCTGTGTGCTTGAGGGCAGGAGCACAGCTCACAGCAGTCAGAACAGGAGTGGTTCTCCCAGCCTTCTTTTCATGGCATCCTGGGCCAAGAAAGGCACAGACAGAGTCTGAACATCCCCAAAGCTCTGCAGACCTGACAGAACCATGCCGAGGTGGCCCAGGCACAGCCAGAACCAAAGGATAAGGCTGATGGGGAGGATGCTGAGCTCCAGGATGGATTCTGGCTGCCAGGGGAGAACGCTGAGCACAGCCAGGCCAGACTGGGATAGATCCTGGCTGCCAGGGAAGCTGCTGAGCTCCAGGGTGGGTCCCGGCTGCCCTGTCCTGCTGCCGGCTCTGCCACTCAGAGCAGTCATACCAAGTTTCTTTCCGAGCCAGCCCTGCTGTTTCTTGTGTGCGCTGGGCTCCGGCTCACGCTCAGTGTGACACTGAGTGTGTGACACCGACCCACGCGGAGGGGACAGGGCAGACGCCACGAGCGTGGCCGTGCAAAGCGACCTGCTGGCGCCGTGTGCCCGCAGCTGCAGCTCCCAGGCAGGCACATCCCTGTGCACACGCACACAAACACGCTCCCTTCATCCTCTCACACGCCCGCACGGGGCCGTGTCCCCGCTCACAGCGCGCCCGGCGCACACGGGCAGCGACAGACCCGCTCCTGCGTGCGCGGACACTGACACGCGTGTGTGAGCGCGGACACGCACACAGGCACACACACAGACACGCACACGCGTTTCCACCGCCGCGGCAGCAGCCACTGGATGGCAGCAAGTCCCCGGCGCTGCCACCCGCGCCACCGGGAGAGCGAGAGGGGCTGGCGGCTGCCGGACACAGGGCGTGGGCAGCGGGGCCTCGGCGAGCGTGTGGGCACTGCAGAAGGGGAGCTGCTCCTGCGGGGCGGCCGGGAGGGTCCGGGTGCCGGGGTGTCCTGTGTGGAGCCTGGTGAGGTCGGAAGGTGAGGGATGACCACTGGGCAGCGATAGACTGGCAGAGCCGGGGGGCTGAGGCAGGGGCAGAGGCAAGGGGCAGCCCCCAGGCCGGGTCAGATGGGGGTGGGACAGGTCCTGCTACGCAGCCCGGCAGTGCTGGACGCTGCCCCAGGGGTAGGGGCACAGCACCCACGTGCCCAAAGGAGAGGGGTACAGGGGATAGAATCATAGAATTGTAATTTATGTTGGCAAAGACCTCTGAGGTCACTGAGTCCAGCCATTAGCCCAGCACTGCCCTGGTGCTATTTGGCCCATGAAGCCTCTTGAGCCTTTGATCCTAATAATTGTAGACTTAATGAAAGCACACTGGCTGCCATCCCTGTGGTGGCCACTTGTGCAAACACTGTGGGGAGAACAGCCCTAAGGAATTCAAGTATTCCAGCAGATTCTGTAGCAAACGGCTTGTGATTCTGAAGATGCCCTCTGCACTGGAGGGGATGAGCACGACACCCCAACCTGATCCAGGTGTTTCACATCTCTCTGGCACTTCTGGACTTCGCAAGAGAAAATCAGGTCCCAGCCTGGTGGCTGCAGGAACCCATGGGAACATGGAGCTCCTCTGGAAACACTTCCAGTGAATGAAGGATACTGGTGGTTCAGTTACAGGTGAGAGGATGAAGGCTCTTTGCATCCATTCAAATGTCCCAGAGATGTTTCTGGGGTGAGGAGATGCTCTCACAACTGAGAAGGGTTGGGAAAGCACTCAGGGCAGCTGGAGCTGAGGACAGCAAGGATGAGAAGGATCCAGGGCAGCATGGCACAGTTGGTCCTGCTGCCAGCAGTGTCACTTGTTCCCACGTTTTTGAAATCAGGAAGCCAGCCCCAGGGAGATGGTGCGGAGGAAACCAGGGAGAAGGGAGCTCTGTGAGCCACTGAACGTTTGCAAGCGGCTTCTTGTTCCCACCTGGATTTCCGATCCTGCTTGGATTCCGGGAGGTGCTGTAGTGCTCTTTCTCGGGGGATGCCCCTAAGCCTCAGACAGGAATTAATGGGCTCTCATGAAAGGAATGTGAGTCTGAGGGCATTAGAGAAGGCTGGGGAGAATGTCACCTCTAACAGCTGGCGTGGGAACCAGATGCACGAGTGGCTGCAGGAAGGTGGTGGGTGGGAGAGCTGGCCGAGTCCAACCTGGTTGCAGCTGTGTGGGATTCACAAATGCCCCCAAAACACTGATGAGGTAACTGGGGCCCTGGTGGGATTGGCACATTGGTAGCAGTATGGGGATTACAAATCGTGGGGCGAAGTAAGCCAGGTAGCAACAGGCTGTGCCCTGATGGGCCACTATTCCACCAGCTGGGAATTGCTCATCAGAAAGCTGGGCTGGAGCAAAAGAATAAACAGCATAAATAACTTAGGAATGAGGTAAAAGTTTGTTATAAGTTTAATGTAATTAAGGTAAATTATCCATTACATAATGGTGAGACACGCACATGTAAGGACGCCCTTCGGGCCTGTCTTATGTGTGTGGCCTTTATGAGCAAGAGCTGCTGGGAGCCCTCTGTGGCGTGGGTGGGTGCAGGAGGGGGGGAGCACCTGCACCCCGAGCAATCGGACTTGTGTTCCCAAGCACGGCCTCTCTTGCTCTCTGGCAGCCAGGCTGGGTCTCCCCGGGGACAGGAACAGTCTCGGCACAAAGCAAGAAGGCAAGGCAGGACGCTTTCCTGTCAAAGCCTCATTATTCAAATTCAGGCTCCTCTTCAAAAAACAGAATGTCAAGAAACAGCACGGCTCCAGCATCAGTGGTCTCCTGGGAGAAATGTTAAAAGTGGGATCTTAAGCATCCAGTTTCTGTAACACAGGAAAGCCTTGGGTTGGTTGTGCTCTGACGGAGTCCCCAGGCTGACTTCAAAGGAGCCTCGCCCCCCAGCCCCCAGCTCGTCACCAGTGTGGGGTTTCATCTGAGGAGCCAAACCCCAGGGGACAGAGGGGAGCCCCTTAGAAGTTGGGGGCCTGGGAGGCCTTGGAGGGGTGGTTTTGTTGTCAGCAGCATGTGCTAAAGCTCGTGCTCAGCCCTTTCCATCGGGAATGCCGTGTAGCAGCCTCCCTCGCTGCCGTGCTGCCAGGCTGGCCCCAGTAGCACAAGGGTGCCTGGCCAAGGGAAGCTGGAAAGGACCTTCCTTAACCCAAAGAGCTTCTTTCCTTGGGCACTGCTTTGGAAGATGTGTGAGCTGGTGATGGCCAGCAAGAGCAGGGAAAGACAGCCCTGGTCCCTGGAGAGACATCCTTGTCCCTGGAAGGACAGCCCTGGTCCCAGTCCCTGTCCCTGGAAGGACATCCTGCCTGCTCCCTGTTTGCTCCCTGGGGTAAAAATAGCCCTGCCTGCCTGCTGCAGCCTGGCTTGTGCTTGACGCCCTGCAGGGCCTCCATTTAAACAATGAGAGACCTCAGATCACAACCTGACACCAAATAAAGGACAAACCTCGGCTGAGCTGGGCTATGCGTCCATTGGCGGTGTCCTGCCCTTGGAGAGCTGCTTGGGAGTGTGGGCATCAGGGACAGCACGGAATTGGGCTCTCTCCATAGTTGGATGGTTGTCTCCACAGGAGGATGGAATTCCCAGACCCAGACTGGTACCAGGGCTGTGGCTATCCCAGGGCTGAGTCTGAACCCAGCACTGCTGTCATCCACAGGAAGGGCCCTGTCCCCAGGTCTCTGCTCCTGTATTTCAGAGCTCCTGGGTTTTAAGCCCTTGCAATTTCCCAGCCAAGGAAATCCCTTGGCAGCCCGATTCTTAGCACACCTTTGAATGCTTGGGGGGGGTACCTGGGAAGGAGGGCATCTGGCTGGAAAATGAAGGTGATTTTTCTGCACTCTGCTCCTGTGGGCCCATATAATCCCATCCTAAATTCCCAGAGGGTCCAGAGATGGGAGTGAGGGAGAAGGGCAAAATTCAGCCCTGCCATCAGAAGGGGATGTTGCTTGGATACACTGCCAAACATCCTCAGGGCTCTTCAAGGGTGGGAATAGCTTGCTTTTCCTTCTCCAGTGCTTCCTCTCCATTAGCACCAAGCTTCAGCAGTGTCCTGGCACCACGAGCTTTGGCTCCTGCCTTCTGGGATGCTGCTGTGACCATGTGAAGCCCTGCTAAGGCTGAGCTGGAGGGAATTGCTGGCAGAGCACAAGGACATGGACACAAGGTGACAGCAGACATCTTGTTGGGTGAAGGCTGCCTTTGGTCCATGTTCGTTCATCACAGAGGGTTTTGTCCATTAATTGCTGGTGCATAACCAAGGCACACCCAGCATCAGGGGTGTCCCACACGAGGGACCTCGGGTGATGCTGATGGACCTGACACACGACACGTCGAGCAGACCCAGCCGGGTCCCTCTTGCCCCTGGTGATGCTGCTGCACGCTCTGGGCATGCCTTCCCAGTCTGGAATTCCTCTTGGCTCTCCCACACCTTCTGGTGCTGGGGAGAGTGCCAAGGGCCACGCTGAAGTGTGGGGACAGACTCCCAATGGCCTCTGCCTCAGAGCAGTCCCTGGCCGTTATCAGAGTGCCACCCACGTGTCCCACCTGCAGAGCTGCTGCCCCAGCTGTGCCCAGCTCTGGGGGCAGATGCCCCTCAAGGACAGGCTTAGGAGGAAGGAGAGGATGATGCCAGGAGGGAGACACCAGCTCGTGCTGCCTGTTGGACCCCTCAGCACAGCCAGGACATGGCACCAGCTCCCAGCCCTGAGTCCCCACCCCATCCTCGGGCTCTGCTCCAGCCATTCCTTACAGTGTAACTTTCAGGCTTTTAATTAAATATCCATGAAACACCCATTTGAGATGCTTAATTTAAAGTGAGAGCTAATTAATTTTATGGGCCTTGGCCACGTCTGTTTCATTTCTGAGTTAATGCCTGGGCTGTGCTGGCGGAGGTGCAGGGAGCAAGGCAGCCACTGGCTCCTGGGACTGTCTAGACAGTCCTGGCTGTGACTGTGCCTGGTGGCCCTGTCGGAGGCTGGTGGCCCCGTGTGGGGCTGGTGGCCCTGTGCAGGGCTGGTACCTCACTTAACCTCCTCGCCAGGCTGGCTCTCACTGCAGCCCAGCTGAGCAGGAGGAGAACAGAGCTGAGTTGGGCTTCTGTCCCAGCTGGTTCTGGAGTGCTGGACCCACACCCAAGCACCACATCCCAGGGACAGGCTCTGCTCCATGGCAGTGTCCCTTTTTCCAGGGACCAGCTCAGCAGGACATTGCCTCACCATGTGTTTGTCCACCAACTTGCAAGAACCTTTTTCCCCACTTCAGAGCAGATTTAGGGCCAAAGCTTTGCTTTCCAATGCTGGCCTCCCCCAAGACCAGCAGCACCGTTGCAACCACTCCCACGGCCATAGGATCTTGGTGGAGCTTCTCCAGCAGCAGAAGGGGATGGAGCTTCTCCAGCAGCTTGGGGATGCTCAGAGCAGCCTGCCCAGCCCTCCCATCCCAGGGTGTCCCTGATGGTAACCCCCCTGGGAAAAACACAGAGTGGGAGCCAGCCTCCATCTGCTCCCCATACCTGTGAGCCACATGGCCACCGAGGGTCAGCAGTGGCACATGGCAGAGCCCCTTGCTGCTGGCTGTGGGGACCTGGAGAGCAAAGCTCGTGCCAGGAGCAGCCCAGGGCTGAACTCAGTGGAATGCAGAAAGGAGAGAATTCCCTGCTGGAGCTGACCCTGAGGCATGGCAGGGGCTGTCTCTCCCGTGCTTCAGATCCGCTGGGAAGGGGTTCCGGGTGGTTCTGGTGGAGGTCTGCAGGTGCTGGGGTCCAGCTGAGCCCCTCGGCACGGTGGTCCCATCCCTGCAGAGCTGCATGTGCTGGGGCCTGCACCACAGGGAACCCAGATGGGCTGTTTTTGAGGGCCTGGCAGACCTGCAGTCTCCTGCTTTACGGCTGACTGTAAAGGGCCTGGTATAAACTGTGATTGAAAACATGAATCATCTCACTAATTAAATAGAGTTATTCTGTGCCAGGAAATCTGTCTCTTTTGTCAGGATCTTTGTTTTTAAAGGGGCATAAATCTCAGGCAAAGCTAAAGATTGGCTTCTGGACCCTTTATCACCAAGTGGCAGTGATTTATCCTGTGATTTACCCTGGCACAAGAGAAGGAATAGAATTAATAACAAATATGCATTTCTAAGCCACAGTAAGCCTGGAAGTGTCTAAACACCCACCAGAAAGGCATTACCATTTCACAAACAGAACATCTTGCCAAGGCCAGCCTGGTCTGGTGGGGAGGATAGGGGCATTTTGAGCACTGGCTGGGAGGCTTAGTCAGTTGGGGGTCGTGTGCTCCCCCCACCCCAGCTGGTGAGGATGGCCAAGGAGCAAACACAGCGGCCACAGAGGGACCTATTTGTGTTTCAGGGCTTGTAGCCAAAGCATCAGTGGATGTGATGCCCCACTCTGCAGTGCACTGGTCCCTGCTGAGACCGGTTTGGGCAAGCGGTGGGTGGATGCTCATATCCCTTCTAAATCACCGGACTCTGGGCATGGCCTGGTCCAAGGTGGGAAGGGGGTCCTCTGGATAGCACAGGCTTCAGGAGGGGGATGCTGGAGGGAGGTGCCCCCAGTCCCCATCCTGACCAGATCTGGGCTCACCGTGGCCATGAGCCCTCTCTGCTGTGGCCATGAGCTCTCTCTCCTCCTGCCCAACAAGGTGGGACTCACGCTGTCCCCATGGGGGGTGGTGCATCCCTGCTCTTTGCAAGGAGCCTGGGCACTTGTGCATGACAGTAAATCCCTGGAAATGCCGCTTGCAAATTTCTTTCCAGTGTTGTGAGAACTGCAGGACCACATCAGGATGTTAATGCCACGATGGTGAGGTCACCGTGGCTGCAGCACTGTCCAGGTACAGCTGCCCAGGGTGGGTTATTCCTGGTGGGGTCCTGTGGTGGGTCCCCAGCTCCTGCCAGCCCCCAGCCCTAAGCCCCAACCCCTGCACCTGGTCCTGCGCCCTGGGTTGTGCAGCCTCATCCCTGATTCCTGTGCCATTTGCTCGTGGTGCTTCCCTGGTATTTACAGAAGCTTCCCGGGGAGTTACCTCACATCCACCACCCTGTGGGTCAACATTGACAGAGCCTGCATGAACAAGGGGACAAAGCACCGGCAAATAGTGGCAAACAGTGCAGTGTGTTCATGCAGGAAGATCCTCTGAGCATTATCAGCAGCATCTGCGCAAGGCAAGAGAACATGGAGCAGCCCAGAGCTGTGGGTGCTGCAGCTGGAGCCAGATGTTCATGTTACTACAAATGAGGACGAAAAACCCCATCCCTGAAGCTCCTACCCCTCAGCCCCCTCTCTCTCAGAGTGGATTTATTCACATTCACATCTTCCCGGCAGCTCAGCCGAGCAGCCCACAGCAGCACGCTCGCAGTCCTGCAGGGTGGGAGCAGCAATGCCAGCAGACAGGACCAGTAGGGTGGGGGTGACCCTGGGCTGCCAGAGGAAGCTGCTCACAGCTGGGGCTGCAGCACAGCTCCTGTAGAACTCATCCCCAGCTCGGCTTTTCCACTGTACATGTGGCCCCAGGGCTCTGGTCTGGGTTTTCAGAGGGTACCAAGTAGGGATGTCAGTGCCTCAGGACTGTGGGCTTCACCAGGACGCTGGTGGTGCATCCTGTGCACTGCTGTGCCTGTGTCCATCGCTGCTTGAAGGCTGTGCAGTGACCAAACCCCTCTCAGCTCTGTGGGAGACTCGGGGCTCCATGAAGGAGCTGCAGAGAGGGGTGGGGAAGGTGCTGTGTCCCCTGCTATCTTTCTCCCACAGCAAACCAGGTTGGGATCTCTTCCTCACAGCCCAAAAATCACAGCACAGCCCCAGTTATGTTCTGCTGGCTTCAGGACACAAGCACTGGGAGGGAAGGATGGGGGGTTGTCATTTTGGGTTGTCAAAATGTCATTAAATTGGCTGCTCAGACTTCCTTCTGCAGCCCAGTACCCCTGAGCCACTCCAGTCCTGCTGGAGTTTGCAGGGAAAGCCTGGAACTACCACTCAGCCCCTCTTTGGGGTCTGGGATACATCTCCATCCCTATCCCAGGAGGGAGATGGGGGGCAGGCCCCTCTTGTCACTGCCCACAGGGCAACTGGGCACCTTGAGGCTCACACTGGGCTCTTATTCACCAGCCAGCTCTGGAATCAGGGAGGAGTTTTCACCCACATACACACACACCCCCCACGCCCACACACACGAGTGATTTGTCACCGTGCCCAGTGCCAGGGACGAGCCTGTGTCACCGGGCAGAGGGATGAGCGTGTCTGGCTGCAGAGCGTGACTGCCCCGGGGCTCTGCAGACCAGCTCTGCCATTCCAGACGTGCTGGGTTTGCTGTGAGTGTCTTTATCCAGCAGCAGCAAACACCGATGGGATAATTAGAGCTAAAACACGGCGTGCAGCAGGAGAGCGCTGCCCCGCGCTGCCGGGAGCTGTGATGTGTTTGGAGTCGTTCTTCCCCCAGAACCAGGAAGGTCTCCTGCATATGTGCTGATAAAAAACCTACCAGCTCCCTGGGTGATTTTAAGCGAGTGACAGGAAGAAAACAACTTTATTGCCTCGAAAAACCACCAGCTCTCATCACTCGTGCCGCAAAGCAGATGGGCACTGCTGAGAGCGAGGACCGGCCCAGGAGTGGGCAGTGGTCAGGGGGGAGCTGGAGAGAGAGCCAGCAGTGCCCCAGGGCAGCAGAGCTGTCACCATCAGTGCAGGGAGCTGGGGGGGCCCTGGGTTGTGTCTGGGCTCCCCAAAAAGCACTTTCAACACCTCCCTCCCTTTCAGCTGAACTGCCTCCGATCTTCAGTCCACAAATTGCATCTCTGCCGGATGTTTTCTGCTGCTTTAAACAAGGGGTTTTCAAGGAGATGAGTTTCAAAACCCAGTTGTGTAGTGAGGGATAGTAGATGGGAACATCACTGACAGTACAAAAGGGCTGGGGGAGGGTGGGAATGCTGCTGGGAAGGTTTTTCAGGTGAGTAGACACTCGGGATGGCTTTGCCAGTGTTCTCAAGGCATCTACCACTTATCCGGGGGATGCCCTGGGTCACCTGTGATGGCCCTGAAGGGCTCAATTCCTGCCCCCAAAACACACAGAGGAAGTTACTAGAGAAAGTTTTAACAAACACTTGTGATGGTTTTAACAATTTCTTGCTGTCTGGGGAGACGCAGCACAGCCAGCACATCGGGGCGTGTCCCGGCCAGAGCAGTCGGGCAACGTGACCCACATTTTTTGTTGGCCACTCCTAATAAGACAGCCCAAGAGACAGCTTGAAGGGTCACAGTCACCAGGGGGTCACTTGTGTTGCTCTAACATAGGGCTGGGGTGAAAAGGGAGGTTTGGGACCCTGGGGGTGATGCCCAGTGAGGGCTGTGAGGGCTGAGGGGCCCCATGGGACCAGGGACGAGTACTGTGCACAGCCAGGGACGATGCTGTGTGTGGTGCTGGGGGCGTGTGACTGCAGAACCAGCCAGGCTGGGCTCCCTGGTCTCAGGGCACTGGCACTCCGGTCCTGCCAGACGTTCTGGGGACCTCCGCAGCCCCGCGCTCGATTTCCCCCCTCCCCACCGCCCCATCCCATCCCTGTTCTGATTCTGTCAGTCTCTGGCTGTTTGAAGCTGCTTTTCCAGGGTGGGCTGTCAGTCTGGATGTGGTTTGAAGCAGGAGCTCCTGACACACCATTAGCACGTGGCGATGAGAGAGCCTGCAGGAGCGGTGGGAGCCGCGGGGCGATGCCACGGGGAGCAGCTTTGAGCTGGCAGCGGGCTGGGAACCCCGGGAGTGAGGGGGGGGCTCCGTGCAAGAGCTCCAGCACCTCCATTGCCTCAGCACCCCGGAGCAGGAGCCAGTGCTGGGATACAGAGAGTCTGGGCTGGGGCTTGTGGAAGAGCTACAGCACCCATAAAGCCCCGGCACTGTCCTCTCTGTTGGTGGGAGCCCTCACCCTTGCCCTCACCTCCACCCCGCACCCAGTTGTACCCCCATGGGGGCTGGTGGCAGGTGGGGACGGCTTTGCCCTAAGACCAGCCCAGCCTGGAGGCGAAGCTCCTGCCCCTGCATCACTGGGGATTTTGCTGCCGTATTTCTGTGCTCCCAGCGGGTGCCACAGGCTCCTTGAGGCAAGAAGGGTGGCTTATGGTTCTTCTCAAGCTCCTTCCTGCAAATCAGCGTGGATCTGCGGGATCACAGAAAAGTGGGTCAGTGAAAGGGTGAGATGTGCTGGTTCCTCTCTTCCAGGCTGTAGCCCTCAGCAGCTGGGAAGCCCGGCATCCTCCGGCAGGCACAGCCGCCTGTGGCTCCTCGCGGGGTGGAGGAGATGGAAGAAGAACAGCGAGTTCCAGATTAATTGCAAGTTCAATGACTGTGTACATGAATATTTAATTATCTACATCTGTCATGAATATGCATGATATGCAGATGCGAGAGCGAGCCAGCAGTGAGGTGGGCGTAGGCAGGAGTGCAGAAGAGGGCTGGAGTGGGAGGAAAAACTGGCACCAGCAGAACCAGCTCCCAGGGAACCCACTTGTCCCTGCGCTCTGGCACACACGGACCCCAAAGGGGAGGAGCTGTGGGATTGCAGGGGACAGCCTGGGGCAGGCAGTGTGACACCTGGGATGGTGTGTGACATCTGGGGTGGTGTGTGGTACCTGGGGTGGTGTGGCCCCCGTGCTGCTGGCACACGCACATCTGCTCTGTGCATGGTGGGCTTGTTCCTTGCAGCAGGGAGAAGAGAGGGCTCCCACGGCCCAGAATATATTTCCCAGTTCTCCTCAAAGACAGGATCTCTCCAAGATCTCCAGAGATGCCCCGGGTCAGCCAGCAGAGGCCCTACGAGCCCAGCACCCCAACATCCCAGCTCAAGGCACTGGTGCCAGATAGGAATAATCTCTCATAGGAAGAAATTCTTCCCTGTGAGGGTGGCGAGGCCCTGGCATAGGGTGCCCAGGGAAGCTGTGGCTGCCCCATCCCTGGAAGTGTCCAAGGCCAGGTTGAACAGGGCTGCAGCGGAATGGATGCAGAGCAAGGGTTGGCAGGGAGAGCCTTATTCCCAGTTACTGTGGGACTGTTACAGTGATTGGTGTTGCTGGGGCCAGGCTGTCAGAGGCAGGTACTGGGGTGCTGTATATCTGTCAGCACAGAGCTTTTTATGACTTGTAATTACAGCATGAAATAGCTTTTTTTAATTTATTTTGGCGTTAGGAAAAGCCATTATGATGTGGGGACAAGGCTGTTACTCTCCTTAATTTTCTCGTTAAGAACACAGTCGGTGGCCGTGGGTGGCTCCTGGGGCACAAGGGACATGGTGGAACCACATCTGTCCACTGCCCCCTGCCTCCTCCAAGACCCCCAGCACTTGGGCATCCCAGTGAGGTGACTGTGCCAGGCAGGTCTGTGCCACGGGTGCTGCTGCTTCTCCTAAGCTTTCACGAGAGCAGCTCAAGAGGAACACAATATCCTGCCTCACATTTTCTGGAAGGATTATTTTGGTTTAAAACAGCATTTCACATCAAAATACATGACATGTGTACTCTGTATTCCTCCCAAGGAAGGACAAATGTCTCACATGGGCTCTGCCCTGGTAGGAGATCCCCAGCCCAGGCTTTGGTGTGAACGTGGTGGTGAAGAGCTGGTGTCCCCCCGGTCCCTGCGGATGGGGATGTGCAGGGAGCAGCCCTCCTGCTGTGGCAGGGGCTGGGCAGCTGTTCTTTGTCCATCACCCTGATGTCCTGCAAGCCTTGATGTAGCTGTCATCAGCCTCCTCCACAGCTGATGGAGCCGTGTCCGCTTCCTCTGGATGGCAATCCCCTCCCTCTGGAGATGGCACAGGGGTACCACGTGTGCAGGCTGGGGGACACACCCGGCACCCCTCAGGTGATAACAGAGCCTGAGACAGAGGTTTTCTGGCTGTTACTGAACACTGATTTTAGAGATGTCAAAGATGGCTCCAGGGTTCTTCCTGATCCATAACCACCAGCTCTGAGCTCATCATCACGTAGCCCTGGTGTTTTTCTGTGCGCACGGTCAGGGATGAGCAGCTGGGATAATGTGATCCACTGAGAGCCCAGTTCAGAGAACCACAGAATGACCTGAGCTGGGAGGCACCCACAGGGATTGTTGAGTCCATCTCCTGGCCCTGCACAGACACCCCAACAATCCCACTGAGAACTTCGTCCAGCTTGCTTCAGCCTCCTCTAACCATTCTTGGTGCTGGTGTCCCCAGCACCTGTGACAGCAAAGATCAGCACAAAGAAGTCATTGACCTTCCTCACTGTGGCCTCAGCATCCCCAGCCCCTGTCACCCCTGAGCCACCACACTGGCCCCACCAATTCCAACACCTCTCCTTTTGGTGCATTTCCTCTCTTCAGTGCTTTATTTCCTTTTTTTTTTCATAACTTGTCTCAATTTTACATAGTTTTCATTCCTAAAATTTGTTATATGTAAATTTCTTTGTCTGCACTCTCCCTCTGCAATGTTAAACCCCGTTGTACCCCAGACCCTGGTACAGAGCAGCTCCCCCACTGGCACGTCCCGAACCAGATCCAGAGCAGCACCTTTTCTTGGGGGATTTAGAGAATTTTGTTCAAAGATCATCATTTGTGTCAAGGATGTTGTCTCTGCACCTCTCTCCACCTGTCTGCCCTGACATGACACAGCCAGATCTGCGCGGGGGAGCTGCAGTCCCTGCTGTCACCTTCCACTGGAAATTTGCAGTTTCTCTAATCCCAGCCAACCTTCAGCCCTACCATTATTCCAGACTGGGATTTTCCCCCGAAGCCATCCTGATTTCCTTGTTGCCATAGCAAGTGTTCCTCCAGGCTTTCCAGAGGCACACAGAGCTCTGGCTGCATCCCCCTTCACAGCACACCCAAAGGCCCTTCCTGCTCCTTCCCAGCATCTCCACCTTAAATTCCCCTCTCCCCAGGCCTTTCCTGCTGCCAGCTCAGCTTTCCTGGCTCTCTGACCAAAAGATTCCCCAGAATCCTTCATCCTCCATCCCTTCATCCTTCATCCCTTCTGTTCAGCATTTCCCACTGACAGCTCCTCCGAGTGAGAGCTTGACAGTCTGCACAGACTTTGAAGTCCTGGACAGTTTGTGATGGAAAAATCCCAGGATCTTACGCATCCAGGTGTTTAGGTATTATAGCACTGGGCTTATGGGCTTATTGAAGCCATGTCTGCTTTGAACAGTCCGAAGGGAGCGAGTTACCTCCCATTACCTGTTCGGGTGTAGTCACAAGGGTTCAGGAAAGGTCCCGGCTTCCCTGGCAGGCCTTGAGGCAGAGCTGCTCCCTCCCACCTCCCTGAAAGGGTTCAGAGAAACAGCATTTGATGACCAGTGAGGACTAAAGAGCCCTTCTGGTACGCCAATCATCAGTCAGAAGCAGCTGACTCCAAAGGGTTGAGCCCAGATTTTCCAACTGTGGGTGATCTGGGCAAGGTGAGGGGTGAGGGTTGTTTGCAGCAGGAGCAGTATTTGCATTGACACCATGGTTGCACCTCCACGAGTCAAAAGTGCCAGTCAGGGGACAGCTGGGGACGTGGCAGCTGATGACGAGTTCCTGGCCCCATCCTCTGCCCCAGACTGGCCCATCCCTCCGAGCTGTGAATCCAGCTGGGCATGCCATGTCTCTGCAGGAGCAACCTCTGTGCTTTTCAGCTTCCCTCTCCCCAAAATGGCTTTGTCCTTGTTATTACTCATGTGGCCAAAGGACAGAAATATTGTGGAAGAGCCTTGTTTATGTGGAATTTCTGATTTAAAGGGACTCACATGGATTCTTCCCTTCTGTTGGGTGTTGGAGAGAACAAGCCTGGGCAGTGGGTCCAGTTTGAGGCTTCTCAGTCACACAAGTGACATTTTCCCAGTCCTTGTCCATGGGAGACGGTCACCCTGCTTTCCAGACGCAACTCAGGCGCCTGTGGCTGGTGGTCCCTGGCAACTCTCAGGACAGGCCACGGCCAGGTCCCTCTGGCATTTGCTCTCTGCAGAGTTCAGCCATAGAAGTCTTCAGAGCTACAAAATTAACCCAGCTGCCATTTCTTACAAAATTGGAGATGGACGTCCTACTGTTCCCGGGGAAACGTGCAGCCTCCTGCATCAGGAGATAGCATTGACCATCCCCTAATCCTCCTCAGACAGGGATTTGTCACCCACAGGCACGGAGTACGTCCCTCCTGGTGATGGAGCCCACGTGAAGAGCGAGAGGAGCTCACGGGGAACTGCGAGCTGATTGCTCAAGGCTGTCCCTGAGCTACTGTGGTTGTGCTGGCAGCATCCCGGGATGTGCCGTGGCGGCCACAGGGGTTCCAGCCCCCCTGCACCAGCCTCATCCCAGCTTTTTACTGCTGCTATGGTCCTGTGGACATGGAGACAGGATGTGCTGATGTGTTCCCAGGGCCGAAGGAAAGCTTCTGTAGCTCTGTGTAAGCCTGAGTTTCACACCCAAGCCGTTCCTAGAGGGCGGGAGGGGGCTGGTGTGCCGACACTCCAGCACCGTGCTGCTTTTCCCTCTCCGGCTCGTGTTTGAAAGGGATTAGCTTAAAACATCAAAAGCACTTGCTTTGCGTGAGCGTTTGATGTTCCCCCGGGCTGGCTGTCTGAGCACGCAGAAGAGGGAGCACGTGTGTGGCATTAGCCCCTCGCAGCCGGCGGTCCCACTGGGAAGCGCGTGCGCTCCACGGCATCGGCTTCGGCCACATCCGCGCCCAACAGACAGAGCCATGCCAGGGTTGTGGTGGAGCTCAGGGCTCACGGGTGGGCTGCTGCCGTGGCAGAGCGTCCCACAGAGCCCACCGTGGTCCCTCCTGCCACCCTCCAGCCACCGTCTCCCGCGGTGCTGCGGGGGAAGGCATCTGACGGATCATTGTCAGCGGGACTCTTGGATTAGGTCTCGGTTTCCCCGCTGCTTTTGCCAAGATGCAGCAGGCAGTACTGGTGCCGAACGCATTTCTTGGAGCCTTTTGAACATTTTGTTCCCCTGCTCTACGCAGATTGCAGCAGTAATCCTCTGTTCTGAATAATCACTTAGTATTTCTGAACCCGCCGTTCGCCCAGATTTGGTCTCTGGTGTCCTTGTTCCTCCTGATGTCACACACGTCATTTCTGTAGAACAACAGTCTTTGAGATGGAAATAAATTACATCCTCACGGTTCTTCAAATAACAGGAGTTGCTCCATGAGTTATGGGATTATATCTCCTCCTTCGAGGTTTAAATGCAAAATGCTGTGGCTGAGGGATGGGCACAAAGAGGAAAAGGTGTTTGCCCACAGAGCGAGCGCCTGGCTCTGGGCTGGCAGCAGCAGCTCACAGGGTGAGAGCCCCAAAGGGCTCAGAAAGACTCAGCAAGCCCAGGGATGGGGCAAGAACAGGACCACAGCTGCTGGCAGCTCCATCCATGGAGCCCTGTGCAGCTACATGAGCCCTGAGTGTCAAAAAGCCCAGAATGCTGCAAAACTCCACTGCTGAATGATGTGGGGCCACCTTCCCCCATGGAAATGCCTGCGTGGCCTTGTAAGGACCCGATGCCAGGAGACACTGGAAACAGAACTTTCCTTTCTGCTTTGCCCAGTCAGCTTCAACCCAAATCCTCTGCAGTCTGGTTGGGGGCACAGCTGCACACCACGCTGCAGGGACACAGGGAGGGGACACACGGGAGATAGAATGGAGTCAGTAACAATGCTCAGGGGGAAACCTCTGGCCCAAACCAAAGGCCTGGAGTTTGCTTCAATGCTTGATCTTCCCCCCAGGGAGGCAGGGAGGAAGGGCGGGATTTTGCAGCTTCTCCTTCTTTTGCAGCTCCTCTTCCTGCTTTTGCAGATCTGGGTTAATAAATAAATCAGTGCAGCTGATTTTCTAGCCCAGATCCTCCGGCGCCCTGGTTTGCTGCACGTTCCCATCAGGGAGAGGTGGTAGGTGAAGGGCAGTGCACCCATGGGGGACCAGATTCCCTGCATGCCCAGCACAGCAGAGCCCTTGGGCCAGAGCAGGGACCCAGGATGTGCTCAGGACAGTGTGACATGGATTAATGGCACAGTGGCACTGGGGTCATGGCTAGGGCCATGCTGTCCACCACATCCCTGCCACAGGAACCAGGGTGTCCATGAAGCCCTCTGGCATCTTGCGAATGTGCAACAACAGCATCTCTGGTGCTCAAGCATCACTAAGAAGATGAACACAGGTCCTTCTGCCTCTGGAAGATCGGGGAGGAGGAGGACACGTGCTCCTCACCAATCCCTTGAAGGTGGTGAGTGCAGGACTCCCTGCACTGGTGCTGCAAAGAGCCTGCCTGCAGCACAGAGCTGCTGGGCTCGAGGCACTCAACAAGCTTGCCACGGGACCTGTGTCTTCCAGCTGGGGTCCAGGAGAACAGGGCTTCCACACATTCCAGTGGCTCCCACAGATTCCAGTGGCTCCCATCCATACACCCAGAGCCCCCAGCCCAGCGCCACTGGTGTACCAAAGACCAAATCCATGGGACCTTTCCCAGCTGGCAGAGCTTGCCCCTGAGCCAGAGGGGATTGCACTGAGGGGACCTGCTCCAAGGGGACCCTCTCCTTGACCCGGTGCTGCCCAAGTGCTCTGTCGGTGAGCTGGAAGGAAAGAGGCATTTTCAGGGGGGATTTCAGGCTGCTGGAGTTTCAAACATCAGTGGAAGCAGGGCAGGTGGGCAGTGTGGTGGGGAGCCAGAGGGGAGCGGGGCTGGCCCATGGTGTGGGTGCAGCTCTACTCTGTGCAAGAAGATTCAGCTGCTCCTGCCTTTGCTCCAGAGCCAGGATGCCTGTGCCTGTCCTGTGCAGGGCAGGATGCTGAGGGGCTGGGAGACGCTTAAAAGGCGATGACAGGAGGGTGGGCTTGTCAGCAGCGCTCACGTCAGTCTGCGGCAGCACGGACGCGCGTGGCGGGATCGATGTGCCGGGGCTGGGCTGCAGCCCGTGGCTGGCTGACCGTCTGCGTCACCGCTGCCACGCCGCTTCCATCGGCATTTTCCCATCGCCTGTGCGCTCAGATTCACCTCCCAGTTATCCCTCCTCGCTGAAGCCCCATGGGCAGAGGCCCCCTTGGCTGGAGGAGCACAAACCCCTGCTCAGGGACTGCAGGACTCCCTGTAAAACCATCTCGTGGAACACAGCAGCTTCATGTGGGGCAGGACTGTTCCCTGCTCCCAGAAAACATGCCTGGCAGGATGGAGTAAGCAACCCACATGACCTTAGAGCAGGGAGAAAGGTTTCTGCCAGGTCTGGGAAGGGGCTGACACATGAAAAGTGCATCTCTGGCCCCCAGTAGCATCACATTCTCTCACAAAGGTCTTTAAGACCTTTGAATCAGAGATTGGAGCCAGGTGGCTCAGTCCATTGGGCTGTCAGGGAAGGAAGCCTGTGGAGGCCAGGAGACAGACACTGGTGCCACTGGTGCCAGGCAGTGATGTGGGCAGCAGAGGGGCTCGGGGTGCAGACAGCTGCCCTGGGGCTGTGCTGTGCTCCTGGTGCCACAGCAGTACAAATGGTCTGTCTCTCCCGCTGCTCTCTCAAAGCCAGTCACTGTCATCACAGTCACCAGCACTGGGAAAACCCAAGGTTTGGGAAACTGCTGGGGTGGGAATGCTGGGGATGCTTGTGGAAAGGCTGGGGATGCTGTGCAGCACAGCCCTTGCTGCCAGGCTCAGCTGCTGACGTGCCCCTGGCACAATCCAATCAGCTTCAGTGATCAATGAGCCACTTCAGTGCCAGGTAAAGGCAAAAGCAGATGGGACAGAGTGGAGAGGAAGCCCCACACTGGCCTCCTGTGGGTTAAATCACACCAGGAGCCCTCAGCAAACCTCTGCTCCCACTGAGCATCACAGCTGGGGGCCTCAGTGGATAAATCACTGCCCCAACACCCACACGTCCCTTCACTTCTGTTCAGGAGCAAGGAGCAGGCATCTCTTGTGAGAGGCCATTAAGTACCTGTCAATACCAAAACTGTCTTTCCTCAGAAGCACAGAGCACATTTGTTTGCAGCTCCCATGCCGGGACTGACTGCTGGGTGATGTGGTGGGAAGAGGTTACAGATGACCAGGACTGGGCATCTGCGACCCATGAACTGCCCAGGGAACTGAGTCCCCTCACAACTGCCTCTCCCTACGGACAGGAGTACAGGTGACCCTTAGCTCGGGACCTGTGCTGGAGACTGGCCCAGCTCCAGCCCTTTGGCAGCTCCCGGCTCCAGGCTCTGGGCTGTGAATGGTCCAGGACGGGAGAGGGGATGGGGTCAGCCCGGAACAAGCCCTGCTCACAGTCCCCATCTCCTCCCCGTCCTTGGACCGAGCCAGTACAGAACAAGCTGAATTGAGAAATCAGACAGCTGAAAAATAACCCCTCTTTCTTGTCTTTTATTTTCTTTGGGTTATTTCTCAGCTGGATTTGTCCCTGCTCCGGTTCACAATGCTTGGCCCCTGCAGCGGGTCACAAAGGATTGGGGACAGCAGAAGAACAAACTCCTCAAACTGTCCCTGGGGCCACAGGAGGGCTGTGCCAAGCTGTGCCAGGAGGGGCAGGGGCATGGGCTGGGGGCCAGCGCGATCACCCCAGTGCTTTCCAGCCCAGCTGACATCCAGCGTGTCCTTCAGACAGTGTGGGAACACAGTGGGAACTTGGGAAGGAATGGGAGGCTCTGGATGTGGGCTGCAGGAAGAGCCAGAGCCAGCCCCCAGCCGAGGGGCACAGCCAGCAAGCTTTGGCACCCTGGGGTTTGTACCCTGGGGTATTTGAAGCTGTGGCTGCCCCATCTCTGGTACTGTCCAAGGCCAAGCTGGACAGGGCTTGGAGCAACCTGGGATAGTGGAAGGTGTCCCTGCCCATGGCAGGGGGTGGAACTGGATGAGCTTCAAGGTCCCTCCCAACGCAAACCAGTCTGTGATTCCATGATTCTATGATTTATACCCAGGGGTTTGTACCCTGGGTTATTATTTATACCCTGGGGTGTTGCTGTCTGAGTTTTCAGACATCCAGCCTGGAAACAGGGAAATTTAAGTGCCCACCATCTGTTACCAGCAACATCCTTCCCCTGACTGCCCGTGGTTGGTGCCAGTCACCAGTCACCCACTCATCATCTGAGTGATTCTAATTTGAATTTGATTACTTTTTATGGGCTGAAATAATCCATGTGTGGTTTAATTTTCCATCTGCTTTTGCGGCTCCAAAGACTTGGTCAGGGCTGGGGAAGGTTCGAGGCAGAGTGGCAAACATTGGCCCCTCTCTCCTGGAGTCCATCCTGCCCTGAGCTGGGTCCCTGGGATGGCACAACCATCCCAGACAAACGAAAACCAGCTGATTGCTGCCTGAACAAAGTGTCTGCTCAGCTGGGTGTGGGGTGGCTGTGTTTGTCTCCCAAACACAAGGGGACTCCACCAGCCCTGGCCGAGAGCTGCTGACCGTCCTGCTCCTGCTCCTGCTCCTGCTCCTGCTCCTGCTCCTGCTCCTGCTCTGAGAGCGTGCCCAGGCTGGGGACCCCGGGAACCTCCTTCTTGCTGGCAGCACTGTGGAATTTCTGACACATTCCCCATGTTTGTATTTTTTCAGAGAATTCGGTGAGGGGGTTAGGTGTGAAGAATGGATCTGCCTTGGAAAGGGACATGTTACCAGGATGGTGATCTAAACAGAGTCAGCAGAAACAGAAACCAGACACTGGAATTAAACCCAAATCTTTTTAGTTTCAACCCCAAGGACTGGCATTATGCTGCAAAGCAGCTGCTGTGCCTTGGGAAACAAGGAGCCAGCTCTCCTGTATCCTAATGGAGAGGGATCACTGCCAGGATCACAGCAGCACCAGTGAAGAGGACTGGTTTTTGGACTCTCACCCCGGTTCACTGATACTGAGTGTTCTGCTAAACCAGGGACATGTAATCTGGGGACAGGGGCAGCATTCCCAGCAGGCTCCCTGTGCATGGAGGGCCGTTCCCGAGGTTCCCTGCCCCAGTGCTGGCTCCCTGTGTGTGGGATGGTCAGTCAGACACAGCCGCTCCGGCTCTGGCGGCAGCTCCACATCGCTCCATCTCGCTGTGCCAGGGACCGGGGAAACAAACCCAGCGTGGGCGAGCAGCAGAGCCAAGGCCAGCGCTCCTGCTTTTTGCCTTTGATGTGTGTTTATTTCCAAAGGACCTGGATCGAAATAAAAAACCTAGACAGAGTAGAAAATGTTTTTAATTGCAGTGGGTCTGCTCTGTTCTGGTGTTACCGGCACCGGCAGGGATTTGCTCTTCCATGCAGACTGCCTGGCAGACTCAGAGCCCTTCCTGTTCCTCCCTGCCATGGGATCTCGTTCCAGCTCCCAGTGCCACATGCCAGCCCGGTTCTGTGTTTGGTTAGGGTGGTGGGAGCTCTCCTTGGGAACGCATGGCTGAGTCTCTCAGCCCTGGTGGCATTACCTCCCCTGTCCTTCTCCTTGCAAATATTCCTGTGTTTTCCCCTCTCCTGGGGCTGCCCTGCCTTCCCGTGCTCCAGTGAGGGCTTCTGAGGGCTTGACACACTTGTAACCCACTAATGGGGACTTTTTCCCTGGCCCAGCTAAAAATTAGATCTTTCTCCAATGAGCACCAGAGAGGTGACACAGCCAGTCTGGCCAGAGCCCTGGAGGCAGTTTCCCTGCTGCCCCAAGAAGGCAGGGGATGGGGGTGCTGGAGAACCCCCTTCTCTTCCTGCACCCCTTACCCAAGCAGCCCTGGGCCTGGGAGAGGGTGGTGTTCACCCTCCACCAGCCCACTGGTCACAGCTCTCCTCCCCAGGCCTACAAATCATGGAGCAATGGGCACAGATTCATTTATTACATCAATTAAAACTCCACTTCCTCATTTTTTTTTTGCTCGTAGAGAAACAACAACAACAGCGCCAGGAAGGTATATAATTATGGCTCGTGATGGCAAATTTTACATCCCCAAATTGGAGTGTTTAATTCAATTAGACGTTATAAAGCTCTCGTTATCCCCTTCAGATGTTAATAAACTCAAGAAGTTACAACTCCCTGTATTTGCAGCTCTCGCCACCCCAAACTGCTGTTATTTATATGTTTCTGAGCTGTTTCTAAACAGAACAGATTTTTATTGCTTTCTGGCCACATGCCCAGAATGAATGGGCAAAATTTGGGCGAAAAAAATTAAAAACTGGAAACTTCTCTTTCTGTTTTTCTCTCCTCTGCCCCTTTCGCCGAGGGTTGCGTGACCTGTGAAAAAAAACCCCGGGGGTT
>VZRJ01004633.1:420242-437928 GCA_013397565.1 Ptilonorhynchus violaceus
AAAAAACCCCGGGGGTTAATGCTGAGGGGGTCATGTCCAACACCATCAGGGACTCCTCAGGAATGCTGGAGCATCCTGTGGGAGTTCAGTGGGAGACGCTGCCCTCGCCCCGTGTCTCCCTGCACGGTACTGCTTTTGGGGGCTTTTTCTGAAAATGGCTCTTCTCTGATCCCTTTGGGAGGTGCGCTGGGGGGTGGGTACTGGGCTGATAAAGGGGGAGGGGGGCTCAGATAATGATGGGGTGCTGAGATGATGATGGGGTGAGTGTTGGAGTCTGGTGGGAAGCAGAGCAGATGAAACTCATGGTCTGATGGAGACATCGGCCAGGGAAGCCCCAAACCCTCTGGAGAGGGGCACAGGGGGCAGGAGGAGCCTTTTTACTGCCGGTGGCCGATGGCACCGAAACGTCCAGAAATGTGGTGCTTTCCCCATTGTAATGAGAGGAGCTTTGGGGAGAAGTGGCCATCAGGATCAGGTGTCTCTGCAGGCAGATGAGCTCAGGGCAAGTGTCACATCCCCATCAGCTCCACAGTGGGACTCTGGCACTGCTGCGATGTGGGAAGATTTCACCATTTTTTTAATCTGAAAATTTCTGGAGATTTTATTGACTACATCCACACCCTTGTATCAGGCAAACATGGAATTTCTTTCTCCCTGTCTATAAAACCACAGCACCCTTTTAACCATTCTGATAACATCTAAACAAGTGGAATTTGAAGCTTTATCACGGCGCGTGTATGGTGCAATTTGAAGATTTGGCCGCAGCAAATATCTTTTGGCTGGTACTTCCTGGGAAGCATGTGCACAACCACTATCCTGAACTGGTTTAACTGGGAGTGCTGCAGTAATGGCCTTTTGCTCCCTCAGCCTCCAGCTTCTCAGCCCTGATTCCACACCCCCCTGCCCAGGATACCTGGAAGCAGCCAGTTTTCCACGGGCTATTTAGCACTGAATATCCATGAGGCTCCCCCGCTGCTGGGGCCAGCGTCAGAGGTGTTGCTGCCTCCAGCACATGTCACAGGGATGTGGGGATGTCACTGAACATCTGCTTGCTGGAAACAACCCTTCTGGTTTGCACTCAGTGGTGGAGAGCCACGAGCTCTGACAGCTGCAGCCCCACTGCGGTCCCTGCTGCGGCATCCCCTGCCCTGGGCTCCGCTCTCCTGACACTGGGCTGAGGGGAGGGTGGAGCTCACGGCTCTGCTCCCCATCTGGGCATGGATGAGTCAGGCATGATGGGAACAGGCATGCCTTGAAAATCTGTTTCTGTGCAACCGGACAAACACAAGAGGAGGTTTGGAGCTTGTGCTCGGTTCCCGCTGCTTGCATGCGTTGTGGGAACACTGGGATACGGCACTGGCTCCGGGGGCAGCACAGGAAGAGGCTCCAACACCCTGTTCCAGTGGCCAAGTTCCCTTCTGGTTTAGCTGGGGTGGCCAAGTGTCTCCTGAGCCCCAACATCCTGAGTACCTTGGGGAGAGCCAAGTCCTGCCCAGGAGTGTGGGGCAGCTATGTGCAGCTATTCCGATGCATGTGGTGTCCATAAAGGCATTGGATTGCTCCTAATCTCCATGTTTTCCAGTGATTAACACACGTCAGCTTGTGTTTGGCTCCATTAATTAGGAGGAGGGGAATTTTCTCAGCTAGTTAAACCCTGGCTGTAATGAGCAGCTTCGTGCTGGTGTTAACGGTGCCTCCCTCACCCTGTGAGGTGCTGACAGCCCCCTGAAAGGACGGCTGACACAACCTGAAGGATCCCCAGAGACCTCCCAGCTTTCCCAGTGCTCTCTGCTGACCCCTTTCACTGCCCACCACCACGGGGTGATGGGGTCTGGGCTCTGGCTGCGATTTGTTCAGCTCTGCCACAGTTTCTGTCACATCTCCCCTGCCTGCAGACACACTGGTCCGGCTGGACTGCAGCAAAGGGCAGCGTGCTGAAAATTCGGTTCAGCCACACTCTCCACCACCCAGGTCTGTGATCTGACCTATTCCTCGCCCCCCACACTCCAAAATCCCAGGGGGAATTTTGCTCCTCTCAGCTGCCCCAAGGCAGAGGCAATCGCAGCCCTCACCACACACAGATGGTGCGAGTCAATGTTCCAGAGATCTCAAACCCGACCTGCCCACCCAGCTCCGAGCATGGGGGGTGACAGAGACCCTCTGTGAGTGTGTGCAGCCAGGCAGGGCTGCAGGACACACAGACACGCCCCAGCCCTGCCAGCACAGGGGCCGAGGTGTGATGGCAAAGCTCAGCACACAGGATTGCCAAAGCGTGTGTTTGTTCACGCTGTCTGGGGATGTTGGCTCAGCAGCCAGATCCCACAAGGATTTTATTCCCAGAGTTCCGAGATGACCAGAGGGTGATCTCTGGAGTGACTCAGAGCATGCTTGGCTGAGCCCAGACAGCCTGCCCGAGCTGCTGCTGTCACGGGATACAATCCCTTAGGTCTAGTCGGCTTCTGGTTTTACTTGTGGGAAATCAGGATAACTGGGGGAACCCAGTCTGGGAACCATCTGGTGATGCTTCTGGAAGGCTCCTTGCCATTCCCTGTGGCTCAGGACACCTCAACATATCCAGTCCCCTGGTACACACACAGCAGGATGCCCAGGTGCAGGAGGTCACCCACAGACTGGCATGGTCAGTCTATCTGTCATCCCCAAGGAAGGGGGTGCTGTGTCAAAACTCAAAGAGGGAGAATTTAGGTTGGATATATGGAAGAAATTCTCGGCTGTGAGGGTGGTGAGGCCCTGGCACAGGTTGCCCAGAGAAGCTGTGGCTGCCCCTGGATCCCTGGAAGTGTCCAAGGCCAGGCTGGAAGAGGCTTGGAGCAACCTGGGATAGTGCAAGGTGTCCCTGCCTGTGGCAGTGGGTGGGATGGAGATGAGCTTTAGGGTCCCTTCCCACCCAAACCATTCCATGACTCTACGTCCCCAGAGGCACGCAGATAACGGGGGTTTCTGGAGATCACCTGCCTCGCAGGGATCATTGGAGCCTGGTTGTGCCTGGTCCCCAAAGCCACAACCCGTGCTGGCCACGTGTGACTCAGCGTGGCCTCTGGCTTGGCCTGTGCCTTAGAGCCGAGTCCAACGGTGGCCCGTGTCCCAGGTGCCCGTGGGCAGCTGTCAGGGCTGATAACACGGGGAGGATCTGCCGTGTGCCACACGGAGCCCCCGGGCAGGGAGCGCCCGCACAGCCCCACGAGCGGGTCTGGGAGCAGCATCTGGCAGAGCAGGGCAGAGCAGAGCAGGCAACTGGAAATGTTTCATAACCAACAGCGGTGCAGGGGATGAGGAGCTGGACACGCATCGCTTCAGACACGTTTCTGACAATTCTCTGGCTCCAGACTGTTCCAGCTTTAGCTGAAAAACGTTGAGCTATGAGTTCGTGGTGCAGAACAGAGCTGCCTGGGGCTGGGGAGGCCAGGGGGGTGATGTGAAAGTTAGAGAATTATTTTGTATGAATGTTCGTGGTTTTTTTTTTTTTTTTACTCTTTTCCGAAATCCCCTGAGGCTTTTCAACATTTAAATGTGCACTCTTGCGTGGCAGCTGCATCGACCAGCTCTGTCACGTCAATAACCCGTGTCACACAGCATCCTGGAGGGCTCATGCTGGTGCCAGGACACACTTCCAGGGATGTCTTCTAAATAAAACTGACTTAGGTGCCCAGGATGGGAGCAGTGGGACTGCTGAGGAGTGGGAAGAAGGTTCATTGTCAGAGCAAGCTGAGGATCCAGGGCAGGAACAGCGGTGTTTGCCACAGGCTGAGTTGCTTTGGCAGAACTCAGTGAGGAGCACTGGAAAAATTCAGCAGCCTTTAGAAGACAGGAACTGAGAGAAACAGCAGGGCTGCTCCATGGCCAGGTCTTGGACAGGCGCATCTGGGACTGGCGCAGGCTGAGGGAAGTGAAAAATAGAACGACAGAGAGGCTCAGCATGGCTGAGGTGCAGAGGCTGCTGCTCTTCCCTGACCTGCTGGAAGCTCTCTGCATTTCTGCTGCAGAACAACAGTCCCAGCAGCAAGACCAGTCTGGGCTCTGCCAGGCTTTCCAGGTTCCCTCAGCTGAAACCCTCAGTTGGTGGTGGAGCCCCAACTATACCAAAGTGACTGATGAAAGGACAGTGGAGCACCAAACCAGTCCCTCCTCCCCAGGGTTATGGGGGGAGGCCTTGGGGCACCCATCCCTGAGCCTCTCACAGCAGTGCCCATGGCAGAGCTCGGTGACCTGGAGGTGCGTGCCAAAACCTCCATCGTCCCCCATGTGTCCCCTTCCTCAGAGCTGGTGCAGACCCTCCCCTGCCCCAAGGGCCATGTTACACGTTCACATTCCTGATTCCTCTCTTCCCTGCTCCTGGGCATGGAAAGGCACAGCCTGAGTTCTCCTGCAGCTCCTCACCTGCCGTAACTCACCCACGGGAGAGAGCAGTGTGACCAGGGAGGCACAGCTGTCTAGTGCTGGCTGGCTCAGGGGATGTTTAGGTTGGATACTGGGAAAATTTCTTCCCCAAAAGAATTGTCCAGCCCTGGCACAGGCTGCTGAGGGTGGTGGTGGAGTCCCTCTCCCTGGAGGGATTTAAAAGATGTGTAGATGTGGCACTGGGGGACATGGGTTAATTGCAGACTTGACATTGCTGTGGGGACAGTTGAACTCGATGCTCTCAGAGGGCTTCTCCAACCTAAAGGATTCTAAGATTCTATCCCATGATCCTACCCCTCCTATGATATTTCCCTTTCACACCTGCACCTTTCAGCTTCATTGGCCAAGGCATCATTTTCAGGGCTTATGGAACTCAGCAGCTGGAGGAATCCCGAGGCCAGGTTAGGATATCCTGCCTGTCATTCCCTGACGGACACGTGAGCCAAAATTGCAACAGATCTGCTCATCACATCAGCCAGCACTGTCACTTGGGCTGAGGAGTTCCTGGAGGGCAGAACATGTCAGATGTGGCAGAGGAGCACCAACCCCCCAAGGGTGTGAGGGGAGGGATCCACGTGAGCCTGAGCTGTGTGACAGAGCGTCAGTGCTGTGGGAACAAGCTGCAGAGAGGGCCTGGGATCCACAGGAGCAGAGGAATGTGTCAGTCTTGGCACAGTGAGCACTGAGATGGCCACTGAGCATGCCCTGGAAAGCCACTCTGCAAGCAGCAGGCACCTGTGGCACCTTGGCACCCACGTTTGAGAGAGGGAAGTCTCTGAACCCGTTCTGAACAGGTTCAATAGGAGGATCAGAGCTGAGGAAGCGCATCAGGGCTGGTGATTTGTTTGATGAATTCAGGCAGCGATTCTGTCTGCAGGTTATCAGCAAAAGTGCTTTGATTTGCAGAAATTCCTTCATTATTCTCAATTATTCAGAGCGCATCCTGCTGTCTCAGCACTGCTGCGGGCGGTCTGTGCGGTGCTGGCTGTGACGATGGCCTCTGGTCCCATCACGGGGTCTCAGGTCAGTGCCTCACACAGCCCCTGTGCCACGACTTCTGGCCAGGGCTCCAGTGCACTGAGGGACAGAGCAGCACCATTCCAACCCACCCTCAGAGCTTTCCTTGGGGATTTCTCACACAGGGAGGTGTGAACAAGAGTGACAAATGGCTGAGGAGCTGCATGCCTGCCATCACCCCAAATGATAAGCCAGGGTAGCTTTCTGAAGCGGAAAATCCTCTCTGAAGTGGGAAATCCTGCTTTTACAAATGTTTCACAGAAGGAGATCAGTGAGCAAGCTGGGAACGTGGGGTACATCTACCTGTCAGAGAAGCTGTGGCTGCCTCATCCCTGGAAGTGTCCAAGGCCAGGCAGGAAGGGGCTTGGAGCAACCCGGGATAGTGGAAGGTGTCCCTGCCCACGGTAGGGGGTGGAATGAGATGAGCTTTAAGGTCCCTTCCAACCCAAACCATTCTGTGATTCTGTGATATCTGGGAGGGGTTTTCCCCTCATTTTCATGGCTTCGAATCCCAGCCTCTGCCAGGTGGCCGTGGGGCAGCCTTGGCACCACAGCACTCACCTCCATGTCCCTCCTGAGCACCCATCTCTGCATTGTGTGGGGTCCTGGTGTTGTTTCCACATTGTTTGCAGAGATTTTGCAAAGGAATCCCTGCACCCCAGCGTTACCCAGAGCCCTGGGGTGAGCAGCTCATGGGTGCCCATTCCAACATGGCCAGGCCAAGATGCCCACGAGGCCTTGAGCCGCCTGCCCCCCCTGCCCCACACATCCTCCCTGAGGGTCGTACTCTTCTGCTGAAGCCCAATCATAATTTATCATTTTTGATACAGCCCCGAGGACATTTGAAAACGCTTTTCAATGAAAACAAAACCCAGCAGTTTTGTTTAATTTCTCGGCACTATCAAAAGCCGCTCACTGCTCTATTTTTAGCTCCCCCAGAACAAGCTGCATGAGCCGGGGAAAGCAGCAGCATGTTGATGAGCGGGGTTATTGCATCCCAACCTCCCACTGCTCCCACACACAGGCTGAGCCCAGCAGGGCTCTCCAGCTGCCCACACTGGGCATACTGCACCTCACAGTGCCCCAAATGGGGGCGTTGGTCCCTCCTTGCTGTGAGCATGAAGTTCAAGTTGGCAAAGACCTTGGAGGTGAACCAAGACCTGTTGGTTCCTCAGTAGCATCTTCCAGTAGGGACAGAGCAGTCCAGTGGAGCCCAACATGCCATGAACACATGGCTGTGTTCAGTCCCCGCTGAATCACTTTTGCCTTTGGCTCAAGGTTTGAGCTCAGGTGTGCTGGGAGAAATTCCCACTGTGAGCCCCTGTTCAGTGAAGGACTGCTCCATGGAGGGTTTTGGCCCAACGAAGGATCCTGGAAGGAGATGGCAATGAAGCACAGCTGGATGGTGGGGAAGGGCAGCACTTGGAGCTCCCTGGAATATGCTACTGAGGAAGGAATAAGCTTGACCCAGATACATGAAATAACACGGTCCCTGGCAAAGCTCTGCAGCAAGAGCTAGAATTTCACATTCATTAAAAACCCAACTCACTCTCTGTCCACAGATACACACAGCCTGGAATTAGGGATGCACTGGGATAAAACGGCATCAGCATAGAGTGGATCCAGCGGATGCGGTGCCACGGCTTTGTGCTGGGGCTGTGTGGCAGGAACGCTGCTGCTCCACCTGCCCTCAGCGGTACCTGCCTGCCTTTGCTCACCCTCTGAGGTCTCTCTGTGGGGCAGACAGCTCCATTGCTTGTGCTCCAAAAACCAGAGGCATTGCTTAGAGGAACCCTCTGCCCCCAGGCACACCAGTCCTGGCAGACTGGAGAGGGCAGATGGGTTGTGTCACACCAGTGGTGGTGTTGGGACACTGGGAAGGGTGTCTTAAACCCCACTGCCAGCTGGAGCAGTGGGACCACAGGGATCTTCTCCTGGCAGCACTGGGGCTGGTCCTGCCCTGCCAGCAGACTGTGCTGGCCCTGCCTGCTGGGATGGATCCATACGTGCCCTGCCTCCTGGGAAGGGGACACCACATTCCACAGGTCTCTGCAGGCTGGTGCACGCTCTGTGGGAGGATAGGGAGCACTGGTGGTCCATGGGGGACCCCTTGCCCAGAGAATGCAGGTCTCTGATCCTCATGCCACGTGCAGAACGTTGCAGGACTGGTGGAGCCTTGGTACTCCAGGCTCTCACTGATGTTGGGCACTGCCCCCCATCCCACCCATATTCCAGACTCTCAATGACTTTGGGCACTGCCCCCCATCCCACCCAGGAGTGTGGGAAGGGTGATAACTTTCCCGGCACTAAGGATTGAGCACATGGGATGCTATCATGGGCAGTCTGAGCATGGAAGTGGGGTAGGAACCCAGGCCAACATTCATTTGGGAAGCACAAGGAATTTGTGGGAGGCTGCCACAGCCCAAGGGCAGGTTCCAATAGCACTGGCCCCAATTCCTTCCACCACTGGAATGGTGGTGCAGTGGCCTGATACCAACTGTGATGCTCTCAGGGCCATGGCTGGGGTCTGACCCCTTTCTCCTCACGGCACTGCAGCCCTGGGGCTCTCATCTTTTGGCAGCTCTGCCCTGGAGCTGGGAGATCTCAGAGCCGCCTCCTGCAGAACCTGCCCTCTCTGCTACTTGAGGTGCTGTGCAGGATGCTCCTGAGAGCTCTGCAGCCCAGGGGTTTCTCACTCCACTTTTTTTGTCTGACCAATGGTCTCAGAGCTGGCATGCAGAGCCTGACTCACCCAGCCTGGGGCTCCATGGGCTGAGGACTGCATGTGCCCTGCCCTGCTCAGTGACCAGGAGGGATGCTGGGGGTTATGGCAGTGTTGTCCCTGTCTGCCTCATCCTGCACCCTGTTGAGAGCATCCGAGCGAGCACAGCTCCCTGATGCCTGGAGAGCAAACACATCCCCTGAGCAAACTCACCAAGTGCAGCCACTGAAAATTAGTGAGAGGCTGCAGAGCTGCCACTCACAAAACTGTCCTATCCACTGGAAAGATACTTATGGGGGGAAAAAGTTGTCCCCACTGGAAATGTCCTGGGATGCTTGAAAGACTTCGAGGGCTGGAATCAGTGCCTGTGAGGCATCGTTTGGGAATCCAGGCAGGGAGTGGGCAAAGCTGACAAGAGTCATAAAGGAGAAAGATCTTCAGCGTTTCCAAAGGGCTGGGGAAAGCTGCTTCCTCATACTCCCATTCACATAGATGAGGAGGAAGGTTTACAAGGTACATGAACAACATCACTGGTTTACAGAGACAGAATCACAGCCTTGGGTAGAAGCAGGATTTGCTAAAAGTCGCATCCAAACCTCCTGCCACCAGGTAATGGGCTCTTCTTTGAGCGTACCCAGCCAGGATCACCTCCTGTGCACCCATCAACGTGTCCAGCTCCAAGCAAATGTCAGGCTTGTGGCTGAAGCACACGTTTGGGGGATGCTGTGTGCCTCAGTCCTGGTCCCATCTCTGCTCTGGACTCCTCAGGCTCCCCATTTCTGCTGTGCCATGGGGCAGGGGGGAGGTGGCTGCTGCCATGTGCAGGGAGGAGCAGCAGAACGCCAAAGCAGCGAGGTAAGACCAGACCGAGTCACCCGGCTCACTGTGCACAGGATACACAAGGTGACGTTGGTGGCAGGATAAACCCAGAGGGTTATTGCCTACTCTTTCCCATACTGCAGATCTCAAAGAGTTTGCACAGCAGCAAGAAGGAAAACTAAATCTATTATGGAAGGGAAGTTATCCTGGGGTGCACACAGCAGGAAGGGAAGGCAGCTCGAGGAGGGAAGCGTGGGAGCAGCAGCTGTGTTAGCAGGGGCAGAGCAGGTCCCATCTCCAGGGGTTTTGCTGACCAAGGATCAGGCTGCAATTTCTTCCAGACAAAAAGGAACTGGAAAGTGGTTGACATTGGCAGCTCTCTGTCCACTCCTTTGGGGTCACCAGGTGTGGGAGAGGTCAGTGGGAGCAAGGAGTTTAGCTATCAAGTCAGTGTGGACAAAACCTGCTTGTCTTTGCTTTGTGGGGCCCATGCCCCCATCTTCACGTCCGGTTGGGGTGCAGCCGGTGACCCTCCTGTTGGAGCAGGGGCTCAGTCCCACTGCAGCCCCCACAGTCAGTGACCCTCTTGTTGGAGCAGGGCCCCAGTCCCACTGCAGCCCCACAGCCTCCACAGCTCACCCTGAGCCTGGTGGGGTGGAGCTGGCTTTGGGATGCTCACCTTTCTGTGTCCCACAGGGTTTCAGTCAGGTTTTATTCCCAGCATTGCATCTTTTTTTCCTTAAAGTCCGGTTTGGGCAGGAAGCAGGGAAAGCACTTGGCATCTCCTGCGCCAGGCACCTGACAGCCCCGGATTAGTGCTGGGGACACAGACTGCGTGCTGGAGCTGCAGACAAAAAAATGCCTCAAATTAACTCCTCAAACCCCAAATCCTGGAGTTTGCAGAGCCAGAATGGTGCTGATAATTCCTGAAGGCTTGTTTCCCAGGTCTGGAAGGGGCGGGCCGCCCACGGCACAAAGGATTTCTGAGTGTTTCACCCCAGCCATCCATGTCTGCTGCAGTGCACATCCGCAGGACACCAACTTCCCCTGACCTAGGTCTACTTTTTCTTCTTCTCTGCAATGGCTCTTCCCCTAATTAGGAACCATAGATACGATTCTACAAAAATTTAGGTTAGGCTCCATGTGTGATTCAGGGAGGAGTTTGTACAGACACATCAGCTTTAAAGCTGTGGAGTGGAAAGCGATCTTTGCAGGGATTTTAACCCCAGAATGTTTCAGTTCTTTCCAAAGAAAGGAGAGAAAAATAAAGGGACTGGGAAAGAACCATCCACACGTGTCTTTTAAAGCCACTAATGGAAGATTCCCCGAGGCGACCAGTCGAGCTGGCAATCCTCCTGCTTCCCTTCTTGACAGCTTCCTGTCCTTGCCTGAGCTGTCAGCCCAGACACCTCTGTATTCTGGCACTCGAGAACTGACAGACACAGCAGGACACAGCTGGGACCCAGCAGGACCCAGGCTCGGGGGCCACGCAGACCCCCAGCTCTGACCCGTGTTTTCCCTGGCTGTGTGCCGGGGTGGGTAAAGGTTTTCTCTTTTTAACGGTGTTAACTCTGACTGGCACGTCTGTGGTTGGTGATGGAGTTAGTCTGACTGAGGTCTGTGCTCCACGTAGCGTGGCTGGCACCAGCCACAGGTGTCAGGAGACACGGGTGGATCTTTGCCATCCCAGCACCCCTGAGTTAACAGAAGTCACAAACTGTGTCCTGCCCCTGTCCTCCCCCTGCATGGTTTGTGGGGCTGTGACATGTGCACCGACAGCTCTCCAAATTGCCAGAGGGTTGATTTTATGCCCTTTCTGCATTTCCTTGGACAGGTGTGTTGGCCTAAAAATGAGTTTCGATCAAAAGGTGTCGGAAAACTCGCAGAAATCAGCTTAGAGCCTTTTTTACCATGGGACATGGTAAGGGGGCAGACCCTGTAGTCCCACGCTGCACCCATGGGATATGGGTGCAGAACGGACCTGTGAGTACTGGCAGAGCAATATCTGGCCCACTGAGCAGGTGTGTGGGTCCCAGAGCACTCACTGCACCCCAAGCAAGTTCAGTAGCAAGTGGCCCCATGGCTTAATCACCTGTGTGGTGGCACTGACCTCGTGTCCTGCCACAGGGCGGAGATCACATCACTTCCAGCACCCTGCTCCAGGATGGTGTAGTTAAGCACTGGGACTGAGGAGTAAAAGCCTGTGGTTGCCAGCCAGGCCCAGACAAGCAACCTGTTGGTTCTTGTCTAAAACCAGAAATCCGTGTGGAAACCTGAAAGCAAAATGCCCCAACTCTGTGAAACATGCCTGGAGGTGCATTGGAGTGTTTCCCTCTCCAAGGCAGCAGCCACTGGGAAGCAGGAATAGCAATAATGAATGGAAGACGTATCTGAAAAAGAAAACAGAGAAAATAGACTAGTTGAAGTTTCTTTGCCACAGCGGGTCTGCCTCATTCCCTTGTGAAGCCAGGGCCTCACGTGGGGTGGGTGGTGGTACCGGCAGGAGATGCCCACAGTCTGCCAGGCCCAGGGACTGCACAGAACTGGCACAGGAAGAGCCAGTGGTGATTAACACCTCATATTTCCCCCCAGAGGAGCCCAAAGCCTCCTGTGGGTGAGCGTTCCCACACCTTTGGTGTTGGTCTGGCTTTGCTCTTTTCTAAGTTGCAGTAAAACTCCCACAGATGGTCCTGGGACACCCCTGGCCCTGCTGTACTGCTCTGGACTGCACAGGGCACGTGCAGGGCTGTTGACCCTGTGGGGAGGCAGCATCCTTGTCTGCCATCAGGATAGAAGCAGAAGTGTCTCCCAGGTAGCTGCCATGGGGAAGGATATCATCTTCCCATGTATTTCTGGTAGTTCCAAAATGTAATTCCAAAGAGGTCTTGGCATCGTTCTCACTGTGTTTCAGAGAGGTACCCCACAGCAGGGACCCCCTCCACCATGTGCAGCCAGGGGGAATCTCACAGCTGCCCTCCAGCATTTTGAGGAGTGGAGGATTTTGACCAAAGGATTTTAACTGCTGAAGGCGAGTCTTCCAAACGGGGCCACAGCTCCTGGCTGGGTACCTGCACAAGCAGGAGGAAGTGCATGGGCACAAGTGCTGCCTTTGGAACAGGGGCTGTAGAGCTTCCTCTGCCCAGAGGGAAGCAGGAGGAGGAGGACGATGCTGTGGAGAGCAGAGTGACGAGCCCTGATGGAGCCGTGGACACCGGAGTTAACTCCTGCCCTGGGATGAGCGGTTGGCTGTCGATGCCCTGGCACCATTCCCAGAGGTTAAAGTGCCCTTCGGGAGGCCACATCCGACGCCCGCTCAGCCGCAGGCAAAGCAGAGCCACTGTCGTTCACAGTGCGGGGCTGCTCGAGGCCCTCTGAGCCCCACACACCCCGCACACACCCGGGGCTGGGAAGGGAGGGCAGGCACGGCTCGCCGTGGAGGGACCAGGCTGGGCTGGGGATTGGAGGTGCCGGGGCGGCTGTGGGCAGCCATGAGGGTGGTTTCCAGGAGTGAAACTCCCGTGGGCTGCAGGCTGGGGCCGGTTTCGGGGCTGGGAGGTGCCAGAGCTCAGCCTGACTTGCCCCACACAAAGCCAGGCAGAGATCCCACCTCGCTTCCCCTCAAACCACCTTTGGCCTGGGATATGTGGGATGTTCAATTCCCCCGCTGGGTGCTGAAAAAAGAGACAAACTTCAGCCCAGAACTCCCTGGATTCCGCAGGTGATTCACAGGGTGTGAGGAAGCCCCTCTCCTGCTCCAGTGCTGGGACAGGTCGTGCTGCCCAGCCCAGCCAGCCCAGCCAAAGCCACGCAGAGGACTCCAGGCACACTGAGCATTGCCCACCCCTGCAATAAGGGGAGATCCTGTGTAGCTCTGACATGGAATGTCCTGTCCAGGGCTGCCTGGACTCTGCCTCCATTGGTACTGGCCATGACACAAAGTGGCAGTGCCAGCTGAGAATCACATGCCACAGGTGAGCTCCTGAATGCCCTGACAGTTCCCAGAGCCTCAGTGTTCCCACCTTAGCTGGAGAGATGGCTCCTGCTCTGCCTCTGCGGTGGGGGGCAGCAAGAAAGGCTGTTTATGGCAACTGTGGTGTCCAAACAGAGCAGGGAAGGGCAGCCATTGGTGAAAGGATCTGCTCCCTGTGTCCTGGGTAGTTCCAGCATCACGACATCCTCCTCCCCTAAAAACAGGGAGCACCACCTGCACACCCTGATGGCACAACCACAGCCTCAGGGCCGGCAGCTTTGGCCAAAGGGCTGGTCCCAGGGATGGGGAACAGAACCGTGGCCGGAGACGGCATCACCACGGGGTCACAGGGGCAGAGCTTTGGCCAAGTGCTGTCACATGGCCACTAACGTGCTGCATCCAGCCACTGAACAGCTAAATGCACCACTGGGGACAGGAAAACTGTCACAGTGATGCATGTGAAACACACCTGGAAAACACAGAGCAAAGTCCCTCCACCCACATTGCTACAGCTGGACAAAACGCAGCAAAATTACCTATAAAGGCTTATCCGTGTTTTTCCCAAATTCCCCATGTCTGCCTCTGCCTTCCCACAGATGTGCTGTTGACAACACAGCAGCATTTAGGGATGCATTGCTGACTTTCCTGGGAAAACACACTTTAAAATCCTAATTTGAGCCTTGTACTCATCTGACCTACTCAGCACCACATGATCCGTGTAGCAAATCATCCGGATACCGAGTAATTACAGCCTGGTGCTAATAAATGAGCAACAAACTCATAATTATCTGCAGAAGTTTTGATGAACGATTTTTGGAAAACCCTCCATGAATCTCACTAAGTTCAGAAGGACTCAAATCTATCTGTGCCTGCGGGAATGAGACAGTGGGAAGGACGATCACTCCTGGCAGCAGCGTGGGGCTGTTGCTGATGTCTTGGCTGTGGGGGAGTTCTGTGCCCTGTGAGGCCTCTGGACAGTTCCAGTCCTTGGTTCTACTGTGCTCCTCGTGCAGGAATAACCAGAGCCTGGGCAGGGACAGTGGCAGCTGGGTTGGCCTTGGGTGGTCTTGCACGGGCAATTCTGGTGGCAGCTGTCCCACCCAGCCAGGGCGAGCTGGGTGGGCACCATGGCCTGGCTCGGTGGCCAGGAGCTGGCAGGGAGCCCTCGCCCTGCTGGTTCCCAGCCCGGCTGCTGCCGTGGAGCAGGGCCAGGAGAGCTGCCTCTCACCCAAACAAGGGCTTGGCATCACCCGATCCCAGCCAGAGATAACAGAAGCACCAGGTGGGAACCCAAGCAGGGCTGATTTCGGGGCAGGCAGCACCCAGGACTGCTCAGCGCTGCTCTGTGGGTGACCAAGTGCAGCCCCACTGCCTTTGGAGGGGTCCTGCTGGTGCAGATCCCACTGGTGACATGGAGGAGGTGAGGCCACCTTCAGTCAGACCTTCTCCTGCAAATATCCACAGTGCAGGAAGGGGCTTGAGGGTTCCTCTGCCCATCCCTGCTGTGCTCAGCACTGGGTTGGGGTCCCTACTCTGACAAGGTCCCGCTGAGGTGACCCCTGGGCTCTGCTCCCCCAGCCCCACGTCTCCCTCTGCGCACGAGGATGGCGGAGGATGAAGGCTGAGGACGAGGACAAATCACACACCAGCTCAGCTCCATCACCTTGGCCTCCCATCCCGCGGTTTGTGCCTGGGCTCAGCACACACCCAGTCCCTCAGGACCCTTCTGGGTTGTGCTGCTGCTCCCATCGGGACAGGCAAGCCCTGGGAACCCGTGGCGCTGTGTGGCGATGCTCTGCACAGGCTGTGGGCAGCCTGGAGCTGCCCTGCCCACTGCAGCCCACCCAGCAGCACCCCGGGCTTCCCAGCGGGTCCCACCCCCCTGCCTCCCTCCCTCAGAACGCCTGGGGAAGTTCTGAGCTCTGCCCGACCCACTGAGCACCGACCCCTTCCCATAGCAACATTCCCCTGGGGAAAGCAGCATCCCATGAGCTGAGCCAGCATTCCCACCCTCCTGGGCTGGTGGAAATACTTTTCTCAAACCTGTAAACTTTTGTGAGTGGAGATAAAGTTGCAAAAAGTCCCCAGTGCACTGCACCGCCTGCGAGGACTGCTCCAGGTACTCCCTGCTGGAGGGCGTGCCAGGCAGGGCGGTTCTGAGTGTTCTCCCCAGTATGAAAATGAATTGAAATGAATTTTTCCCTCACTCTGTTAAGCCAGCAATGTGCTCTCCAAACACAACTCTCAGCTGGCTGATGGGTGCCTCACAGGGCTCCTTCACTGACAGGGTGAAACACCTGAAGCAGAAGGGCTCTCCAAAAGTCCTCGTAGCCCTGATTTGTGATGGTTTCTCCTCGGCAGTGAGGCAGAAGCCATTAGGATGGATGTGCCTGTGAAGGAGCACATTTTCCCGCTCCCTGAGAGCTGCAATTACAATAATGAGCTGTGTGAGAGTGAGACCAACTTTTCCAACAGCAGCAAAGCAGCTCCACAAACCCCGGGATGTGACCGGCATGAGGGGACAGTGATGGGAAGGCTTATTCCACCAAATGAGCATCAGATCTCCTTAAAACCAAATACCCATGTTCTCCTTGCATCTGTGAGCTGCTGGGAAGGCAAGAAACTTGCCTTACTTTAAGCAGAAGGTGAGGTATGAAACTCCTCCCATTGCTCCAGAAACTGGAGCTTTAAAAATAAAAAAAATAAGTGTCAGACAGTCCCCTGCTCTGCAGGAATCTGGCACTGGCGGGAGACTGAAATCCTTGGATAGCTGGGTTGGTCCAGCAGGAGCCTCTCTGGAAAACAAGGAGATAAACCACCTCCATGACAACATACTTTAGAGCTCTTAGATGTGAATTTTTTACCTTTTATCTCCATCCAAATTAAAAATATTTTTGTTTTGCCATGTCAGCTGAATGGACCATCCCCAGGGCATGGGGGGAGCTGGGATGACCGGGCTGCTCACCACACAGATCAGCTCGGCTCCGGGTCCCATCTCAGCAGGAACATCGTGGTGAGCTGGTGGGCGTTCCGATCTGATGGTGGAGTACCCACCACACCCCTCAGTAAAAGGTTTGAGTAGCTCATCACCCTCCTAAAGAGCTGAGTGTGTTGTGTTTCCCCTCTGAACTGCTGGGTGAGACTCCCAGCTCTGCTCTCGTGCCAGGCTCGTGTTAGGTGAAAGAAGCTTTTCCCTCGCAGCATCAGCTCCCTGTGCAGGTTTTCATGGGCTGCTCTGGCGTCACCCTGGCCGCTGCTACAGAGAGCTGCTGAAATTTTGGAGCCTCACGACAGCTTTTCAGCTTCTCTGCATAGTTTTAGCTCTCACATGGGATGTCTCTTCGCTTCACCAGCCCCAGCAGCAGCTCCAGCACCAGAGCACAGCGCCAGCGCTGCCTCCCAGTCCCTCTCCCCACGCCCAGGGTGGCAGCAGCGCTTTGAGCTGGGCATAAGGCAGGAGGTCTGGTTTGGCACATCGATCCCAAGCCAGGATATCATCAATCCCAAACTCATATGTCCTCTGAGGTTTCTGCAAAACTGGTTGCTAAAGTTTATTCCTAAGGTGTGTGGAACAAGCACTTCTTATGGCATGTGATCCAGAGGATGCACACATCCTGACAATGTCCTAACAGCCCAGAAGGGATTTCAGCAGCAAAGGCATCCTTCATGCTCTCTGCCCTTCCTGGTATCCTCGTCCTCCATGACTCCCAGCTCCGGTCCTAACAGCCTGGCAACAAATGCCACAGAGAAGCTGCGAGTGTGAGAGCTGCCCTGTGCCCAGCAATGGGGTGAAAAGCCAAAACTCAGCGATAAAACATGACTGATGAAAGCTACAGGAGAAATGCTGTGAGAAGAGGCATGGAGCAGCAGCAAGGGAAGGGAGAAATGGAATGGAAACGAGGTCCAGCTTCAGCAGGAGGAGAAGAGACAGAGGAAGGGCCCTGTGGAGTTCATTCTGCTGAGGGGTCACGCTCTGTCCTGGCATTGGGGCTGGAGATAAAGGGGTTTCCTCTCCCCGGGCTGAGGCTCAGCATTACTTGAGGAGATGCTTCTCCCTAGGACACAGACCCCAGGGAGCTCCCTCTCAGCACCATGCTGACTGTGGAGCCAGGAATGTTACTGACCAGGCTTGGAGTAATGCTTAAAATTAAAGGTGGACAAAATCCATTTTATAAGCATGATCTTGGTCATCAGTTATTTCTCTTCTCTTTATCAACTTGCTCATTGTCTTGCATCACTTGTTGTCTTCCTGGCAGAGCCTTGTCCCATCATCTGAAGAGTCTCTGGCATTGCGAGATGCCAGGAAAAGCAGCCACTGGTGACCAGCGTGTTCCTGAGATCCTCTGGACCCTTGTGCTCCATTAACTCAAACTATCTATTTAAAAATGAGCTTCTGAAAAGTCCATTCCCCACAGGGGAACCGTCCTGACAGCGCTGGGGTTTGCTGCCATGGAGCAATGGAGGGGGCGAGACAGTCAGTGCATGTGTGCACCTGTGCATGGCTCCATCCTCCACCTCCTCCTCTTCCTCCTCCAGAGTTTCCCATTAAGCCTGAACATCACTTTAACTTGGAGCCAGCACACACCGCTCCGCTCCCGAGCCCCGCGCCGTGCCGAGGGAGGAGCGGAGCAGCAGGCAGTGCGCCCTGTCGGACCTGCTAGGCCAGGTGCCTGTTCCACAGGGAATTCCTCTCCTGACACTGGGGAATCACAGTGATGGTTGGGGGGGGGGGGGGGGGGGGG
>VZRJ01004633.1:443924-565441 GCA_013397565.1 Ptilonorhynchus violaceus
CCCAGATACCGGCGCCCTGCCCGCGGCTTTAGGGATCCTGCGCCCACCCGGCCATCCCCCCCGCCGTTCCCCCTCGCCCCGGTTTTCACGGTGTAGCGTGTCGTATCCCTCCCGCCTCCCAGCCCGATGCTCGCACTTCAGATCCCGGCGGTGCGCGGTGCCGGGCTCCCGTCGCTGCCGCAGAGCCGGTGCGGGGCCCGTGCTGCCCTGATCCTCCTGGTCCCCCCCCCCGCCCCAGCGCGGCTGGAATCTGATAAACTCCAGGGCCATGGAAGTTAAACGGTACCGGGCTCCGTGACCAGCGCTTCGGAAGCCGCGGAGGAGAGACATGGGCACGTGTGCGGGGTCTGCCAGCGCAGCCTCCCGGTGCCCCGGGGGTCGGGAGACATTTCCGGGGTGTTGCCTGCGCTTTGGGGTGTCTCTGCTGGGCTGGCAGCGGAGTGTGTTTGCTCGCGCCGGGGATCTGTGGAGCTGCTGGAAAACGTGCCTGAGTGACACGCGAGAACGGAATTTCCTCGTCCTCGCGCTTCATTTTTGTGTTTTGCCTCAAAAAACCTCCCGACCGCAGGTTTATTGCCCCTATGTGCGCAGCTGGCGAGGGCCAGAGCGCAGCTGGCGAGGGCTGGAGCACGGTGAAGGGCCGCTCTGCCCAGCGGTCTGCGGAGTTTCTGGAGAGGGCAGATGGCTCTGGTTGCTCCGTCATTCCCTCAAGTCCGGACACGCCGGCGTTAATGGCTCCTGCCCTTCCTGGCTGTCGCCCAGGCCTCCCCAGCCAGCCCGGAGGTTTCGGCTGAGCTTTTGTTGTCGGAAGGCGGCTTCAAGGAGACCGGCTCTGCCGGAGGAGCTGCCGCAGCCGGGTGGGAGCTGGCAGCGGTGCCTGCCGGAGCACAGGGCACTGTTGGCTCCCAGGCGGCAGGGGGGCACGATGGGGCAGTGTCTGGCAAAGCTGGGAGGTGCCACCGACCTGTCGGCCTGCCCGCGGGGGATTGAGTGTGGGCTCGAGCTGCTCCTTGACCCTTCTGATGCGGTCAGCAGTGCCCTTACCTCCTGTACCCCCCACTCCAGCGGCGACCCTCGGTCCGTGCTGGAGGGGCTGTGGCAGAGCTGCCTCCTCTCCCGCGGGTGCCATGGGCTCTGTGCTGAGGTTGTTGCCGCTGCGTTTCACCGGCGAGGAGCAGACTCGAGGCTCTGCATTTGGCTTGTGCCCCTGACCACGGGGTGATAAAACCGGCCACGGCACAGAGGGAGGGAGGCTGGCCCAGGCAGTGGTGCCGGAATGCTCTCACACTGAGGGGATGTTGCCTGAGGATGCTCCTGGGAAGAGACAGTAAGTGCGATAGGAATATGAGGAGGAAGGATGAATTGATGCCAGTGGCAGCAGCAGCTGTCTCAGTTCAGGCAGGTGGTTACAGGGCCCTGGGTGTGCCGGCTGCTGTGGTCGGAGCTGGGTCCGTGCCCTGCGCAGCCTTCCATGGCGGCAGGGAGGCCGTGCCTGCGCACAGCCCGCGTCCTGCTCCTGCCTGCTTTGGAAATGCTGCTTTGCAAAAGAAATGGAGCTGCAGTGGGTGATAAATCCCTGCCTTCCAGAGCGTGCACCGGGTGAGCTGCACTGGCCTCCGTGGCACAGGCACGGCTCAGGGGTGTGTGTCGGTGTGTGTGCGTGTTCGTGAGCGGGGTGGGATCGGCCCTGGGACCACGTGAGGTTGATAAATGACTTACTTTTAAAACCAGGATTATGTTGTCTCCTGCTCATCCCCTCTGGGGATGGGTAGATATTTCCAAACCCACACTGTGACTCCCCTGGGCTCTCTCTGGTTTTCTGAGCCATTGGTTGGGGCTGATGTAGTGGGGAGGGGGCAGTTGAGCCTGTTAGCCCTTGGGCCAGCCCCTGGCTTCAGGGAGTTAGTGCATCCTGAAGGCAGGTCACTGAAGAGACCATGGCTGTCCCGTCAGAGATGCTGGAACCAGAACTATCTCTGCAGGCTGCACAGCCGGTTTGTCAAATGAAGCTGATGAGCCGTGTGATTATTTTGTACCTCTGGAGGGAGTTGCTGTTGCTGATGACAAACCCACCTTCCGTAACAAACCCACCTTCGCCTGCTCGGAGCCCCTCTGAAGCTGGTGCTCCCCTCACAGGGGCAAGAGGGCTTGTGGCTGCTCCCCTGAGCTCCCTCCTGGGGAGGGACAAAGCCTTGGGGAGGCTGTAGCCTGTGTTGCTGCTTTCCCTTGTTTTTAATGTTGTTCCCCGGAGTGCATGTTGCAGCTGAACGAGTGCCTGGCTGTTCCATCATCCTGTGCGAAGAGCAGCTCCGTTGGCCCCTCCAATTATGGAGCAGACACGTGGGGATGCTGGTGACCGGCCTCAAGCTGCTGCTTCCAACGCCATCGCTCGCTGCTGTGAAGCCTGGATCCCAAAAATGCCAGGGCAAGGAGGTCAGCAGTGGGAGAATGGGGAGTCTGTGCGGTGCTGAAAGGCGCCTTGTGCTGTGCGAGGGCGGGGGCTCTGGTGGCGTGCAGGGAGCGGCTCACGCCTCGGATCCTGGGTGCCTGCCTGTGTCCTTATGCAGTGCTGGAAATACCGGGTTGGATCTTTGTGCCGGTGACCCTGGACCTGTCTCTCATCCATGGGTGCAGGGAGGGGGACGGTGCTGAGCCCCAAGCTTGTGGCTGTGTCATCCTTGGGAGGATGTGGGGCAGAGCTAGGCACGCTGCAGCCCTGGCTTTTGGGGTGCCAGCGGTGGGGCCTTGCCAGCATTGATGGGGTGTAGTGGCTTCAGCATTTGCCCTTCCACTGTCCTGGTCCCAGCCCATGGCCCAGGGAGTGTGGCCAGTGGCAGAATGGCCCTTTTTGTGCCTCTGGACACGCTGCCCTTTCTCAGGAAATAGCCAATTGTGCTCACTGGCAGCGCTGGGCTCCGTCACTGCCTCCACTCTGGCCTGTCCTGGGGCCAGGCCCTGGGGCCAGGCGGATGCTGTGTCTCAGCAGTGGCCAGGGTGGGGACACCCTTGTGGTTGTGTACCGGGGCTCCTGGCTCACTGCTGGGGGGAAGGCAGCCCCCAGCCACCACTAATGCCCATGAACACGGCAGGGAGAGGAGTGGGTTGCTTGTCCCCAGGACCACTCCAGTGTGGGGACAGGGCCTGGTGACAAAAAGCTGGTGTGCAGCCGGGGCTGGTGAGGGGGGTCAGGCTGCACTGCTTTTTGTCTCTTCTCCATGCAGTCCCAGCCTGTGGTGCCAGTTGGCCTCCAGGCAGCTCACTGGTCCTGTTGTCCCCACTGTGGACTTGGCTTCCTCCCCGAGCAAACCAACCTGCCCTGGGTGCCAGGAGGGCAGGGGACATCCCTCTGGCCCCCCATCCAACGCTCCCCTCTTGCCTTTGGAGTCCTCACTCAAGCTGTCATCCCACTCATAGAATCATAGAATGTGCTGAGTTGGAAGGGACCCATAAGGGTCATCGAGTCCAATTCCTGGCCCTGGGCAGGATGCCCCAAGAATCCCATCATATGCTTGAAAGCATTGTCTGAATGCTCCTGGAACTCTGGCAGCCTTGGGGAACCGTTCCCTGGGGAGCCTGTTCGGTGTTCACCCACTGGATGAAAAACCTTTTCCTGATGTCCAACCTAAATATCATGTCCCTGTCCCCCTTTTCCTCCTCCTACCTGATGTCCCTTTCTTCTGTGTGTCTCACAGGGGATGTGGGCTGTCTGAAATGTCCCCTGGTGTCACACCAGTGGCTGCTCCCAGAGCCCAGGGCTGGGGAGAGGACACTGCACCATTGCAGGTGCCATCGCATCCCCCATTGCCCAGGTGCGTGGGAAAGCCTGGCGTGTTCCGTGTCTGCTCTCACCTCAGCCAGGGCTGCCGTGGGACAGTCCAGCAGCATTTTGGACTGTGCTGAATCAGGGGAGTCTCTTAAATGGAGATGGAAATGGCATGTGGAGGGTGATTCTAGTGGAAAGTGATTATTATTGAAGCTGTGCTGGCTGGGAGGTCCCAGCGAGGAGCTGCTGCAGGAGCCCAGTGCAGCCGCCAGGTCTCCCTGCCTGGGCGGTGGCAGCTGGTTCCTTTCCTTTTGGGCATTTCCCATGGGATTTCCACCCTTGGACAGGAAAAGGGTGTGGATGGGATCCGGTTGGAATGGAATCTCAGCCAGAGCAGCCTGTGAATGAATGAGGATGCTGCTGTCATTGTGTGGGTTAAACTGCTTCCGAGTTTCCTACTCTCAAAAGAGTAGAGAGACTGAAGGGAAGTGAGGGAGGGGAAGGCAGGGGAGTGTTGTGGGGGGGTTTTTGTTTGTTTCTTTGGGGGAGCTGGAGTTTTTGATTTTTCTGGGATTTTTTTACAGATGTTGCAGTTGGATGCTGCAAGTTCTCAGGTCTCAAAAGTCTATTTTATAGATCTCACTGCCTGGAGACTCTGCTTAAGGGGGAAAAGGAAAACCCAGAGGCTTGTGAAAAGCCAGTGTGAGAAACAAATGGAAACTTGCTGCATCACTGAGAGTCTGAGGGCAGGTCCAAGGGACATGTGTTGCAGCCATGTGGGAGCACATGTAACAGGTCCATATGCTGGCTGCATCAGGGGTCCCCCAGCTTCACACACTTTCCATAGGATCTCAAAATGAAAGGGCTCCATGTCTCTGTGGAATGTCATTACTGTTGTTAATAACTGAGATTTGTGTCTAAGGGGGAAATGAATCGCTCAGTCTGTTTGTCTGTTGCTCATTTTGCAGATGCAGGAGCTAGACCATGTTGGGGTAATGGCCTAGAAATTAAATTTCACTTTAATACACAAACCCAATTTTGAGTTGGTTGACTGAAGGGGAAAGAATTACATTCAGGCAGGAGGCAGAGGCCTGGCTAGAGCAGGGTTCAGGCCCAGCATGACTGGTGTGAGCTAGAGATCTGAGGGGGCACAGGGGGAGGTGGGGACCTGCCAGCCCTCCAAGGTGTAGCCCACAGCATCCTCCGACAGCACAGCAGGGATATTGAGGAATAAATTAGCTTTCTGCGTTTTCAAAGAGACACAGAGCAGCTTAAATGCATTTCATGGATGATCTTGAAGAACCCCCCAGATCTGGTTGTGTAACGGGGCTGAATGCACTGAGCAGGGAAGGGCCATCTCAAGGATGCTCAAGAACCTGGAGCAGGGATGGGCTGGGGTGGCAGTGCTGGTGTTTGAGCTCGTGGTGTGGGGCTGTGGGCAGCTGCTCTGGTTCACTGCCCCCTGGGCCTCCTGGGAGGGAGGAATTTGGGGGGGTTTTGAGCCACAGGATGACCTGTCTCAATGCTCCTTTAAGGAGCAGGCTGGGATTTTGGCTGGATGCTGTGCTGGCTCAGGCTGTCGCTCAGTGCTGTTGCACTGATGCTGAGCCCCAGCGTGACACTGCAATGGTGGCACTGGTGGCTGGGGTACTTGTGGGTGCTGGAGTGTCCCTGCCCTGGGATTTGTTTTGCCCACTGGGGTGTCCAGGGCTCTGGGGTGTGTGGGAGCTGCTCTCTGGCCTCTTGCTCAGCAGTTTCTCTTCAACGCTGGCTGGAGGAAGATGGTTTGGGAGAGGAGGAATGAGGCACATGAGGGTGACAGGGGTCTGCAGTCCCCATGCAGAGGGGAAAGAATAAGCACAGGAGCTTCACATCCTTCCTGTAAGTCCTCCAGAGCCCCAGCACTGGACCTGCTTCCCATGCAAGAGAGCAGATGTGGATCCCAGCTTTGGAAGTCCTGCACAAGGGGTTTTAGCCTGGTGGGACAGCCAAGAGCAGCCAGGGCTGCTCGTGATTGCTGCCCTGGTACTGTGGATTTGGATGAGGTGTTGGCATCTCCTGTTCTTATCTCCTTGCATCTGGCTGGAATCTCATGGGAGAAAGTGTGGGGGTTTTAACTGTGAGGTTGCTGAAATGCTGCCCAGAGAGCCTGTGGAACCTCTGTCTGGGGAGTTATTTGGAACCCAGCGGGTCACGGTCCTGGGCAGCCGGCTCCAGGTGCCCCCAGGTGAGCAGGGCTCAGTCTCCATCCCCAGACCTCCCTGTGGACCTCAGTGGATTCCCACCTGGGAGCGCGGTGTGCCAGCGCAGTGCTCCGCAGGTGCAGCAGGAATCCCAAAGCTCTGGCCTGCTGCAGGAATACATCGGCTCAGGCCACGCCATGGCATTTTGTTTCTCTTGAGCAGCTGATGTTGAAGGCGGCGCGGGGGAGCCGCGGGAGCTGCTCTGGGAGCACGTCCCAGGAACAGGCTGTGCGCACGTCGGCGTCCCCCGAGCCCGGCTGGAGCACACGGCAGCGCTGCAGTGCCAGGAATTCTCCCCCCTCGCTGTGCTGGGCGCTGCCGGCGCTCCTGGAGCTGAGTGGTGTTTGCAGGGGCTGGAGCACTGAGTGGGCACCCCGACTGGCTCAGAAACTCCTCTGGGACCTGAACTCTCACTCTCCGCCGGTGTCTCTCGCTGCCTGTGTTGCTGTTTTCCCCTCCCAGAAACACACTTTGAGGTTTTTTTAGCTTGGAGGTTTTCCCTGGCTGCAGTGGCTCCAGCTCTGCTCGCTGGTGCTGAAAGCGTTTGTGTGCCTGCAGGAAGGAGAACGGGATGGGGTTTGTCTGGCAGGAGGATGGGGAGTGCTGGGCTGCGGGACTCTGTGAGGAGCAATCCTGCCACAGTCTTGTTCCTTCTCCTCCATGGCTGGTGGTGGGACGTGTCCTCTGGGATCCCCACGGCCATGCCTGACATTCTCCAGTATCCCCGGTCCCTGTGCTTTGCTTCTCAGGTTTGTTTTTCTTCTGGGAATTCTCCTGTTTCTCCCTAATGAGGGCTGGCCTCTCCCAGGAACAGGCTCCTTGTTTTTATCCTCCGTGATTTCTTCTTCTTGGCTGCCGAATCCAGACCGGATCCTTCCTGGCCTCGCTGTTCTCCCAGCGTTTGGGCTGTCTTGTGCCAGCTGTGAGAGCCTGTGGATAGTGCGAAACAGAATTTCTGGGAAGGACATTGCACTGATCAGTGTCTCTTGTATTGGGAAGGGGGGAGCCCAGCTTCTGGCTGGCATCAGAGTGGGTTGTATGGGTGCTGATGCTGTTGCCTCCCTCTCCCCACGTCACACATTTGTGGTTTTCTGGCATTAAATCTTTCAGCCTTTTTTCATCCCTTTTATCCGATTCCTGAAGTCCTTTAGCAGCTCCATCTCATGAATATTCATCACTGCATTACAGCCCTGCCCCTGTGTGTTGGGCAGTGACTCGGGTGCTCTGCGGGGTCACCCATCGGTGGCAGGGTGACACGTCACGGAGGGAGGTGCCACAGGGCTGGGCACTCCTCACGACCCCTTGGCCACGCTGGGGCCACTGTGGGACAGGATCCAGCTCTGGCGCTGGCCTGGTGTCCTTGCTGTGTGTGGGGCTGGCAACAGGCAGGAGAGGAGGCTTGGAACACTGCTCAGTGCTCCAGCCCTTGGATGAGGGAGACCATGCCAGGCTGAATATATATCTCTATATATAATACTTCTATTTTTTTAAACTCTTTTGCTCCTGTCAATACTTTCCCAAGCCTCTGGCATCGTTGTGGTCAGTCCTGGAGTGACCCTGCAGAGGGCTGTGCTGCCTCCAGTACCCCTGGAATTTGTGTCCATTTGTCATTCCTCAGCAGCTGTGAGCTTTTCCTCTGTCTGTGGAGCCGCAGCAGCTTCCCGCAGGGAATCAGGAGTGTCGGATGCTCTTGGAGGCAAAGGCGCCTCAGTGTGTCAAACCCCCAGCGAGGCTCTGGCGTAGTCTGTGATTGTGACAAATGCAAAATTCGGAACGTTTTGGGTTCCTTTCAGATCATTAAAGAACTGGTGAGTGTATGAGAGCGGGTATTGTCTGTGCCGTGCCTCTTGTCGCCAGAAGCCTCTGCCTCCCTCCGGCAGCCCGCGGGGAGGGAGCGGGGATGGCGGGAGGAAATTACCTTTGTAGTTACCTGCTTCATCTCCTGAATTGCAGCCGAGCAGAGCTGAAAGGGATGGCGGGCAGATCCGCAGGCCCTGCGTGCTGCCAAAATTACCTCAGCTGGCCCTTGGAGCAGAGAGGAGGGCTTTGGAGAGATCCAGCGTGGTGGAACCGTGCTGGCGGGGAACCAGGGTGGTGGAGGCAACCAGCGTGGTACAAATCCTCCAGGAACTGCGTGGGGATGCTGGAGTTTTGTTTGGTGTGCTCTGAGATGCAGCTATGCTGGGTTCAGGGTTGTTCCACGGGCTGATCCATGGGGTGATGGAGTGAGCTGCGTGGTTCTCCCCTGTCTGTGTGAGCCCCGGGCCTGCCGTGAGGTCGGTGGTTAATCCCCATCCTGGCATGAGCCATGGGAATCCGTGTCCTGTGGTGGCACTGCCATGCTCGTGTCCTTGGCTCAGGAAACCCCTCCTGGGTGGCTGGGGGGTGAGCTGGGGGCTGATCGCAGAGGATGCAGTGTGGCATTGCTGGTGAAGCATCCTTTGATGTGCCTCAAAGTGTGAAGGGCACACTGTGGGTGTCGGTGACATCCAGAGCAGAGCATGGGACACGGGGACAGGCACTGGCTCTGCCATCCCTGTCCTCTCTGCGTGCTGGAGCCTCCTCATTCTCTCCGTAGAGACCCAGCCCCTTGGCAGGGGATATTGCAGGGGGAGGCTGAGCCAGGAGAATTGGTGCTTTTTTGTTTATAAATGTATTTTATTTTGAGATGAAGGGCAAAAGTGCTCCTGTGCAGCAGTGGTGAGGGCAGAGAGGCCTCCCCAAAGAGATGCTAATGGTTGTGAGTCACCTCGGAGTTCAGGAGCATTTCGTCTTGAAAGGCTTTAAATGACCTGTGTAATGTGCTGGAAAAGTGTCCAGGGAGCACTGAGTCCCTCTGTCGTTCCTCAGCGCCGGGAGGACTGGGAAATCTGGCTGGTGTACGGAGCACTCCCGAGGGGTTAGGGTAGGAAAAAGGATAAAAAATTGCTGTGATTTGAAAGCAAGCCCTGGTTGGGCCTTTGCTGGAATGAAGAGGAGGTAACTGTAGGAACAGCAGATCTCTGGCATCCTCTGGCTGGCTGCAGAGGGAGGCGTGGGGGTCCCTTGCCTGCAGCTGACACGGGGTCCATTGGCTGCATTGACAAGGGAGCTCGCCTTGCAGTTTGGTGTGGCTAATCCAGAACGGCGCTGGCATCGCTGTGCCGTGCTGGAAGTGAAGCATAATGGGGGCACGGGTGGGAGCTCCATGTCCAAACCTCCTGTGCTGGGAGCCTCGGTGTATGGGGTAAGCCTGGAATGGCGAAGCCCCAGGCTGAACTCTTGGCAGCGGCAGCTTCCTTCGTTTTAAATCATTGGTCTCTTTTAGCCGGCCCGGGAGCCCAGTTACACAAGTCTGAGTGCCTCTTTCTGAGCCTTGCGGGGCAGGGGGAGGAGGGTGTAAAAGTCCAAAATATCTGCTACCTGCATTGTTTCTGCACTGGGCATTAGCGCTGATTATCCCCCCATTGTCTCCAGTTCCTGCAGGAAGTCTTGTTTATCCTTCCAGCCTCCCAGGAATGCGGCCCAAGGAGCTGTGCAGATATATTTAACCTTGCACGGAGCAGCACAATGGCCTTTGGATTTCCCGGCTCTGTGGTATCTGTCGGAAGCGTAGCCAATCTGTCGTTTTGGGGTGGGGAGGTTGGAGCGGGTGCTGGGTCAGGGCAGTGACCTGGGGCTGACTCTCACCGCCTCCATCCTCAGCGTGAGGCCGGGATCTGCCAGGGCATTGGAATTGCTTCTTTCCTGCTGCAGCACCGAGCAGCAGAACGGGACTGGAAGGCTGTTATGGGCAGTGTGTTCTCTCGGGGGCTGGCGCGGTGCCGGGGCACACGTGCTCCTGGGAGCTCCGGCAGGACACATGGCAGCCCTGCGCCAGAGGGACGTGACAGAGCCCTTGGTTCAGACAGCAGCTCCCAGCCCTTCTGGAGCCATTCTTGCTCCCATGGCCCTGTTCAGTTTTCTCCCTTCCCAGCGTGGGTCAGGCAGCTCAGAGGGGCAGTGCCCAGGATGGATTGGGAGGCACAGTGGGATGCCGCTCTCGGGCTCTGTGCCTTCGCTGGGGTGGGATTGTGCCATGCAGGGGGACCCCCCTTCTTTGGTTGAGGATCTGTTGTTACTCTGTCCCCCAGAAAACATCCCTGCAGCAGAGCTTTGACTTCTGCACAGCATGAGGGGCCCTGGGGAGCACTGGTGAGGGACCAGCTCCTTGCTGGGACATGCTGGCCCCTCACTGTGTCATGCTCAGGTGGCAGCAGCAGCAGTACCTTCCCAGCTGTGGCTCTGTGTCTCCTGGCTCTTTCCCATGGTGGGCTTTGCCATGAGCCCAGCCTTGCCTTCACTGTGGTCATGTCTCTGCACCTCTTTGAACTCTGCTCCTCTGTGGGTGAGTCCTGCACTGGGGCTTGGTGTCCTGTAGGAAGCACTGGAGTGGGGATAACCCCGGTGTGGCTCGTGGGGTGCAAACCCTGAAGGATGCTAGTCCTCTAGTATGGCACTGGGGCTGTGAGCACTGGAGCCAGCTGCTGCTGCTCCTGCCTCTGGAGAGACCAAGGGGTTTGCCTTGGAATACGCTCTTCCTCGGCAAGACGGATCTCTGTGCAGAGCAGGATGATATCCGCAGCGTCCATCTGGGGGATAAGAGCCGTGACTTGCTCCGGAGCCCAAAGGTTATTCCGGAGCACCAGCTGCCACCGCAGCCGTGCCCTCCCTCATCCTTGCCGGGCCGGGGGCCGCGGGCTGTGGCGCGGACGAGGCTGGGCTGGAGCCGCATTGCAGGCGGTGGCTGAGGAAGAGGGGAAGGATGCAGAGCCACGGGGTGTGCCTGGAGAAAGGCTCAGATCAAAAGGCTGCTGCCATGTGTGGTCTGGCAGGAGGCAGCTGGGAGCAGAGCTGTTTTTGGGAGCTGCTGGTGCTGACATGAGCGCTGGGTCTGCTCGCCTGCCGTACGGCATCAGCTGGAGAGGCCGGCAGAGCAGGGTGGCTGGAGAGCGCAGAGCTGCGGGAGAGGTAAGGGAGGGGAGGGGGTGGCAACACCTGGAGCGGTGGAGTCCTGTGGCAGGAGGGGAAGGAGGATTTGCAGAGGGGTGGTAGGGGGATGGCAGGGCTGTGTGAGTGCTGGATGTGCCAGTTTGGTGGCATGCCCAGTCCCCAGCTGCTTTTCTCAAGAGCCAGGCTTGGAGGGGGTCACTCACATCTGTGATGGCCTTGACAAGGTGGGGCTGCTCCCAGTGAAGCCACGTGCCTGCAAATGTCACTGGCTGTGCCACAGCCCCCCCCTCCCAGCCCTTGGCATCACTGTGAGCCCCACGGCTTCAGCTGGGGTTTCAGACCCCGAGCTGTGGTGGCAGCTGCTGGCAGGAGACAGGGGCTGTGGGTTTTGGCATTGCAGGGGGAATTGGATGGATGGATGGGTGGGTGGATGGACACACGCAGTGTGTGGGGAAGAAGGTTGCCATGGGCTGTGACCTGACAGAAGCTGAGCCTGGCTGCGACAGCCCCAGGTTTCACGGATTAGGGAGGGGAGTGCAGGGGACCCTGGGGAGCTGCTGTATTCCCCAGCAACTGGAAGCAACTGCACTGTGCTCCAGGGACCTGCTGCATCAGAGGGGCTGGAGAGATGCCCTGGGTCTTTTGTGTCCTGTCAACCCCCAGGCCACCGATGGAGATGGCAGGGGAAGGTTCCCACACCGTGTCAGTGGGAATTGCCCCATAATGTCCCAGAGGACATTGCTGCCTGGGGTGTCTTCGAACTACTCCAGCTGATAGGAATCCACACGGCATTACTGCCGCTATGTGGCTGTGGGAGCCGAGGAGCAAACTGCCGGGAATCCCTCCCTGATCCACCCTGCAGCTCAAGGGCTCCAAACGCCGCATTCCCTGGGAGCCCTTGGTGGACACATGCTGTGCTGAGGTCCTGTGGGAGCACTCTGGGAGCTGCCACCTTACTGGGCACCAACTGTAGGAAAGAGGCAAAATCTTCCCTTGTACCAGGACATCACTGGAGATCGAACAGAGGATCTTTGTTTGTTGCTTGCCTCTCTGACATTGTGGAGGTGAATGAGGTGGAAGCCTCATAGGCTTTGGCCAGAGCATCCTTGTCCTGTGCAGGAGCCCCAAGACAAGCTCTTGGATTTGCTGCTGCTCCCTGGTCAAGATCTCCATGAAATCCCAATAATGTGCTATGGGGCTGGCATGGGAGAATGGGGAGCATGGCTCGGCAAAGGGTTGTGTCCCTGTGCAGTCATGACCCACTCAAATAATACATTTGTACCTCATCCTACGCTGCAATCCCATTGGGATGGACGAGTGTGATGTCAGTAGCTGATGTTTAACATTAGGCCAGAAAACTGCTCCTGTTGCCCAGAGCCCTCCCCATATCCCACATCCTGGCCCACAGGAGCAAGGCTCTTTGTTCCTCATCGGAAGTGGATGCGGGGAGGAAGGTTTTGTGGCATTGCCAGAGCCAGTTGATGATCCATGGGTTTCTGCCAGCTGTGAGTGGATTATCAGCCATTTAAACCAATGGGAAGTGTTGGGTTGCAGGGTTGGAGGGAGGGGATGGTTGGCAGCACAGGCTGAGTGGGGGCAGCGTCTTTGGGGTGCTGGGGAGAGTGTGCTGCGGTGGGGGCTTCTGGGGAATGTGGAAACCGCTGGAATCTGCAGGAGTGGGTGGTGGGGGCTCTGGAGCTGCTCCACGAACGGATATGTTATTGGAAAGCAGAGGGAGAGAAGTGGGGGTGGGAAATGCAGCACCTGAATCCAGAGCGGCTGGAGGGGCGCCCTGGGACGGATGGGATCAGGGATGGAGGGATCTGATGCTGCATGGAGGGGAGCACTGGCTGGGGGATAGTGCTGATGGGAGGGCTGGAGCACCCCAGCTTGGGTCTGTGCCTGTATGTTGGTAACTGAGGCTGGTGTGGCATTCACAAATTGAGAATAATCCCTTTTGTGAGATGAGGGGGAGAAAAACCCCTCTCAAAATTAGTTGTGCGAGCAGTGAGGGCAGAGGTGATCAGGGCACCCAGCAGCATGAGAGGGGTCCTTCCCAACCTTGGAGTCTGACAGGAGACATTCAGGAGAAGGGGGATGTTGTGAGCAAAATGGCCTCATCCCATCAGTGAAGGCAGCAATTCAGGTGAAATTCCCAGAGGGAATAAGGTGCTGTGCAAATGGAGGAGATAAAGAGCACAAATGGCCAGCGCCTGGTGGGCTCTGTTGGCCCTTCTGGAGGGTTTAAGAATGAAGCAGCTGAACTGCCAGCAGACAGGGATCTCTCATTGAAGGGAACTGCTGCAGAGGAACCCAGCCTCTCAGCTCTGCCCTTCATCTGAGAGATGAAGGGAGAGCAGTGGGAATTATGGAACAACTTTGCTTTAGCACCAAGCAAATTGGCTGAGAAAATAATTAAAGCTGGTGTGGAAATGCTGCTTCAGTTTGGTGGATAAGGGACAGCAACACTGGCTTTTATAGGGGAAATCCAGTTTAACTGGGGGTGGGGGTGTTCTTTTGCTAGTATGACAATAAAGTGATTGGGGAGGGCAGCTGGGAGACAGATCATTGGGATTTTCGGAAAGCCTCAGACAAATTTGTGGAGTTACTAAGGTGGGAGGAAAGGCCAAGTTGTGTTTGGTGTGTCCAGGTGTGCTGGGAGGGAGGAGCAGGGGCGATGGTGTGGTTGAGGGGTGCTCTGTGCTGGCTGCAGCTTTGGGCTTCAAATTTGGTATTAAAAATGCACAGCTGATGCAAATAAAGCACAGAAAAATTAGGTAATGCTGGATCTGAATTGGCTGCATGAGCCTGACGGCCTCCCCTCTCCGTGGGGTGCCTTCCTTAGGTTGGAAGCTGTTGCTGATCACACAGTCGAGGGCTGTTTCCCCCTAGAGCCCCGTTTCTCCTGGAGAGGCCCATCCCAAGTGTCCTGGGGCAAGTTGGTCGGGAAGGCTGATGCTGGCAGGAGCGCAGGGTCAGGGTCAGGGGAGCGGAGGGGGACCCTCTTCCCATCCAGTTGGAGAACGGGTCCCTGCTGCCGTGGGGGCTGCGCGGGGCTCCTGGGGAACGGGATGTGGCTGCTGCACGGGCTGTTCCATCCTCCCCTCAACGGGGATCCAATTTTGAACTGATTTTCCCGAGGACAACAAAAAGCACAGAGACAACTGCTGCCCAGATTTTGTATCCTGCTGTCACTGAGCCAATTAAGGAAAGGGTTGCCATATTTTATTACTTTCTTCGTTAATGCACGGGTGGAGCAGCATAGCTCTCCTAAAGCCTCATTCTTGGAAGGGGCTGAGCAATCTCGGCTGGAGCTTTTTGCGGGGGAGGGGAAGGAAAAAAAAAAAAGAGGGAGGGGGAAAAGGGGGTGTGGGGGGAAAGAAAATAAATAATCGCACTTGGTGTGGAAAATACCAACCTGCAAATTTAGCATTTGTCTGAGCAGGTCCGGGTATCCTGACGTGGGATTGGGAAAGCTGGCCAAGCTCTGCCCAGGATTGGTGCTGGGGGAGACCAGAGGGAATTTTGGGTGGACTTGGAAAACATGGGTAGAAGTGGGGTCTGGATGGTGCTGAAGGGGAAAGCGTGAATTTTGGGCTGGCTGCCCACGGCCTCAGGTGATGCACACCAGGATGTCCTCCCGCAGGTATGGATGGGATGATGTGAGCAGCATCTCTCCTTCCATGTCTCTCCTTCCTTCTTGCCTTGGTGCCAAACCTCTGCATGACTCCCGATGAACCTCTGAGCTTGAGGCAGTGGTGAAGTACATTTGGCTTTGATCTTGTGAAAATAATAATTTGGGAGAAGCATTGGGGGAACCTTTGTATCCAACAAGCCTTGGTGTAACTTGCCACGGGTAACCTGTGCATCCCTGGGGCTCACAACGCTCCTGCTGCTCCAGGTTGGCACTTGGACTTTGGAGTCCACCTGGGCTGGAAGTAAAAGCAGCGGTCACTTTGTCCCAGTGGACCTGGCACTGGCTCTGCAGCCCCTTCAGCTCTGCTCACCCCGGGGTTTGCTGCCTTTCCCCATCTCTTCTGTTTTGTTAGTCATTGATTTATTTATTATTAATATTGCTTTCTCCCTTTTCCCTGGGTTTTGGGCAAAGCTCACATCAACACAAAAGAAATGTTTGGTTTGTGTCGTTAACCTGCTGCTGCTGCACGTCGTCACTGCAGCCCAGCACGGCCAGGGCCACCGACCCTTGGGCGCAAGTGACACGGGGCTGTCTGTAAACAGTGTTAATATTTTTATAACTTTCATATTTAGGGAGTTAATGACTCTAAAGAAAGCTGGTTTTAATCTAATCAGCTATTCCTTGTTCCATGTTAATCCTGGACATCAAAGAGAACATCAAAGGGAGAGGCATGAAAGGCTCTGATGGCAGCATGGCTGCTTTGCCAGGTGCAGCACCTTGGAGTGGGGCTCCTGCATCTCCAAAGGGGCTCCTGCACCTCCAACAGGGCTCCTGCACCTCTGGGCAGGCTCCTGTACCTGCTCCCATACTGCCTCCAAGCAGGCTCCTGTCCCAGCCTCAATTCGTGAGGCTCCTCTTGGATATGACACAGGTAAAAGCTGTTGTCCCAGCAAGAAAAACAAGGTCAGTGTAAAAACATCCCTCAGGAACAAAAACAAAGGCTGTTTACACTTTTTGCGTCATTTTCCCCCGGATGGCAGTGGGGCTGGGTGTGAGGCTGGATGTTGGATGTGGGAGCTCGTGGGAGCGTGAGACATCGCTCTGTGGGACAGGTGGGTCTGGCAAGCTGTTGGGGACCCTCTCACACCAATCCTGATTTTTAAATTCTTTTCCCAGTCTTGGTCAGGCTCTGAAACAAATTCTATCCATTTTCTTTGCTGACTGGAGAGAATGGGCAGGTGAGAGGGGCTGTGCCCCCCCGGCTGGGGTCGTGTGTGCAGCGGGATGTTGGGCTCTTCGGGCAAGGCAGCCGCAGTGTCTGGAGCATCCAGCACAGCGAGGGACCAGTGTGGGAGGTTTTCCAGTAGAGTGCCCGAGGGCAGTGCCAGAGGTGCCTGGAGCACCGGCAATGGAGATGTCATGGCCGTGCATTGGGACCCCTGGTCCTGCCAGGCCCGGGGCGTGGGGGAGCACAGTGGATCCGGGGACGGGCACGGCAGAGTGTGAGCGGCAGGCAGAGGGCCAGGAGCGTTTCCTCCCCGCCGCTTTCCCATGGCTGCGGCAGCGCCGAGGCTTGAGAAACGCTCCGGGGGCCGTGGAGAGGAAGCTGCCGGGAGCCCTCGTGCTCCTCCGCTTGTTTGGACACGGCTACTTTTCCACTGTCTCTCTTGGGGAACAGAGAAATAATTTTAAAGCAAGTGTGTGTACATGTGTGTGTGTGCAAGGCTGCGTTTGGCCAGCAAGAGCTGCTGCAGCACGAGCATACCGAAATATCCAACGGATTTATTTTATAAGCCCCTTGAGCTGGTGCAGGGAACAGCTTAACGTTTCCTCCAGGCACTTGCAAATCCTATTTCAGGCAATTGGGAAGAGGTGATGCGATGGGGCGGGTGTGATGGAACTGCTGGGTACAGTGGGATGGGGTGGGCAGGTCCCAGTGAGGCACCTGTGCAGTTTGCCATTTGCAGGTGCTGGCAGCAGCCTGGGGCTTCCAGCAGCCAGACCCTCTCCTGCTGCTGGGTCATCCCCCCACACTTTGGTTACAGCCCTTTTTCACAGAATCCCAAACTGGCTTGTGGTGGAAGGACCTTAAAGCTCATGCCGTTCCACCCCCTGCCATGGGCCAGGTTGCTCCAAATCCCATCCAGCCTGGTCTTGGACACTTCCAGGGATGGGGCAGCCACGGCTTCTCTGGGCAACCTGTGCCAGGGCCTTATCACATCACAGGGAAGGGTTTTTTCTCTTCCCCCCAGGCAGAGCCCGTGCGCCCCACCAGGGTGGAAACAGGGCTGGGCTGGGCACTGCATTGCATTGGAGACCAGGAGGCACCACATGTGCACTGGGTGATGGGTGGGAAAGGAGAGGCTGGATCCGGTTCTGTATTCCTGCATGACAGTTCGGGAACGTGCCGGGATCCCGGCAGAGGCTGGGCGGCACTTGGGCTGCAACTCCTGGTGCTCTGCAAACCAGAGCTGGGAGCAGCAGGTTGAGTCGCCTGCTGGGAGCTCTTTTCCAGCCTCGTGAAAGGGAAGGGAGCTAAAAATACAGCTTGTTTGCCTCCAGCTGGAGTTGATTTAGGCATCCCTGGCTGTTGTGGAGTGCAGCGGAGGACAGCCAGTGGTGGAAGTTTGCCGACTATAATTTTGCTGCTCTGCCCTCCCCGCCCTGCTCTAAAAAGCAATGGCCAGGAAGAGCAGGGAGCAGGGACGGGGTGTTAAGAGCTCCCGACCTGGTCTGCTCAGAGTTTCCACAACATGATTCACCTTTTCCCCTTCACCAGAAGCAGGCAGGCCTGGAGCTGCTGGCGGGGATGTTCAGAGGTTTATCTCTGCCATGCAGCACAGCCCTGCTGCCCTTCTGCGTAGAGCGCCAGCACGGCCCCGCCCCGGTCCTGGCAGCTCTCACCAACACAAACATGAAATCATGTGGTTTCTCCTGGTTTTTTCTCCGGCCTTGTGGTCCAGGTCCTGCCCTGGCTGGGCTGGAAGGTGTCAGAGGAGCAGCTGCTACTCCTCTCCCATCTCCTCCGCACGGCTCCTGTCTCGCCACAGCTCCGGGCTCTGCTCCTCGTGGAGTGAGACACCTCAGGGAGAGGCTTCAGCCTGCGCCTGCAGGGGCCTGGCTGGGCTGGACTGGCAGTGTCAGCGTGCAGAGAGTGTCAGGGTGCTGTGGGGGTGATGTGTCTGACTTCCCAGGCACCTGCTGCTGGAGGAGAGCAGCTGTAGCTGCTGTCTCACATCTCTGCTCTCCTCCCTCCCAGGTTCCTGACCACCTTCCCTGGTTTTTGATGCTGAATCAGGATTGCGTTAACTAAAGATGGAAACACTGGAGTCAGAATTGACCTGCCCAATCTGTCTGGAGTTATTCGAGGACCCCCTCCTGCTGCCCTGTGCCCACAGCCTCTGCTTCAGCTGCGCCCACCGCATCCTGGTGTCCAGCTGCTCCTCCGGCGAGTCCATCGAGCCCATCACCGCCTTCCAGTGCCCCACCTGCCGCTATGTCATCTCCCTCAACCACCGGGGCCTGGAGGGCCTCAAGAGAAATGTGACCCTGCAGAACATCATCGACCGCTTCCAGAAGGCGTCGCTGAGCGGCCCCAACTCCCCCAGCGAGAGCCGGCGCGAGAGGACCTATCGCAACAGCCCTACCATGTCCGTGGCCGGCGAGAGGATCGCCTGCCAGTTCTGCGAGCAGGATCCGCCCCGGGACGCCGTCAAGACCTGCATCACCTGCGAGGTGTCCTACTGCGACCGCTGCCTGCGCGCCACCCACCCCAACAAGAAGCCCTTCACCAGCCACCGCCTGGTGGAGCCGGTGCCCGACGCGCACTTCCGCGGACTGACGTGCCTGGAGCACGAGAACGAGAAGGTGAACATGTACTGTGTGGCTGACGACCAGCTCATCTGTGCCTTATGTAAACTGGTGGGCCGCCACCGGGACCACCAAGTGGCGTCGCTCAGCGATCGCTTCGAGAAGCTGAAGGTAAGGACCCCGCGGGGCCGTGGTGGAGCGGTCGCCTGTAGGGGCTGTGTCTGCCAGCAGCGGTGCTCGGAGCAGGGGCTGGTTCCAGATGCCCCGAACAGCTCCTGGAGGATCTGCGGGATGCATCTGGTGGGCTCCTCTGGGACCCTGGTGCTGGGAGGCTGAGCTGGGTCTTGGTTGTGCCATTAGAGCAAAGTCTTTGCTGTTTTGTTTTATTTTCTCCTGCTGGCATGTGTGTGCCGAGTCTGGGCATTAGACCTCCCCAAATGCCACAGGGCTCCAAGGTGCCAGTGTTGCTTTCCCCAGGCTTTGCCTTGTCCTGTGGGAGGGCTGGGATGGCAGAGTGTCCTGGGAGACCCATGGCACCACATCCCAAGGCCGTAGCCCTTGGGCTGTGCCTGCTCAGCCCTCTCAGAGGATGGGAGAAGGACAGTTTGGACTGTAGGCATTTCCTTTTGGAAAGCTGTTCCACAGGCTCCCAGCCTGTGGGCTGCAGCACGTGGAAACTTCCCACGGGCCATAAATCCTCCCCTGCGGACTCTCTCCGTGCCTGAGAGCCCCGCAAAGTGCTCCAGGAATGCCTCTGTGTCCGCCTCGAGCCAGCTTGCTCAGAGTTTCTCCACTCTGAGAGGAAAGGGCGAGGCTCTGGGAAGTAATGGGGATGGATGGGTTGGGAGCAGCCCTGTGGAGAAGGATATGGAAATACTGGTGGGTAAAAAACTGGGCATGAGCCAGCAATGTGTGCTTGCAGTCTGGAAAACCAACCGTGTCTTGGGCTCATCCCCAGCAGTGTGGAGGGAGGGGGTTCTCCCCTTCTGCTCTGTAGAGACCCCCTGGAGCACTGAGTCCAGCTCTGGATCCCCCAGCACAAGGAGCACATGGAGCAGGTCTGTAGAAGGCCACTGGAACCCCTCTGCTCTGGAGCCAGGCTGGGAGAGCTGGGAGTGTTCATCTGGGGAAGAGAAGGCTCCAGGGAGACCTTAGAGCCCCTTCCAGTCCCTAAAGGGGCTCCAGGAGAGCTGGAGAGGGACTTGGGACAGGGGGTGGAGGGACAGGACAAGGGCGAATGGCTTCACACTGACAGAGGGCAGGGTTAGAACAGAGATTAGGGAGAAATTCTTGCCTGTGAGGGTGGTGAGACCCTGGCACAGGCTGCCCAGAGAAGCTGTGGCTGCCCCATCCCTGGACATGTTCCAGGTCGGGTTGGATGGGGCTTGGAGCAACCTGGGATAGTGGAAGGTGTCCCTGCCCATGGCAGGGGGTGGGACTGGATGGTCTCTGAATGTCACTCCCAACTCAAGTCCTTCTGGGATACTATGAGGCAGCAACAGAGCTCCCCAAGTGCCTCGAACTCCCCCTTCTGCCCTTCACCCTCCCATGAGATCTCAGCACTTCGGCTCCTTGCAGATGCCATCCCTGAGGGGACTGGCCTGAGTGCTTCTGTGTCTCCCAGAAGGACCTTGCCTGGGGAGGAGAAGGTGGCTGAAGGCTGACCAGGATTTGGAGGCTTCTGAAGATCCCCCTATGGCCCCATTGTGTGGGATCTCGCTTCCACTGGAGCCTTTCCAGCAGCAGGAGCTCCTGTGGCCGGGAACCTTTTCCCTAGGACAGCCCACCCTTTCCATCCTAATCCCCTCCAGGCCACACCAACAGAAGTAGCTGATGCATCTCCAGCCCCTTCGCTTGTGGCACAGATGGATTTGAACTGAGTTACTGTTCTGATTGTCAGGTGGGAGCTCACAGACTTCCCGGGATCCCTCCAGAGCACTTTGAAGCTCAATCTTTATGTGGGAGCTGAGGTTGCAGTGAATGTGATGTGAACCCGCGTGGATGATGTTTGACCTATATGAAGTTTGAAGTCCCTCTCTGTCCCCAGTGCATTCCAGATGAGCTTGCAAAATGCTTTAAGTTCCTTTTTTTTAAATGAAAAACACTACAGCAGGTCCCATCCGAGGTCACGCTGGTCAGGCTGTGGCTGTGGCAGCAGTCGTGTTCATTAGAACCCTGCTCATGCCTTTCTCAGCTGCTGCTTCCTGTGGCCTTTCTCCCTTCATGTTCCAGGCTCATTCTGCCCCGAAAGTGCTCTCCTTGGCTCTTTGACCTGTTCATGTTCGGAACAAAACCTCTCTCTCCACTCTCATGTATTTTGAGGGCAGAAGGAATATTTCGTTGCTCCAGCAAAAGCACAGAACACTTGGGGTTTTTTTTTGTGCAGACTGGATTATTTTTTTCCTCCTTGTTTTTAAACAAACTGATGCCTGGAAAGAAATCTTCCTAGATGTCCATTTTCCTGGGCTGGTTTCCTACCTGCCCATCTCCAAACTCCCCTAAACCTGCTGCGAGGTGCCCGGTGCTCTGAGTGAACACCCGTGGTGGCACGAGGAACGGGAGCTGGGATGTCCTGGATGTTTTACTTTCTTCCCTGTGTTCCAGCCACCAGGTTTGGCTTTGTGTTAGTGCTGCCAAGTGGGGCCTGGGGAGCCTGGGCTTTGCCTGCCCATCTCCCATCCCATCTCATGCCTCCCCTAAGCTTCCCCGGTGTGCGGAGCTGCGCCAGCAGCCCCGTCCGTAGTCCAGGACATTCTTTTTCCATGAGGAAATGTCTCAATTAGCAGATTGGAAACCTTCGAAAGCAATGACCATGTATGTTTGCACGCAATAAAACCTGGGCAGAGAAATTACAACCTTGGAATATTCCTCCTCAACCCAGCCTGTGCCAGCCAGGCGAATCCATCTGAGGAAGATCTGCAGGTTGCCAGAACACTATTTTTTTCCCTTTTAAATAAGAGTCTGAAGTGATTTTGGCCGTGGAGGAAAACTCTGCTCTGCTGGAAATGTTCTCCCTGTGCTGTTCATCCTGCCCAGCTCCCCAGTCTCTGCAGGGCTGGAGCTGGGAGGGGAGCAGGGGTGAGTGTGGCCACAGCTCTCCGGGTGGGGACCTCGATGTGTGTCCTTCCTCTGGCTCGTCCTCTAGCACATCCCTGCCTCTGGCTGTGCATTGTGTGGACTGGTTTTGGGTGTCTCTTTTCCTAATGCTCTACCTCCGCTGCAGGAATTGCTTGGGATCGATGCCAGGCTTCACCAGCAGAGCCAATATTTGCTTTAGGATCTTGTGCCGCCTCCTCGCACAGCCTCAAGTCCTGTCACCACGTGCTCCCTGGCAGTGCTCAAAATCCTTGCAAGTACCTGAAATAGTTGAAATCCTTAAAAATGTGCTGGTAGGATGCTGCTGCCTGGGAATCCGTGGCCAGTGGAGCGGCTGCTGCCTCCCGTGGGCCTGCCTCGTGTTCCATGCCCATGGCAGGGCTGTGCCCCTCTGTCCCCTTCTCAGGACATTATCAGTGAGCTCCTTGGCCACTCCTGGAGCTCTGCAGTGCTCTCGGGCAGCCAGCAGTGAGCAGATGCACTTAATCCCTGGCTTTGATCCCACAGCTTGAGCGAGCTGGGAACGCCTTTCAAGTTGGATTTTTTTTGATGGAAAATTGGGTTTTTGAAGTGAGTAACTTCCTGTTGTCAGAAGGGCTGTGCTTTCCACAGAAATCTTTGGTGGGGAATTTTTTTTGTCTCTTTAGAAGAGCTGAGTGCCTGAAACTGGACTGGTGTGTGTAAATGAGAAACCTCCTCCCAGTGTTCCCCTTTCCTCTGAGCTGGTTTTACATCTAAAGTCTCCAGCATGTGCCAGCAGCCTGACTTCCCTGTGGATGCTCTGCAGTGATCCATCCATACTGTATTATACACCTCCAGATGTTTCAGGAACCATCTTTAATCCCTTTAATGCATGTGATGGGTTTATTTTGTGCATCTTCAACTCTGCTTGTTTATGTTGTAAATTACTATTCCGGCCAGTGTGAGCAGTTTTCTGGATTTAAGCAGGGACCACGTGGATGCCAGGCAGGATGGGGCAGAGGCTGGAGTGCTGGAGCATGTCCAGGAGCTTTTTGCAGCTGGGATGCCTGGGATGGATGCAGCGACATTCTGTTTCCCTGGGAAGGTTCATGTTAAGGGTTATCAGAGACTGTGCAGGGAAAGGAAAAAGCTCCTGGGGGAGGAAAGTGTCTGTAATGGAGTGTCTGTTTCCCAGTGCTGTGCTGGCACACCTGGAGAGCTGCAGTGGGAATGGGAGATGAAGCACTGATGGGATTTCCCGCAGGAGAGGGCAGGCATGAGACGATGTGAGGATGAGGTGAGGGGTGTGAAGGTGCCCTGAGGAAGTGCACTTGAGTTAACATGCACGTTAAAGACATTGTTTTATCTCCTACCCTGGTTGGAACTGGATGGTCTTTGAGGTCCCTTCCAACCCAAACCATTCCGTGGTTCTCTGATTCCCCAGTCCAACAGGCAGCACTGACGCTCCGGCTGCGTGAGCTTGGCTGGGAGCAGTCCGAGTACATGAGGATGTTGGTGCTTGTTTTCCTTCTCTGTGGGTTCAGGAGGGGTCGAGATGCTGAGCACAATCAGTGACAAAGTCATCTGCTGGCTCAGCTCACTGGCTGTAAGTCGACATTAAAGATGAAATTAAAACTGTGTGTAGATTAAGAGCAAAACTAATGGCCTGACCTAGATACAGCGAGTGCCCAGGACAGCAGTGCATTATCTGCCGAGTGAAATCTCAGCCAATTATAAATTCAGATTACTTGAAACTTGTAATTACCATCCTCTCTGCGGTGCCTGCCGGAGTCCTGCCCGCGCCGCGGTGCCGCTGCCATGCTGGGGCCGGGGCAGGGTTACAGCAAGAAGGGCCCTGTGTGCAGAGCTCCAGCTGGCTCCTCCATCCGTGACTTCTGGTGGAAGGAGTGTTTGAAGAAAGGATTTTGCCTTCATTATTGGCCACTGTCCATGGCTTTTCCGTGAGCTCCGCTCCCTTCAAAGAGCCAGAGAAGGACCAGCTCTGGGGAGGCTTTTCCTTTGCTGCTGCTGAGGCTTCTGTAGATTGACAGGCTGGAAATATGCAAAAGAAAGAGAAAAGCTGTGTTTTGTAACACTTACATCCGCGCTCTGCTGCAGCAGGAGCCATGAGCCAGGTGGAAAACGCATCCTCTGTTACCTGCCGGAGCAGCGCTGCCTCCCGTGGGGCTGTGGGAGTGAGACCAGGATTAACAAAGCCTCCTTGTGCTGACAAATTGTGCAGAGGGCTGGTAGCGATTCCAAGGCTTTTAGGAGAGTGGTGGGGTAGAAAATTGAGAAAAACCCTCTGTCATGCTTCCATGTGGGACTTGTTCACCTGGGAGCTGCGAGTGCGTTCCCACTAGTGCGGAGTGAGTCACGGATTGCTGCTTGATTTATAACTTACTGCACTGCCGGGGGGCTCAGAGGAATTTTGGTGTGTATATCTCTATTCCTTCACACCAAGAAGAGTCAGCCGAGGACAAGGGCTGCAGTTGTGACTGCTGAGACTCCCACACAGCAGATGGGGGCTGTTCCTGGCAGGAACAGAGTTCTGGTGGTGCCGGAGCTGTCGGCCCCTGAGCCCTGAACCGGAGATGCTTTTGCTGCTTCATTTCCAGAAGGAGAGAGAAGGGGATGCAGCCCCAGCCAAGGCTCACTCCAGGTTGGTGGTGGTGCTGTGGGGACCCCGGGAGGGGACACTTGGTCCCCACAGGTACCGCAGCCTCGGCCACGTGGAGAGGGGAGCTTTGGGTGCCCCCAGCTCAGCCATGAGCTCCTCCACAGCTCTGGGTGTTTTCAGTGTTACCTCAGGGCAAGTTTGTCATCCAGTGACCTCCCTGAGCAGGGGGACCTGTGCCACACCCCGGGGTCCCCACCACAGGGGTCTGATCCCCATCACTTCCCTCAGTGGAGAACAGTGAGTGCTCAGCTGACACTGAACACCCAGAGGATCATCCTCAGCCCTGTTTAAATATTGATCGTTTGGAGGTCACAGGGGCCAGGAATCAGCACTGAGGGCTGGGATCTTTGGTAGTTTGCTTTTCTGCCCAGAAATCTGCTTTTTGGGGGAGGGTTTGCATTTTTTTCTTATTAATAACTAAGCTATTATGGATGTTGAGATAGCAGAGCTGCGAAACCGCGTTGGTTAAATTAATCTCTCGCTTTTTCCAAACCTACATTCACATCCAAGATGATTTCAATGTTGCTATCTCAAGAGCAGCTTGAGCTGGAAAATGAAAGCATAAAACCGTGTGAAAATTACTTGGTGATGCTGTGTTTTGGATGAGGCTGGAAGATTCATCTCCAGCCTTTGTGTCCTGGGAGATGGCAGGCCAGAACTGGAATCCAAGGTCTCTGGAGGGTGAAAGATGGTTGGCAGGTGAGATTCTTCTTAAATAACAGGTGTCACCCTCTTTCATCAAGGTCTCCCCCTAAAAATGCCCTGATTTCAGAAAGTGGCTGGTATCAATCTGTTCATCCGTTGCATCAGTCTCAAGCAGCAGGAAGTGATGAAGGTGATGGTTAAGGATGTGAATGAATTCCACCCTTGTTAGGCTTGATAACCCAAAATTTGTGGTTCTTATCATCTCTGTGAGTGTGGAGACAGTGAGGTGCAAGGGCTGAGGAGCAGGTCAGGCTGCTGGGAGCTGGTGGGCTTGGAGGGTTGACTTGTTCTGGGCAGATGAAGGCACCAAGGAAGCTGCCATTGACTCTCTGTGCTCTGTGAAGTGATGCTGGCTCCGGACCCCTCGAGGAAGGGGTGGGGAGAAGGTGAGTGGCCGAGCCCATGAGAGCAAGGTCAGAGGAGCAAGGGGAGGGCAGGTGGGGGATGTCAGCTCTGGCCCTTCAGCCCCTCACTTTGGGAGACCTCTCACTTGGGAAGTTGCCATTGTTTGATTGGAGAGGGCGACTGGGAGCATTGGGAAGTGTCTTCCACGTGCTGGCTCTCGGGATGGGTTTTGGAGGATGCAGCTGCTTGGAATGCTGCATCTCTGCAGTCATGCCTCTGGCTGATGCCAGTGCCTGCCGCAGTCTCCCAGCTTTCCCCAGCGTGAGGGCTCCTCCAGGCCTTCAGAGAGCAACGGTGGAACATCACATGTGCCTTCAAAAGCATAAAGAGGAAGGATGAAGTCCCTGAACCTTTTGTCATCACTGTCAGCAGGATGCTTACAATGAGGCTGCTGCTCTGCTCAGCCCTGGAATGCTGTGTGCAGTTCTGGACTCCACAGTACAGGAGACACGTGGAGCTCCTGGAGGAGCTGGGGGTGCTTCAAGGGAAGGAGATTTCTCACTGCAAGCCACAACCTGAGCTTTGTGGGGGCTTGAAAACTGCCAGGAACATAAACGACGAACAGAACAAAGTCTCCACTCCTCGCTTCCCTGGAAAGAGGTCTGTCCCTGGGCTGTGGGAGGAGGGAGGCGTGGAAGCGACAGGAAGCTGTTGGGCAGCAGCCTGGGTCCTGCTGGGGAGCCAGCCCCTGTGCTGGGACACCGCCACTGCCCTTCCCTGGCCAGGCTGCCTTGCTGAGGCTGCCGGCACCGTCATCACCGGGACCAGGGTCTGGCACACTGAGCTTGGGAGGGCCTGCCCTGCTGCTGTGAGCGTTTAGCTCCCAGCGCCTCTGGACGCTCCTAGTGCATCCCAGTGCTGCAACAACTGGGGTTGGAAACATCTGCACAGTCCAGCTGTGGCTCTTACGGGGCCCTTTTGCAGCTGCTGCGGCGCCGGTCCCAAGGGTTTGGGCGAGGTGGCAGATTCAGTGTTGAGGTTGCAGAGCTGTTTCTGGAGAGCTGGAACAATCCAACACTTCCAGCATTAACACTGTTAAGCTCTAACACTTCGCTTTCCAGCACAAACGAATCCGTGCCAGTCCTTCAGTCATGGCCCTGGCGTTCTTCAAACCAATCTGTGCTCCCATCGACCTTAATCTGCTCATCCCTTGGCGCATGGTTTTGCAGATTATTATGTTTTTTCCTCTCTGTTAATATACTTCTGAACAATGCAGACACTTTTATGTTAGTTTTCTTTGTAACATCTCTCTGGATGCCTCAAATCTGTGTTGCCTTTTGCAGTCTCTAAGTTTCCATTCAATCCTGATTCTTCTCTCCATGATTTTTCTGCACTACAAACTCTTTGAGGGAGACTATACCCCTGTGCATGGTATTTCCTTCCCAGAATGGGAACTTCTGCTTCCTGAAACCACTGCAAACCATGTTCTTTCAAGGCTTCTGGTTTGTGGTGTTTGTAGGGTGTGAGCTGAGCTCCAGTTCTTTCACTTCTGCATTTTTAAATGAATTTTAAAAACTAATAATGAAAAGGATTAGTGGGACTGCAGGTCCCATGGGAGGTCACAGCAGTGGTGGGTTCCCTGTGTGGGAGGTGAAGCTCTACCAGCTCTGCTGTACCTGGTGGGCCATCCCTGGGGAGCTGCTTTTTGAGGTCCTTGGGTACATTTTCTGCTCCGGGGGTTCCTGTAAGCTGGATTTGCTCCTTGCAGATCTGCCCTTTGCCCAAGGGCAGGACACTGTTTAAGACAATGCATCCTCAGCTCCTCTGCAGTGCTCCTACTTCCAGCAAACTTGTGCTACATGTGCCCCTTTTCTTCTATTTTTTTTCTTCTTTTTCAGAGTTTTTACTCTGAATTTTCTGTTTCTGGACTTGTAGGTGTATTTCCCTAGCAACACTTGTATCCCAAAATGTGTCCTTGTGTTTCTGCAGCAGGGTCTGGTTACCTGTCTGTCTCTCCCTTCTGCAGCTGCAGGTTGTTGAGCCGTTCAGAAAGGCCCCCCTTGCACTGAGGGGCTGTAGAGTCTCCATCTGGCTGCTGCATTTTCTGCTTTATTCGGGTTTTTTCCCTCTTTCTGCTCCTGGCACTTCAGCCATGTCAGTGACAAGCCCTGCCTGAAGCCAGACCATGGTGGGCAGAGCTCGATGGGATGGGGCAAGGGGTCTCGGGCTGCTTGTGTTGGAAGGTGCTGCCCTGTGAACACCCTCATTTGAGGGAAACAAAATCTATTTTCTCTTTTAAAAGAGTGCTTAGGCAGCAGTTTTGGCGAGCACAGCCCTGCTTGGAGGCTGGGTGGCTCCGCTGCCCCGGGAGCATCACTGGGATGCGGGGATGAGTGGAGTGGGTCGTGCTGCCCACTGTGCTCCTGCCTGCCTGGCACGGGGCTGTGGGGCCCCCAGGATGAGACCATGTGCCCTACAGCTCCTGGGGTGCAGGGTGGCTCCTGTGAGGCCAGAAGCCCCACTCATGCAACACCACCTCTCTAGGAGATGTAGAAGGAGCAATGCTGTCCCTCTCCCCCCACCTGGCAGCCCTCCTCTCTCAAAACAACTGACAGCTTTGTGAAGGATTGATATTCCTGCCCTGAGTAGCTGTTGTTTGATATTCAGGATCTATTGCATTTGGGCACGATGAATATTCAGGAGTGGGAATGAGCGGAGCTCAGCTGATGCCGCTGGCTGAGCGCTGGGGGTGACGCTGGCTCTCCTCAGGCTCTGCTCAGCGATTCCCGGCGCGTGCATCCCTGGAAAATGGGTCCCAGCAACGCTCAGCAGCTTTGAGTAATTTGGAAAGTCGGCTCCGTGCAGTTGAGCGTCAGATGAATTTCTCAGCGGGCTCGAGGGCTTGCTCTGTGATACTGAATATTGCTATTATTATCACATTAGCCCCTGAAACACCTGACAGGTGTAATTAAGTGATTTTACCTTGACAGCTGATGTGCTTTTTTAAAAAAACAACTCTGAATATCCAATCAGAGTAGTTTGATGTAGCCGTTTCGTAGAAATCAATGTGCAAGAGCAGCACATTTGCTGATAAATCCTCCTGTGTCAGGAGTGGAGGTGGATCTCAGGGACCATGAGGAGGAGGAGGGGGTTACCTTACCAGCTGATCCTGGGGAGTGTCCCAACTCCTGGCTGGTCCCTGGGGTGTTCTAGCTCCTGCTTTGTGCTTGTTCATCCCCTTGCTGAAAGGTGCTTGTTGGCTACTGTGGAGCTGGGCATGTCCCCCAGAGCAAACAGGCTCTGCTCCCCACGGGAGCTGTGACCTTTCACTTGACCTCAAAGATCTTTTCCACCCCAAAGAATTCTGTGAGCAGTGGCAGATCAGCCCACCTGGGTCTGATCTTTATCGACAAACAGGTAGGTCTGTGATGAGGAAAGCAGAGGTGTGTCCCCAAAATCTCCTGAGCTGGCTTCCAGATGAACAAGTTCTTGCACCTCTGATATTGTTTCCGAGCTCGTGGCTGGGTGGTCCGTAGGAGGGCCCGTCTGGAGCAGCTGGAGAGCCCTGTCCTTGCAGGGTGTCGTGACACTGTGGTGCTGTACAATGTGCAATGGGAGCTTATAATGTCCCTGTTTGTGACCTGGAGCATCCTGTCAGGAGGTGGAAGGGGGGCCGTGCAGCCAGGCTGGATGGCAGCGCTGGAATGGCACCGAGTGTGAATTCCTGCTGACTCTACTCTAACGAGGTGCTCAGTCCCCCTGACCTGCCTGTCCCCTGCAATGGGCTCTGGCCATGCACAGCAGGACTAGGGTTGCCTTTGGGTATTCACAGTGTCTGTGGGAGCCAGGTGCCTTTTTTGGGGCATAGATCAAAATCCTTGGCTCTGCTGCTTGGAGCAAACGGAGTCTCAGATGTGAGGAGCAGGGATATTTCCAATCATCCTCCTCTCTATGGCGTGAATTAGGTGTTAGTTCCTGCCTACTGCCTTCCTTTTATTTGCTTGGTTTAGGAGCGTATTTTGCTTTGAGGGGAACGTGCCCAGCAGTGTTCTTGGGAGGGATATCAAGCACCACCACCGGCATGAGCTCCCATGGCTCTGCCCCTCTCAGCCGTGCGTGTGTGGTGCTTCACCAGGATGGAGAGCTCTGGGCAGTCGAGGGCAGGACGGGCTCCTGCCCCATGGCCAGAGGTGCAAGTGGCCATGGTGGCCAGGGAACAGGGTGGGTGCCCCCAGCAGGAAACACCTTTTCCTCCTGGGAAAGCTATTGGATAAATCTGCATCCTGCTATCCCCTGCATCCTGCCATCTCCTCTGAGCGTGGAGCCCATTCTGAGCACTCCAGCTTTTCCAAGCATTCACATCTGCTGGTGGAGGGCTGGGATTTGGGCATTTCAGTGTTCAAATCATCACGATATGCAGCCAAATCCTTGTGAGCCGGCTGAACCGCTTTGTGCTCTTGCGGGCATCTCTGATTTATGGGATAAGCTCAGCAAATAACGTGCAAAAAGGTGTCTGTCATGTGGGATGTGCCAAAACAATAAATCCAGATTCCTCCCTTGTTTCTCCAAAGGGCTTTTGGGAACCAGACATCCGGTATCCAAAAGAAAACACGCACGGGTTGTCTTTCAGCATGAGTTCTTTGGCTTTGTTTGTTTATTTTTATGATGATGGTGATAGGGAACTAAAGGTCGAGAGATGAGAGAGCCTGATGGATGTGCTTGCTCCAGCTCTGTCCTGGCTGGAGTCTGATGCTTGCGGTAGAGTGATCCATAAAAATCCAGCCTATAATGGAAAACATCAAAAAAACCAAGCCCCTTCTTTGGCCTCCCAAGGAAGGAGCCGTGTCCTGCCTGAAGCTCTCACAGTACTCTGGAGCAGGAGAGGTTTCCAAGTGGTTCAGGGGAAATGGAGCTGCAGCATGACGCCTGACAAAACCCAAACCTCTTTCTGAAGTGTGTTTGTAAAGTTTCATCTCAAAATAACTCACCCTGAGTACTTCCATACTGCTCAAAATGGTGTTTTTCCTGGATAACTGGTGCATGGAACTATTTTTTTATTAACACTGGATGGAGATTTATGGATTTATTGGGTGCAGAAGTCGAAAGCTGGATATTCCCTGAAGGCATCTGCAGGCGTAAAGCCGGGCGAGGGTCTCGGGAAGCTGTGAGCCCATGGTGGAGTCGGGAACGTTGATGTTTTAGGAGACAAATCATGAGGTTAAAGGCAGGAGAGTCCGAATTTCTCTTCAGCCATGTCTGGCTTCCAACAGCAATACCTTTGTTAGCAAAGACTCCTGACAGCCAGATCCAGCAGGAAGCCATGCAGGCTGGAAAATGGAAGGATGCTTAGAGAGGGTGTTGTGGAGAAAGGAGCTGGGGCAGAGGGGGGTTAGGAATGTGTTTTAGGTGTTTTAGGAATGCTGTTTGCGACATTAACTTACTGGTTTTGTTTGGAATGTGCCAGGAGAGGACAGAGCAGGTTATTTATGCTTTGGGGAAGGTGGGACACACGTCGTGGCTTTCACTGTGTTCTCCTCCCAGGCTCTCTCAGGTACCTGCATGGGGACCGGTGGGTGTTGTCCTCCAGTGGCAGGGCTGGGGAGGGGGATGCAGCAGCAGCAGATGGTAATTGCTGAGACCTGCAGCCTCTCTGCTTCCAGGGAAGGGATTTATCTCTCTGGAATTTTTAGCACCACTGGCTTGGCCACTGGAACTTGCACCTTGGGCCAAGGCCTCTTTCCAGGCTTTGCTGATGCTGCTGGGACATCCCTCAGTGAGACCAAGACTTGCTGCAAAACTTCCAAGAGATTCTTTCTTTCCTGGGAGACCTGTCTCTCTCAGCTCTGGAGGCTGAGATCATCCCAGCCCTTTCCATGTGAAGGGAAGACTCACAAGTCTCAGCTGAAACTCCATCATGGAAAAAATCCTGACTGCCACGTGTTCCATTTGCTGACCGTGTGACTGGTGTTGGCAGAGGACGAGAAGAGCCGGTGTTGGGTCTGCAGGTGTGTGTTGATGCCAGTTGGACAAAGGGGAATCTTCCACACCATTCCTGTCCACAGGACTAGAGGAAATGCCCTCAAGCAGCACTAGGGGAGCTTTAGGTTGGATATGAGGAAAAATTTCATAATGGAAAGGGTTGTAAAGCATTGGAACAGGCAGCTCAGGGCACTGGTGGAGTCTCCTGCCATGGAGGGATTTCAAAGCTGTGTGGATGTGGCACTTGGGGACATGGGTTGGGGGTAGTCTTGGCAGTGCCAGAGGAGTGGCTGGACTTGAGGGCTTTTCCAGCTGAAACAATTGTAGGGTTCTGGGCTCTCTGCAGCCCCCCTGAGCAGCAGCCGCTCAGGGATGTTGGCAAGAGCCGCTCAAGCAGCTTCAGTCGGTTCTCAGAGCTGTGTGGGCTCCGCACTTGGCTCTGCTGCCCTTTGGTTTGAGCAGTGTCCACCGAGGGCATGAGCTCTGAGGTCTTTGCTGCTGTGATGCCCAGGGGCTTGGAGCATGGAGTGTGAGCTGTGAGGACCTGTTGTCCCAGGCCTGCTGTGGAGAGAGGGCTGCAGAGAGCCCAGAATGGACCCTCCTCATCTGGGACTGTGATTCCTCCTCAGTGAGCAGAGCTGCTGCTGGGAGCCGGGATGGGTGCTGGGATTTTGTGTGGGCTCCTGGAGATCACCTTCTGGGATGGCAGCCTGGAGAAATTCTCCATCCCTTTTTTTTCTCCTGTGCCTTGAAGAGCCTTTTCAGAAAAAAAAATTAATTTGCGCCAAGATTGATCAAATTGATTTCTTACGATAGTAGGTGTGGGTGCCATCCTCGTCCCTGCAATGAACCCACTCTCAGGGTGCGTGGTCCCCCTCGTGCTGGCTGGACAGGCTGTCCTCCTCCAGCTCTGCTTTGGGCTGGAGCCCCCCAGACAGCTCAGGAGAATTCACCTCCTGCTCCCTGCTCGCCTGTAGCAGATTCTTAATCGCTCTGCCTCAGTTTCGCATCGTTAAACCAGCACTCTGTGCACTTGCCCATGGCGTGGCAGAGGATGGCTGAGAGGGGCTCCGGCCACAGGGCATGGCCAGCTCCAGGGCTTGGAGCTCAGCTGGTGGAGGGAAGAGCTATTGATTTTTCTCTGCCTTGTTTTCAAGAGGAGTTGACGGTTTTCCAACCAAACATCACTTGCTGTTAATGATTTGCTGTCAACACTTTTGGTTTAAGGTGTTGCTGTTCACCTTTCTGGAGGTGAAGCATGTAGGAGTTGGCACTCTGGAGGCGGGATGGGAAGCAAGATCCTTTCCACCTCTTTGGGTCATTTGTTGTGGGATCGAAGAGAGCACAGTATTGCGCAGGGAGGCGAAGAGGGGCTTCCTTTGCTCGTTGGGCACGGAGACCATCGGGGTCACGTTCTGCCTCGCTGTCTCTGAGAGGACTGGCAATACTGAAGGTGCTCCACCTGCCCCAGAGCACAGATGTGTCCCCACATGGATGGGGATGGATGTGTCCCACCCTTGGCCATGCTCTTCCAGGTCTGTTAATTGAGGTCAGTTAATTCATCGTTCACTGAGGAGAGGGAGAGTATTGCCTTCTCCTTCTGTCATCTCCTGTATCTCAAGTCCAGCCTATAAATTGAGGCTGAATCAGATACGTCTGGAGCGGGGGAAAAGACAGTGGGTTGGATGGGGTGGGTACCCAGCCACCCCCCAGCATCTCAGACAAAGCCAGCACACACTTCGCAGGCATTCCAAGGGCCCTTTGGTCCTTCCATGGGGTTTGACATGCTGGGAGAAGTGAACGCTTTTCCTCTGCTGTCTCCAGAAGAGCTGATGCTCCGGCTGGGAGGAGGAGAGGAGAGTGCCCTGTTCCCTCCCATGCAGGTAAGGATGCTGCTGACACCGGCTGGAACTTCCCTTCTGCTGGATTTGTCCCCCGTCATGGCCGAGCTCTTCCCCAGCCCCTCGGAAAGTCGGATCTGCCCACAAAAGCCAAGGGGTTGCAACACCTGCTGTCCTTAGCCACCCCTCCACCTCCGGAGCCTCTGGAAGTGGCAGGACATAGGCAAACTGGGAAGCCCTGGGAGTCAGCCCATCTCCGGGGCCATGGAGCAGAACGTCTGCTTCCTCCAACATGGGATGCAGCATCCTCTTTCCAGGCAAGGTCAGGCTGTGTCCACAGCAGGGCTCCCACATGGCGTCACGCCGCTGTGGGCCTCGGCAAGTCCTTGCTTTGATGCCATCCCAGTGACAAATTGCTCCTGGGATGCTTGTGGGCGTCCTGTGTCTTTGGAATGCCGGTTCTGAGCAGTGCATCACAGGCAGGGAAGATGAACAGCTGCCTCGGGTCCCTTTGCAGTGCCACGGGCTCTGAGGGGGCTGGTGCTATTCCATTGGTGCTGGAAGAGTTCTGGGCTTTTGCTTTAATCTTACAAGTCATGAGAAGAAAGGGTGACTCTTTAGGATTTTGCCAGCAGAGCCGGGCTACAGGTGACGTGTGTGAGGCTGAAGGCTCCCCCTGGGCAGCAGTTTGCCCAGCCCCAGGTGTGAGCTGCAATGTGCCAGCTTGTCCACCCAAGGGGTCAGAGCTTTTCCCATAGGAATACCGTCTCCCTTCCCATAGGAGCGTGCTCCCAGGCAGTGCTGAGCTTGCTAAAGCCAACGAGTGCCGGTTGCTGGGGACCAGAGCAGTGCTCAGGGAGGAATCTGCTGTCGGTCCTTTGGCTGATGCTTCCGCTGGAGACAAAGTGCTGGTTATTTATTGCTTGGTCTTCGCTGTGTTTTGGCTTTCCTTGGGCACATCTCCCATGCACCCCTCAGGGGAAGCCCACCCTGCAGGCAGCATTCCCAACAGCACATCCCCATGGCTCTGCTGGGCTGTGCTGGTGGATTTGGGGGTGGTAAGCACTGCCAGGACCCACAGTTTGGGCATCTTTGTTGCTTCTTCACTTCATCACCATCTCTGAGCCGAGAACCTACCTCAGGTGTAATGTGGTTGTTACACCCTGGAAGAAGAGAAATTATTGTCATGAGCTTGTTTTTCTCTCTTTTTCCGGATGAAACGAGATGGAAATGCCTTGTTTCCCTTCCCACCAGCCCACACAGAGATAGTGTGGCCATTGGAAAAAAATCCTTATTGAAGTTTAGGACTGGGAGGAGGGTAAAGGAGAGTGACAGAGCCCTGGGGCAGGTCCCAGGGAGGACAAAGGCTCCATCCTCAGCAGGGACCCCCTTTGCTCCTGGCTTGGGAAGCCCAGGCCCCCACCCAGGACAGGATTTGCTCAACTCCTTCTGCATCATCCCTTGTTCAAATCCAGCATTTCCGTTTCATCTGATGCCACTCGGTTCTTAAAGCTGTGATTCTGAATTTCACAGTGTTCCTTGTCAGTCCCAGCAGGAAATATGTTTGGAACCAGTTGGGAAACAGAAGGGAAAAAAAATTACCAGAAGGGGTTTTTTTTTCAGTTCTTTGATCTGTCTTTATTTATTTATTTATTTATTTATTAGCAGAAAGCGCAGCGAGAGCACAACTTGTCTCCCGCAATCTGTTTGCTGCTTGCTGGGTATTAGAGGATGACACCAGCTGGGCTGGTAAAAACGTCTTAAAAAAGAATAATCCCAAAGCCACATTAGCAATTAAACATGTCACTCCCTGAACTCTGGAGTTTAATCCATTTTCTTCCCCCTTTTTCTCCTCCTTTTCTTTTTTGATTCTCTCGTGTTTTGTTTCTGGGTTCTGGTCAGAGGCCGTGCCAGATGGGGGTTGTGCCTCAGACTGATGCTGAGTTGTTTTACATTCCACTCAGGATTAATTAATGCAGTGCATGAGCGACTCCTGGGTGATGGCACCGCTCTGAGGGGGCACGGGGTGAGTGGTGCCTTTGGGTCAGAACTCTGAGGATGGGGTTTGACTCGCTGAATCATGGACTTGTTAAGATTGGAAGACCTTTTAAGGTCAAGTCCAACCATCAACCAGCACCATCTCCTTGTTCACCAGTAACCCATGTCCTCCCAAGCCATTCCACGATTCTAATACAGCAGCATGGACAAAGCCCCTTTTATATGGGACCCGGAGCCTTGGGAAAGAGACGTGGGAAGCTGATGTGGGAACCACACCCTTCCCCCACTCCGGGGCAGCAGGAAGGCAGGAGGATGTTCTCCAGCCTCACCTCCCCCCAGGTTGGGTGTCATGGGCCAGGCTGGGGGGTTTCCCATCCTTTCATCCAAACTCGGTGTGAGCAGAGCGGGAGAGGGCGAACGCTGGGTGCTTGGGGGGTCCTGCTGAAGAGGTGGCCCCAGCACCGAGCTCCATTCACTGCTGGGCTGAGGCACAGGGAGAGCGGGGAAAATTAAGGAGAATAGAGAGTAATAAACGTGACGGCTTTGAAATAATTTAAATCCGAGTCATGCCCAGCCAGGGAGTTTATCCTTCAAGTTGCCCAGGGCTGAGCTTTGTGTAACCTTGGGTAAGTGCAGGGATCCTGTACACCTCTAGTACTGTCTGTGGTGAGTTATTTAGTGCTCAGAATCGTCTTTTTAACTGTTGTAAAACACTGCAGTCGAAAAATAGAAATGAAATTCTAATGGGGCTGTTCCAGAGCCCAGGCCGAGGCCTCTCATGGAAGCTGTTGCTCGCAGCAGCCCTGCCAGCACATAAATCCGTGGCGTCAGAGGGAACAAAAAGTTCCCGTTGGCAAAGATCGGCTCTAAAGAAAGATGAGGGGACTGATGGGGGGGAATAAAGGGAAGAAAAGCAAATTAGATCAAGGTTCAGTGAGTGACCCTTGGGGTGGGGGTCTGCCAGGAGGATCAGTGTGGGAGGGTTATTCTTGTGCCTTGACACTGTTCGGTGTTGAAAGAGTCTTTTGACCCATCGGTGGATGAGCAGGAAAGAGGCTGCTGGAGTAGGATGGGGCCAGGAGCGGGCAGGGGGAGTGGGCAGGGAAGGGGCCGGGAACAAGCAGAGGGAAAGGGCTGAGAGTGGGCAGGGAAGGGGCCAGGAGTGGGCAGGGAGCAGCAAGGGAGGGGGTTGGGAGTGAGCAGAAGGAAGAAGCAAGCAAGGAAGGGGCTGGGAGTGGGATTCCTTTCATTATAGTAACTCCAGATCTGCTGCACAAAACGTCCTGGGTATCTTGGCTGATGCAGCCGAGCTCCTGATGCGGTGGCAAAGGGTGCAAAGAGGCGAGGCTGTGATTTTCCTGGATGTGGGAACTTCTGTTGTTCCTTCCATGTGCAGAGTCCTCCTGAGGTGTTGCTCTGCTAATGAATTTCTTTGGGAGCTGCTGCAGGGACCTTTGGGCTTCCCAGATTCTCTCTCCCTGCCTACTTGCCTTGGGAGTCAGCCCAAGAACCCAGGAGCTGGGATGCTCCGTGGCAGCTCCCTATGCTGGTGATGCCAATCTGCTGCCCACCAAGCCAGGCCCCAGTGGGACTGCAGCTGGGCTGAAAGGTGCCGCTGGTTCGAGTGCCATCCCAGTTATCAGGGATTTGGGAAGCTCCTCCTTTGGGAGGAGGGGTGATGAGAGAGCCTCAGCTTTCACACCAAATCAAGCATCCCAGGGCTGGTATGTGTGCTATGCCGAGACTTTGGAGAGAAGCTCAAATGCTGACTCAAATCTGCTCCAAAGGCTTGGATAAAAACCCCTAAAGCGAGCCCACGAGGTGTTTGTTTATTTTCTGGAACTCTTGGGATTTTCCAGCCAGCCTTGTGACTTCCTCGGGCTCTGACTCACTGGGGTGGAATGGAAGACCTGCACTGGGCAGCTGGGGGATGCTGGGCAGGGGGCTGGCAGAGGATGAGGGGCAGGGGCTGCCTGGGGGCTGCTGCTTGCCCCCCAAGAGCCCTTGTCTTGCTGCTTCACCCCAGTGATGGTGGCTCAGCTTGGCCCAGGGGTCTCTCAAGGAAACAGCAGCGTGCTCTTGGTCCACGCTGGGAGACCTTGTGTGTGTGGAGATGGTCTGCATGAGCGAGGAGGGGGTGGTACTGACACTGCCCTGGGGTCCTGCCCGCAGTGCTTCAGGCTCTCCTTTACTGGCTGTATCATAGAGCAGATCTGCTTCCTTTCTGCTTCTGAGTACCTTGGGAGTGACCAGCTGGATGTGGGGTGCGAGCTCCAAGGAAGCAGTGCAGGGTGCAGTGGGCAGTGTGCAGGCATCTGCCTGGAGGGGCTGGGGCAGGGCTGGTGCTCGTGTGCAGGTGAGGGCTCAGAGGCCTTTTTTAAAATAACACTTCATCAAGGTCAGCCTGGAATGGAGGGAAACCCTCTGGAGCAGGTGCTGGAGGGCAGCGTGCCTGGCTGGGAGGTAAAGCAGGGTGATAGGTGACTGGTATTGGATCAGGGACAAAAGTGAGTGGAAGAGCAGGGTTGTTGGCCATTCTGCCTCATCTGGGGGTCTTTCCCACTGATGGCAATGCTCAGAGTCTGCTCCCTGCAGGGCAGGGACTGTCCCCATCACTGGTGGCTGCTGGCAGTGGGACCCAGGGTCAGTGCAGGGTATTCAGCATGGACCAAAGCTGGTCCCAGCAGTGTCCAGGCTCAGCTGGGCTTTTTTGGTGGGCGCTGTGCCCATAGTGCCAGAACAGGGATGCCAGGCATCACGAAGCCTACCTGTGTTACCCAAACCAGCACAGTTGGGGGTAATCTGGAGGTGGTGGGGCTCCCCCTTAGCAGGATGTCTGCTGGATCATGTTCTGCCCCTCACATTTCAGGGCATCTGTTATCCTTAGTTCTGCAGGCATAGGAATCCCGGGGCTGTAGGAGTTCAGTCTGGCCTTTAAATACCAGCTTTGTGCCCTTTAGTGACTCAGAAGGCTGGAAGCAGAAAACACCAACACTGGTTTTCTGTAAATCTCATGGTTTTCTGTAAACCTCATGGTCCGGAGGACACGAGGGGCTGGGAGAGCGTGACAATCCAATTTTGGTGCCTTGGACACGGGGCTATGAGGGCATGGCAGGCAGAGAGGGGGCTTTGTGCAGGGGATTCACATCCTGGGTGTTCCCATCTGCCACTTGTTCTTCCAGAGTCACCTCGTCCGCACAGGAAACTGCAGGTTTTTCACTGCTGAACCCAATGAGGTTTTGTGCTTCCCAAAGCTGCACGTAGCCATGGGATGCTTCCATGGGCTTTTACTGAGGAGTTTGAGGTCTATTTGTTTAATTAATGTGTTCTATCAGCCCAGCGGAGGCTCCGAGCCCAGGATTTGATCTGTGGTTATTCTGGATGCTCACCTGCCCCTCGGTGGACACTTCCCTGTGTTGTGGAGCTTCGGGAGCGTTGTGGGAAGCTCTGGATCATAGCTCTGCAGCTCTGCTCCAGCTGCACACTGGGCAGGAGGCATTTGACCCCAGTACAGAGGTGTTTGCCTTCTCTGTGTGCCCCCAGGCCGGTTGCTGCCGTGTCCCTTTGGTTAGTGGTGTCTGTCAGTAACTTTGCCAAATCCCCGCTCTTCAGAGTGACATTTTCCAGTGTAAAAAGGGTACAGTCCCCATCCCTGGGAGGTATTTAACAGATGTGTGGTTGTGGCACTTGGGGACATGGGTTAGTGGTGGCCTTTACAATGCTGTGGGAATGGTGGGACTCAATGGTCTTGGAGGGCTTTTCCAACCTGAACAATTCTGTCATTCTGTGTGGGCTTTTGGATTCCTGGGGTTGTTCGGGTTTTGGAAAGGAGAAAAAGGTGAGCTGAGAGTGGCTGGGGAGGATGGTGGTGGCTCTGGGGTGGCACAGCATGGGGTTCCTGTATTTGAGATGAGGTCTCCAGGGCAGCCCTGGGAATGCTCCAAGGCCTCATCCCAGCTTGTCACTTTGATACATTTGGGTTTTTTCCAGAACAGCTCACCCTTCCCCCAAACTTCAACCCACCGAGTTTTCTGGGGAAATAACTGGAGCTTTAGGGCTTTCCCTCCTGATGCAGAGGAGAGAAGGGAATTTTTCCTTACACCTGAAATGGATGGGTTTTTTCTTCAGGAGCGAACAAGGGCTGATGGGAGCTTTGCACTTCACTGGGTGCAGCTTTAGCCAAGTTTGAGGCAGCCAGAGCAGGTTTTGGCATGAGCACTTACCCTGCACTCAGCGTGAGGGCTCCAGTGGTCCCTCCCCTCCGCGCTTCCCAGATGTTGTAGCTTTTGGAAATGTCTGCCTTGGGTTGGTTGCTGGCCTTGTTCCTCAAGGTGGTCTACAGAGAGGCTTGGGCAGCCCCCATCTGACGGCGTGGCATGGGGTAGGGACTCCTGGGGTGCTCAGCACCACCAGCTGGCATGGGGTTGTGGTTTTGGGGGGACGAGGAGGGCAGCAGGGCTGGCTGAAGGCAGGGCTGGGCACGTGGGCTCCCTCTGCACTGCCCAAACCCGCTGCCTTCAGCTGCTCTGGGGCACGTGCCAGCACCGCACCGTGTCCCCAGCCCCGGGGCAGCCGCAGCGGGCAGGGCTGTTTGCTCCGGGAGGGAAAACCTGTTCAGGCATTTTCTCTCGTACCCGTTGCCGTAAGACATCGGAGCTTGAGTAATTCGTGGGGCCGGTGCCTGAGATCTGCTGGATAAGCTGGCGCTGTGCCGGGGCGGCCCGGGAGCACGTTGGGATGTGCTGGAGGAGGCTGCGGGCTCGGACCCCTGCGCTGGTGTGACAATCGACCCACCGGAGTCACCAGTGGTGCCCTGGCTGTGCTGGGGGAAGTGCACGGGCTTTGCTTGCCCGGGATTCCTGTCCAGCCATGGTGCCAGTTGGTCTGGTGGGACACTGGGATACAAAGGCTTTGGAAGTGCAGTGTCCCCTCTACATCTCTGCCAAGTCCCCTCTAGTACCCCATGCATTGCAGGGGCAGAGGGAGTCCCCAGGCAGTGCCAAGGCTCTGACCACAAGAAGAAACTCTGAAAATGCTGTTTGTGCCGTTGCTTGGTGATGTTTTGCTGACTTTTTGGTGGGTTTAGGCATTTTGTTTACTTTCCCAGAAGCAAAACAGCAAAGGGAAAGCAGCAGAAGGAGCGGGACTCTCTCCTCGTGTGTGCACAAGGAGTTAAAGCCTTCTCCAGCGTTGGCGCGTTCAGCCCGAGGCTGAGTTTGTACCGTGCGCATCTATCTCGGCATCTCCAGTGCTGGTTTGAACAGTCTCACCACGGCTTTACATAAGCAACAAATCAGCCAAAATAAGCCCCGTCCCAGGCCGTTGTTGGCGCGTCGATTCCACTTCCAAGAGAAACCCGAGGGTTTGCGTCCTCCTTCGCGCCTTGGCAGCGCCTGCGCTCGGAGCTGCCAGCGGGGCATGGCTGGGCCGGCCGGCTGGGAGCGGGCAGCGCGCCCCACGCCCGGCTCGCGGCGTTCCCAGGATCTTGCCTGCTGCCCCCGCAGCCAGGTGCTGGGGCAGGGAGCCCGGAGCACCCTCAGAGCTCACCCAGCCGAGCGGCTCAGAGCCAGGCAGGGAGAAACTCGGGGCAGGTTCCCCGAGAAATGTGGGATGGCCCAGCGGAATGTGGGGGTGAGCGTGCCCCCGGCGGCTCTCACACGCTGGTGCTGGGAAGGTGGAAGAGTTGGTTCGGCACAGGCATGTCCCGCAGGAAGCAGGAATTTGGGAGGAGGTTATTTAGGTAGCAGCAGCCTCCGTGGGCTTTACGCTTCATAGGATCACAGAATATCCTGAGTTGTCAGGGACCCANCATTCTGTGTGGGCTTTTGGATTCCTGGGGTTGTTCGGGTTTTGGAAAGGAGAAAAAGGTGAGCTGAGAGTGGCTGGGGAGGATGGTGGTGGCTCTGGGGTGGCACAGCATGGGGTTCCTGTATTTGAGATGAGGTCTCCAGGGCAGCCCTGGGAATGCTCCAAGGCCTCATCCCAGCTTGTCACTTTGATACATTTGGGTTTTTTCCAGAACAGCTCACCCTTCCCCCAAACTTCAACCCACCGAGTTTTCTGGGGAAATAACTGGAGCTTTAGGGCTTTCCCTCCTGATGCAGAGGAGAGAAGGGAATTTTTCCTTACACCTGAAATGGATGGGTTTTTTCTTCAGGAGCGAACAAGGGCTGATGGGAGCTTTGCACTTCACTGGGTGCAGCTTTAGCCAAGTTTGAGGCAGCCAGAGCAGGTTTTGGCATGAGCACTTACCCTGCACTCAGCGTGAGGGCTCCAGTGGTCCCTCCCCTCCGCGCTTCCCAGATGTTGTAGCTTTTGGAAATGTCTGCCTTGGGTTGGTTGCTGGCCTTGTTCCTCAAGGTGGTCTACAGAGAGGCTTGGGCAGCCCCCATCTGACGGCGTGGCATGGGGTAGGGACTCCTGGGGTGCTCAGCACCACCAGCTGGCATGGGGTTGTGGTTTTGGGGGGACGAGGAGGGCAGCAGGGCTGGCTGAAGGCAGGGCTGGGCACGTGGGCTCCCTCTGCACTGCCCAAACCCGCTGCCTTCAGCTGCTCTGGGGCACGTGCCAGCACCGCACCGTGTCCCCAGCCCCGGGGCAGCCGCAGCGGGCAGGGCTGTTTGCTCCGGGAGGGAAAACCTGTTCAGGCATTTTCTCTCGTACCCGTTGCCGTAAGACATCGGAGCTTGAGTAATTCGTGGGGCCGGTGCCTGAGATCTGCTGGATAAGCTGGCGCTGTGCCGGGGCGGCCCGGGAGCACGTTGGGATGTGCTGGAGGAGGCTGCGGGCTCGGACCCCTGCGCTGGTGTGACAATCGACCCACCGGAGTCACCAGTGGTGCCCTGGCTGTGCTGGGGGAAGTGCACGGGCTTTGCTTGCCCGGGATTCCTGTCCAGCCATGGTGCCAGTTGGTCTGGTGGGACACTGGGATACAAAGGCTTTGGAAGTGCAGTGTCCCCTCTACATCTCTGCCAAGTCCCCTCTAGTACCCCATGCATTGCAGGGGCAGAGGGAGTCCCCAGGCAGTGCCAAGGCTCTGACCACAAGAAGAAACTCTGAAAATGCTGTTTGTGCCGTTGCTTGGTGATGTTTTGCTGACTTTTTGGTGGGTTTAGGCATTTTGTTTACTTTCCCAGAAGCAAAACAGCAAAGGGAAAGCAGCAGAAGGAGCGGGACTCTCTCCTCGTGTGTGCACAAGGAGTTAAAGCCTTCTCCAGCGTTGGCGCGTTCAGCCCGAGGCTGAGTTTGTACCGTGCGCATCTATCTCGGCATCTCCAGTGCTGGTTTGAACAGTCTCACCACGGCTTTACATAAGCAACAAATCAGCCAAAATAAGCCCCGTCCCAGGCCGTTGTTGGCGCGTCGATTCCACTTCCAAGAGAAACCCGAGGGTTTGCGTCCTCCTTCGCGCCTTGGCAGCGCCTGCGCTCGGAGCTGCCAGCGGGGCATGGCTGGGCCGGCCGGCTGGGAGCGGGCAGCGCGCCCCACGCCCGGCTCGCGGCGTTCCCAGGATCTTGCCTGCTGCCCCCGCAGCCAGGTGCTGGGGCAGGGAGCCCGGAGCACCCTCAGAGCTCACCCAGCCGAGCGGCTCAGAGCCNTTAGGTAGCAGCAGCCTCCGTGGGCTTTACGCTTCATAGGATCACAGAATATCCTGAGTTGTCAGGGACCCACCCCTTCTGGCCAGCTCCTCCTACTTTTTCCATCCAAACTTGTTCTTCTGCCAGGAGAGGTGAGGAGGGGAGACCATGGTTGTGGTGTCACACTCCAGCCGCTCCCTGGTGCTGCTCCGTGCCAGCCCCTCGCTGAGTGCAGCGGACCCATGGCAGGAGACAACTATGAATGAGAGGGGAGGTCTCCCAAGGGGCACATTGGGCTTAATTGTCCCCATTTTTTCCTGTCCTGCCTTTCCCAGCACTGGGATGTGGGTTTCTAAACCAGCCTTGGGAGCTCTACTTGCTCCCACGGGCAGGAACATAGCAAAGCCCCAGTGGAAGAACATTTTCCTCAATGGCTCCCAATGCTGCTCTCATCTGTCTTCAGGGTATTAAGGGAAAGTAGCAGGTTGTTTCCTTCAGACAGGCTGTTCTGTTGTCAATCCAGAGCAAATAAGGTTGCCAGGGCTACGTGGGGACATGCTCCAGGATCATCCCGGCTGTCCTTGGGGTGTTCAGGCATCTTTGGGATAGGGAGGACTTTGTATCACTCAGTGCTGGGCTGTGCCTTCCTGCCACTGCTGTCCAGTCCTTGCCAGTTCCATCCATCAGGGTCTGGTGCTGCCAGGTGCCACCAGGTGTAACCAGGAGCCTCTGGGTGCTGCCAGGTGCCACCAGGTACAACCAGGAGCCACTGGGTGCCGTCAGTGCCGGGCGCTGTGTCTTGCAGCCCCGGTGCCCAAGTGCTGACAAAAAGTGCAAGGTTTAGGGCTGCCTTTCAAACCCTGACGCTGATGTTTTGTGACAATTAATCTTGCTATTTATATCAGTCTAATTAGCAGCGTTATTAATATTATCGAGGCGCCACAGTGGTAATTATATGTCTGCTTAACATGTGCTATCAGCGCTGTTCCAATCCAGTGTGATTCCGCCTGACATTATCCCACCATTAGCATTGTTTGTTGTGTGCTGCGGAAGATAATTTGGTGCTCCTAATCACTGCGATCCTCATTAGCAAACTGTCCCCACGTGCCCAAGCTTTTGAGAGTGATGCCACCAAGTGGTGCAGCTTTCCTAGGGATGTTTCTCAGGGAAATCTTCCCCGTTTTGGGGGTTTCCTGTCCATCAGGCTGTCCCTGGAAAGGAAGGAAACCCTTGGAAGATCCTGTCCCCCAAAATAAAGCAAGTAGATCTTTGCTCTGGCATCTGCGGGAGCTTCTCTGGTCTTTTGCCTCTCCTTCTTTCCCTGTCAAGAGCTTAAATATTTAAAATTTGAGGCAAAATATAGTTGAAGTGTAGGGAACTTGGCTGTAAGGGAGCTTTTCCATCTTTTATCCTACAGCATCGTCCTGTAGCCCCTACAGGGCTGTCCTAGCCCATCCGTGCTACCCTTCCATCCAGCTCCTGGCAAAGGTTTAAGCTGAGAGAAATCCTGTCAATATGGGACAGGTGAAGAGATGCGTGTGATTCCTGACATTCTCCTGCGTGCTCTTCCTGCCTCAGCCAACTGTCCCGCGGCTCCAGCTCCTCTGGCTGCTGCTGCAGAGATGGGGGAAGGAATGAAAAAAGGCTCCTGAGTGTGCGCAGGAGTTGGATCAACAGGGAATTAAAAGGCGGCTGCTGGAGCGTTTGATCGGCTTGTTTGATCGTCGGAGCTGCAGGATGAGTTTCCAGGGCACGCTGGGAGAGGGAAGGCTCCGGAGCGCAGGCTCCGTATTCCGTTATCAGGCGCTGGCAGCCAGCTCGGTGCCCCCAGTCCAGCACGAGCCCCTGATGGGGGCTGTGAGGGGGGAAGGGTGTGAAAAGGGGAGCTGAGGGGTTAATAATTCTGGAGTCTTGGCAGTGACTCACCTGCCTTGTGTCCTGCTGGGAGGGGGCTCAGAGGGGACTCCCTTGGGCAGGTGGTTCTGGTGCTTCTGACTGCTGAACTCAGAGAATCCCCAGTTCCTGCTGGTGGGATGCGCCCCAGAGATGGGACGAGTATCACAGCTCTGGAGATGGGTGTTTCAGCCCAGAGATGGGTGTCACAGCTCCCAGACAGGTGTAGCAGCCCCAACATGGGTGTCACAGCCCCAGAGATGGGTGTAGGCAGAGTGGTTTCCTTCTCTTTGGGTTTCTCACTGAGCTTTTCCCATCAGCTGGTCTCTCCCCGTCCTTGGTCATCGTCACCCAACACAACCTCCTCCTCAGCCTTCATTCCCTGTCCGCCTGCAGCTCTCATCCCTTCCAGCATGGATTGTCTGATTCCAAGCTCTGTCTGTAGCCAGTTCCTGGATGGAGGAACTGGCAGAAATAATCTGTAGGGACAGGAGGGGGGTGCCAGTGCCGTGGCAGGTAGCGGTGAGGTGGGGAGAGAGGCAGTAGAAGCGTGAGGAGGATGACACACCAAACAAACCCTCAGGCTGGTACAAACAGGTGAGCTGGAGCCTGAGCCATTTGCAGATGTAATTTATACATTTATTGCCAGTTGATATTTCAGATGAAAACCATGTTTTGCAGTGTTTTGGCTCAGTAAAGCTGAACATCGTGCTCACAGCACAAGTCAGGCTTGGTGTCACCCCTGTCACTTGTCACCAACCTCTGGTGTCAGGTCTGACTGATCTCTGCAGAATTCCGTATTTCTCTTGCTGTAATTTGAAATGCAGGAGCTTTAGCTTCACTCTCCAGCTAATTTTGTATTTGTAATTCAAACCGTTTCTTCCTGGTGTTTAGGCCTGAATTCTGCTTCTCAGCCACTTTATGTGTTGGCAGTGAGGTGGAGGGGAACAGGTACCTTCTTCGGGATTCTTCCTTGCTTTTCACTTGAATTTTGCTAATTTGGTTTGGGAGGTGAGATAGGAATTGAATGAAGTGATTAGTGAATCTTTGATAAACCTGTTATCTGGTGAAAATCTCAAAGTGGCTTTTTAGATGTTGAATGGGACCAGATGTTCTTTGGGAATGTATGAATCTTCCATGAATTTTTCTCTAGCACTAAACTCCTTGTTCAGTGCATTCCCTTTGAATTCCATCTCTTCATTTCTGCCACAGACACTTGGTTGTTTATTAGGTGCAAATAGGAATTTGCGTAAATGACTTGCCCGATCCCAGATTTCCTTTAGCAGCCTCAGATGGGTGTTTGTGCTCCTGAGATGATATCGCTGCTTGGAAAGGCTGTGGGAGCCTGTGGAACCCAGGCCATGCCCTGAGCCAGGTGTCACAGATGCCCACGGGATGGTCCCATGGCTCCTGGGGACGCGTCACACGCCACGAGGTTTTGCCTAATGAAGCTTTCCTGGTTGTGAATCACAGGGAGAGCCTCAGAGGGTGAGGAGTGAAGGGTTAGGAAACTTTAATGGAAAAAGTGTTTGTTGATGCTCTTTCAGGTAGTTTGTCCTCTTCTGCCTTTAGTAATTGTTGGTGACACCGAGTCTCCTGCTATTCAGACGCACCCGTGTACCTCACATCATTATGTGTCAGGCTTTTTCCCTGGAAATTCCATCTCTGTCTGAATTCTCACACACCCTAGGAGTATTCCAAAGGGCTCTTCACAGCCAGACAATTACCTGCAGCAAGAGCAGTTAGCATGATTGCAGTGTCATAGAGCACCCCTGGAGACTCCTGTTCACTGGAGTTGGTATCATTCCCTGCCCTGCCCTGCCTTTCCCTGCCCTTCTCTTTACCTGCTCTCTCCTTCCCTCCTCTCCTCTTCAGTCCTCTCTTTTGAGGATAAATTTGATGGTGTTTTTTGCTTACCATGTATTCATAGAACTCCTTCAAAAGATGCATCTACCAGTCGGCTCTTCCACGAGGATATACATATTTATGGAATGAAGCATCATCTATCTTTTATACTTTGAAAGGATTTTGTTCACTTTGGCTTCAAAGCCAGCAGTGCCAGGGTGCTGGCTCGTGCCTGACAGTCCATCCTCAGCTGGGGCTCTCAGGATGTGTTTCCTCATGGTCTGATCCCTCCTCAAGTTGTTGTTGGTTTGTCCTCCGGTTATCCCTCTGCCTTCCGACAGCTCCTCCAGGTGCTCGGTGTGTTCTGGTTTCTAAACCTTCCCCATGCTTGAGATTGTTGCTCTGCATTTTGGGCTGTGGGTTGTGCCCGTCCTGTGGAATCTCTGCCTTCCCAGAGTTGTGGGTGACTCCTGCCTGACCTTGTCCTAGGGCTTGGCTGGGCTTCTCCCACGTCGGGCTCCTGAGGTGCTGCAGGTGGAGCTCTCTGGGCGTGGGACCGTGTGAGCCGTCCACCCACGGCGGCCGCGCAGACCCCAGATCTGGCAGGGTGTGCAGTGGGGATTGGTTCACCTGGGTGTCCTTAGGACACTGAGGATCTTGGGAAGGATCTGCAATGCTGCCAGATCCTCCAGCTCCTCCACAGGACCAGCACCAGGATCCCCAAGAAGTGGAAGGAACTTGTTCCCTTGCAGCTTCCACAGAGCGATCCTGTGCAGGGAAGGATTTGGGCATCATCATCAAGACCACGATGACCCAAAAAGGTGATAAACGAGTCCCTTTTGGTGCATTGGAGGGACAGAAACCTGAGAGGATGTAAGGCTGGAAGGTTCAGACTGAAGGAACAGGTGAACATCTGCAGTGTCTTTTTTCCTTTTTTTATCCTCTCCTCAATTTTTGTGGTTTCATCACTGTGGCGGAATAAAGTAGGATCATTATTAATGGCTTACTTTTCCAACAGAAGGGATTTTTCAGGGAAGCAGGAATTCCAGCAATGCTTGGCTCCCGTGGGGACAACAGAGCTGCTTCCTGGGTCTCTCCCAAGATGGGCCCTGGGGATTTCTGGGGCCGGTGTGGGGGGACCACATCTGGTGGGGGACTCTGGAGCCAGCACTGGCTCCTTTTGTTCACCATCATCCATCCCACAGTGTCCTCGGAGCTGGGAAGGTGTGGGGCTGGTCCCCAGCCCTTCCACCCCTCGGGGTGTGCAGCTGAGGTGGTTCCTACAGCAGAACATCAAAAAATGACCCCTCTATACCTCCTGGTTTGGAAGGAACTGGAAATTACTCGCTAGAGAAAAATTCCTCGAAAAAGGCATTGCTTGGAGCAGTGGAAATCTTCTGCTTCCACTCTGTCTTTTTAAAGGAGTAAATAAAAATAGTAGAAAATGCGCAAATATGCTCAGGGCTCACTGTAGTTGGGGAATTTTTTATACCAAATGTAGCACATTTAATAAGATGTCTGAAAATCACATTCTTTTAAGCTGAAAAACACATGGCCTGAACTGGGGAGTAAAATCTTGGTGTTTAACTAGGACAGCTCAGACAAGCAGATCATGCTTAGATGATTTCAGGAATGAAAACTGGCTTGTCACAGTCAGGATGAATTTAATAAAATATTTAAACAATTTTCAACACTTCCGTGATGATACAGAAAACCAGGATCATATCCGAGCGGAGAAGAATTGCTTTGGAGAGATTAAAGGATGTAAAGGCTGAAGGACCTAAATCAGCCATATGCGTTTCTGCCAGGATGAACCTCTTTGATGTCCAGAAGGCTCCCCCATCCCTGGAAGTGTCCAAGGCCAGGTTGGATGGGACTTGGAGCAACCTGGGATAGTGGAAGGTGTCCCTGCCCATGGCAGGGGGTGGAACTGGATGGGCTTTAAGGTCCTGCCCAACCCAAACCATTCTGCTTCAGTGGGGGAACTGAGGGACCTGCCCAGGTGCAAACAGCTGCCTTGGGTGCTGCTGGCACCGTGTGCCCATTGTACCCATTGAGGCAGCAGATAGTGCAGGGTGGCATTAAAGTGTCCTCCCCAGGCTGTTGGATGTCCTGTGGGACCCACATGGGTTGCTCACAGGAGTGACCCCACCCTGGGGTTGGGAGGATGCCCTGGTGCTCCTGCAGCCGTGTGCCTCATGTGTGCCTTCTGGCTGCTGGAGGGGCTGGGGTCTGGGGGGTGAGCTGCCACATGTCCTGCCTCTCCATGGCCTGGAACCGGGTGTCAAGATCTGTCCCAAAATGTCTTGGTTGATGATGAAGGACGCAGGAGAGAGAACACCCAAAAGCTGCTGTGCTGTGTCCTGTCATGGGAATGAAGGGAACCAGCGTCTGCTGGAAGTGTATTTGATGGAAGTGTGGAAGCTGAACTTGCTTTTGGGCAGCTCCTTGTTTTCCCTCCAGCTCCAGGAGCTGCAGGAATGTGCTGTGCTTCGCCAGGCTTCCACCTCGTGCTGACTTCCTGATGGAGCCACACACTTGTGATGATGTAGGAGGAGGTGTGGTCACCCAGTAACAGGGAGGGTGTCAGCTGCCTTGTTCCCATCCTTCTTTTCGTCTTACCCAGGAGAACAGCTGCTGGGAGGAGAGGGTTAAAACGGGGAGATTTGGCGAGGAGGAATACTTTTGCTCAAAGTGACCTTGCAGCTGGGAATGCTCAGAACATCAGTGTGGGAAAACTCCATTTATTATGCCTAGTGTTGTTCATCCTCTGCCTGTTTTGAGAACTAGAATTTCTGTGTTAGAGGTAACACACTCTGACAGACATTCTGGAGCCTCCTGCTGGGAGAGAAAGAGATCATAAAAACACAGCTTTGTGATAAACTGTGTGTGCACAAAGCTCTCTGATATACTGAGCCTAACGGAGCAGTGTCCCCGTGTGTCTCTGGCCACTGGAATGAGCTGAATCCAACGGAGCAGTGTCTCCTTGTGTCTCTGGCCACTGGGATGAGCTGAGCCCAATGGAGCAGTGTCCCCGTGTGTCTCTGGCCACTGGGATGAGCTGAGCCCGATGGAGCAGTGTCCCTGCGTGTCTCTGCCCCTGGCATTGCCAGCAAGGTAATGAAATGAATCTGCTCCTTGCATTTCCACTGTGGTTTGGTGTCGCCCTGGTTACCTGTGTGTGTTGATTCACACAAGAGCCCGGCGTGGCTTGCCAGGGAACAGCTCGTTCCACGGGAGACACGCGTGTGTGGCCGAGCTCCAGCAGCAGAGGTTTTCCACCACCGCCAGCCATTCCTCTTCTCCCTGTGGTGAGGACGATGGCCTGTGCCAAGGACCTCCAGGTGTTCCGGCTCTTACAGTATTTTGCCTGAAGGGATACTTTTGGAAGCAAAGCCCCTGTTGCTGTTGAGTAGCACAGGGACAGGAGCAAACGGGGAACAGGGAACGCGCCCCCTGGAACTGCACCAGGCAGCCAGACACAGACCTTGCCAAAACAATGCTCAGACCAAGTCTGCAACTAATCAGCGACTTTGGAGAAAGGACAACATTCAACTAGTTCATGTGATTTTTCCCCCTTGGAACTGTGCAGAACAGCTTTGATTTACGGGAGAATTAGCAGTGCTCCCCGGTCTTCAGGTTGTCTACAAGAGCAGGGTCATTCGGTCACATTCCTGGGGAATGGAGGCCAAAGAGTGAGGCACTGGGAGGAGGTGAGTGGGACCCTGGGTCGCTCCATGGACAGGCAATGGAGCAAGTTTTACCTGCAGCCCTTTCTGTCCCTCTTGTTTCTTTAGGTGAGGTGTACCTCAGGAAGGCAGGAGCACTGCATGCATGCACATGTGTGTCAGGAGAAGCTGAGGTCTCCGCTATGGTTGAGGATGTGCTCTGGCTGTGTCCCTGGGGTGTGCAAGGTTGTGCCACGGGGACAGGGCCGTGCTGGGGACAGTCCCAGCCAGACCTGGCCACAACATGACTGTGCAAAGGCTGGCCACGTGCCGTGTTCAAAGGGCTGAGCAGTGCTGGAGATGGCCCCAGACCTGGCAGCAGTGTGACCGTGTGAAGCTCTGGCTGTGCCATGTCCAGGGGGCTGAGCTCCAGGAGTGTGCCGAGCTTCAGAAAGATTGTCTATGCAGCTGGACCCTCGGGCTGTCCTCCTTGGTGGACAGGAACCACCACGGGCAACAGGCAGGGTGGGACCCTGGCAGAGCTGCTGCACTGTGGGGGATCTCCCAGCTGCCTCGGTGGTGGTGAGCCACCTCCAGGTAACTCCAGCAGCCTCGCTGTAACTCTCCTTGCGAGTGGTGCCAGTACCGTTCCCATCCTCCCTCCCATCCTGCCAAAATCCAGAGCCTGTGCGAAGCAGCGGGAGGAGGGGGATCTCCTGAGGAGGATAAACAAGCTATTCTCGTTGCTGTGAGAGTGGCTTCCCCACTCCCCGACCCAGGAGCCCCTCACCACTGAGGTGGTGTTGGTGGCCATGGACCAGTGACAGGGCAGCGGGACACCTGGGCAGAGTGCGGGGAGAGGCCCTGGCTGCTCCTCTTGCTTCCTCTGGTCCCTTGGTGTATCCAAGGGGAGGACTGGCTGCTGCCACCATATCATCATTATTGACTCTGTAACTCTTCGGCATCCAATCTGTTGCCCTAACAAAGCGATTTGCTGCTGGTGTTCTGCAGTTGTGCTCTGGCTTGGGTGACTGTTTGTGTGACACACGCTGGGGACCCATCACTTCATGTCCAGTCAATGGCTCCTGTCAGTGAGGCACTGACAGTGTGTCACAGTGTGTGATGGCTCGTGGTGAAGGTACGAGGTGGGGCATGGGACATGTGGGCTGCACTGGGATCTGCCCTTGACGCTGCAGGGCGAGGGGTGGGGGCAGCAGGCTGGGAAGCAGGACCAGAGTCTCTGACAGCGACGCTTTGGGGTCACCGTACCCAGGTCCTTGCAGCCCTGCACCTGCTGCAGGGACACACCTGCTCTGGTACAGCCTCAGCAGATTTCTGCACAGTTTCCTCTGCTGGTTAGGCTGGGTTTAGAATCATCCAGTAATTAAGTGCTGGAGCTGCTGGGAATGTGTGGCGCCGGTAATGGTGTCCCATGGGAGTGCGGGCACGAGTGACACCTCACCACGAGTGAGGTGGCTGCGTGACAGCCGGGGTGTGCTTTTAGCTCCTGTGGTGGGACAGACAAGGGATTTGCTCCCCGAAACTGGGTGGGTTCAGGCAAAGCTGGTCGGCTCAGCCCAAGAGAAGATGCTCCAGAAGAGCCGACAAGACACGAATCCAGGATGTGCTGATTAGGCAGCAGCACATGCAGCGGCTGCAAATCCCACACTCAACTCACCCTGTTTACTCGGGTTTTTCTGCTTTTATTTTTTTCTCCTCAATTTAAATTCCCAAGGAGACACAAGACAGTAAGTGCTGATGCAGCCCGCACTGGAATGCTGTGTGGAGGAGCACAGATCCCACCTGCCTGCCTCTGCCCCCCAGTCCCTGCTCAGCCCAGCACAGCTGCTCCTACGGGCTCTTGATGGTTCCTTCCTTTCTTTCATCCCATTTACAAACGGGAGCATGGCCACTGAAATGGTGGATTTAGCCCACTGTGAGCAGGATCCAGCCCTTGGTCTTACCAGGCTGGAATAACCCTGTGCTTTCAGTGTGTGAGGTGAAGGGGATGGGATGGGGCCAGCCCCAGGCTGGGCACTGGGGACATTGCCAGAGCACTGGGTACACGGGTGGCACAGGGCTCATGATGGATGCGGGGGGGAGCCCTGGCTGTGACACACCTGTCCCCATGTCACCTGCATCCCCAGCCCTGCTCCCCACGGGGAGCTTCCCTCCAGAGCTGCTTCCCAAATGACGGTGAACGTAGAAAGAGCCAGTCAGGGTTTAAACCTAATAAATCATCAGGGATTAAACCTGATGAATGGATTTGGAGCCACTCTTTTATTGCTCTGATTGATCAAGGGACATGGGCCATGTCACTGCACCTTCAGGTATGTGTTGGTCGAGTGCATCCCCTTGGTCCCCATCCCCTCCATGCTGTGGGGTCACAGCCAGCGCCCGTTTGCCTGGCTCAGGCTCTGGCTCTTGACCCTTCAGCACCAGTTCAGTGCCCCAAGCCCTGTGCTGTGCTGAGCCACTCGGTTTCTAGGTCAGCTCTGTGGGGTGACAGCAGCCCCGAACACTGGCAGAGGTTTCAGCTCTTGCTGTCTGTTTTTCTCCAAAGCGACTTAAAATGCATTAGTGTCACACACAGCAGCTCAGTCCTGTCTCTTTGTCACTTGTCCCATTGTCTGGAGACATTCTCTGAGCGAAGCCCAGCAGCTGACTGGCTTCACATATTTTTCCCCAAAGTTTTTTTTTTTCCTTGGTGCTGGGAATTGATTCTAAACATAGAATTGTGGAATCACAGAGTGGTTTGGGTTAAAAGGGACCTTAAACTCATCTCGTTCCACCCTGCTTCCTGGGCAAGGACACCTTCCACTGTCCCAGGTTGCTCCAAGCCCCATCCAACCTGGCCTTGGACACTTCCAGGGATCCAGGGGCAGCCACAACTTCTCTGGACAACCTGTGCCAGGGCCTCCCCACCCTCACAGGGAAGGATTTCTTCCATATATCTAACCTAAATTTCCCCTCTTTCAGTTTGAATCACCTCGGAGGGATGTGCTGCCAGGGCTGGCGGTGGGTGGTGGTGAGTGTTCCACCCTCTGTGCAGCCTGTGGGAAGGGGAGGTTGGAGTGAGAGCATCTGCTGGTACAGGAGCAGTGCTGGGCTCTGAACCTGCTGTGGCCACTGAGAGGAGCCTGATCTGTGCAGTGCTGTCAACGCCCTGGAAGTGTCCAAGGCCAGGCTGGACAGGGCTTGGAGCAACCTGGTCTAAGTGGAAGGTGTCTCTGCCCATGGCAGGGCATTGGATGAGATGAGCTTTACTGTCCCTTCCATTCTGTGATTTTGGTTTGGCAGTGCAGAGGCGCCTGCCAGTGGAGTGGGAGAATGCTGTACCAACCCCACAGTCACTGTCCCGCTCCAAAATCCCCTCAGGGCAAATGGGGCTGGACTGACACTGGTGGGAGCTACCTGCAGGTGACCACGTCCAGCTGCTGCTCCCCAGGAAAGCCGCCCCAGCATTCCTGAGACAAACCATGTCGGTTCCATCATCTCCACAGAGGCAGCGGTTGCCTGGGGCAGGAGCTCAGTGCACAACAGCATTTTGGCCAGGAACAGGGACAGGGATGGAGGTTCCTGTGGCTCCAGTGCAATTGCAGCTGCCTCATGTGATCAACAACTTTGCGGCTTTAAAAAATGAGCAGCTCCCTCAGGAGCTCCGTGACAGACTCCGGATGCCCCGGGCAATGTCCTGGGGACATCTGGCTTCCCCATGCTGCTCCAAACAGGTCAGAGGACACCCAGCAGCAATCCTGCCCCATGCTGGGACCTGGCAGCGCATCCTCAGCCCCACGGGCTTGGCTGTGCATCCCCAGCCCGGCAGCGATCCCAGATGGCTGCTGCAGGTGCCAGTCCCCTGCCCCGTCCAGGTGAAGCTGGTGAATGGTGGTGGCATCTGGGAAATGGTTTTCCTGCTGCTTTGGCATGCAGGGAGCATTTTGTGGGGGGGTTGACTCGGTGCATGTGTGCCTGCGCGTGGGTTTGTGGAAGCACACGTGGTTTGTGTTTGTGGTGCGCGGGAGGATCAGGGCAGGGATCCGCCTCCATTATTGGAAGCGATTATAGATGAACAGGGGCAGTGGGAAAAGCCCTGAGTAAATCACTGGAAGTATCACTCTCCAGTTTTGGCTGCCTTCCCATGAAGATACATGCGGAAACCTGTCTGTGACAAGGCACAGCCAAAGGACACGCTCCGTGCTGCTGTGCCAGGCTGAGTCCCTCGCACCTCAGAGCAGCACTGAGGGACAGCAGCACTGACCAGCAGCCACCCACAACCCCTGCACTCCCATCCCTAGGACTTTCCCAGCTCCAGGCTGCTCCAGGTCCTCCCATCCCACACCCACGGGTTTGTGCTGCTGGAGGAGACCTGAGGCTGGCACGGCCCAAACTCCTGGGGACTCAGACCCCCTCAGCCTCGGGTCTGTGTGATGTGTGGGGACCCTGTCCGGGCGCTTCCCTCTCTGGTCCCACTGTCCCTGGTGACCCAGCCCCTTGGCCCCATGGAGCACCAGTGTCTTCTGCTCAAGGCCCTTTTATCCCTTTTTCTCACTTCCCTCCCCAGGTGTAGAGAAATCACCTATTTGTATTTCAGGACAGAAGGTGGAGGTTTGGGGAAATGACGGGTATTTTATAACGCAATTAAAACCCAACCCCTGTAATTGCTGTAATTTATATACACCTACAAAATAACCAGCTGGTGCGATCCAGGCTTCAAACCCATTTTATTTGTTTCAGCACATCAAACAGATGGAAACGTTCCATCTGTGTTTTCCTGGGATGCAGAGGGGTTGGCAGTGAGGGTCTGTGGGTGCAGCGAGGGGCTGGGGAGCCTTCGCTCGCACCAGGAAAGCACCACTGGTTGCCCCAGCATCGCCACAGAGGACGCCTGATGAAGGGATGGATGCTCGGGGGCAGGATTTGTCTGTGTTTATGGATGGGAGTGGTGATGCCATACCCTAGAAAACTTGGGATGCTGCAAATGGGGTTTGGGCTCGTGCGCCCCAGCCTCCTGCCCTGCCCTCCATCACACCCCGGAACATTAAAGCAGCTTGGTGCAAGTTCAAAGCTGCGACCTCAGCGCAGCCAAGCTGGTGACGAGGGAGGTAATTAGCAAGTGAAATGTTCAGTGCTGTAGTGAACTGATGTTTGTAATATTGGGCTATGAGGAGAAGGGGGCGGGAGCAGCTGGCTTTTCCATTATCCGTACAGCCCCGCTCTGTGAGCCCTTCCGGCGTAACGAAGGCTCCCTGGGTTTTATTCCATTTCTCCAGCCTGTTCCTGTGTTCTGCCTCACTCGCCCTTGGCCAGCAATTTGCAGTGTTGCAAACGAGCTCGGAGTATTTTAGGAGCCAGTGGTTTGTCAGGAATGAGTGCTCTGCCTGTGCTCTGTGCCTGTGATTCAAGTTCTCCTGGCTCAGTAGCCCCCAATTACTCATGTGTGTGGAGAGGGGCTGTGTTTATGGGTCTGCTGGCGTCGGATAAAAGCCTCAGACTGCAGTTGCTATCCGAGGATGAATGAAGTACCTCAGGGATCCTCTCCCAGCCCTGGAGTTTAAAATATTAATAGGATATCATTTCCCGACAAGCGCTGCAACAGGTAGTGAGCGCTTTGTTATAAAACATTCCTGTTAGCAGAGCGCATGGAATCGGCAATGCTGTGTCCCTGGAATTACTGACACCCACAAACTGTGCATTCCCCCCATGGCCACAAATATCTATATCCCCTCAAATGCTCCGTGCTCCACTGGATCCCCTTCTGCTCCCGGAATATCGCAGCCTGTGGGCACCAAAGCAGGCGCCGGAAATCACTGTCCTGCTCATGTTGTGATCTGCTGGTAGAGATTTGCTGGCCATGATCCACTGCCTGTAATCTGCTGGCCCAGATCCACTGGCTGAGATCCACTGGCTGTGATCTGCTGGCTGAGATCACCTGACCAAGATCCGCTGGCCAAGATCCGCTGGCTGAGATCTGCTCTGGTGAGCAAGGGGCATCGTGGCTGGGGACTGAAGGCCAGCACAGGGCAGCTCTGCTCTCCCTGCCTGTGCCACCATTGCTCTGGCTGAGGTGGTTGGCAGAGGAGATGTCCCTCTCCCATGGCTCATCAGGCTCTTGCTCATCTCCCTCACCCTGTGCAGAATAAAAGTTGTGATGAAAATAGCCAAAATTTGCTCTCCAAAGAAGTGGCAAAGGGCAGACACCCACACTGTCCCCTCCAGCTGGTGACACCCCAGGGTCACCACGGTGCTGGGCTCGGTGGTTTCCCCATGGCACAGCCCACTGGCATGGCAGGAGCTGCCGGAGAACCCCAGAGCCTTTTCCCAGAGTTACTCCAGTGTCCCTCCCTCAGGCAGTGTGCTGGGTTGGCAGAGGGTCTCGGTTGCTGGCTGGGGACTGGGGACACTCCAGCTTTGCTGATCTCTGTGTTTTTCCTCTTTCTCCCATTTCTGGCCCCGCAGCAAACCCTGGAGACAAATCTCACCAACCTGGTTAAACGCAACAGCGAACTGGAAAACCAGATGGCCAAGCTGATACAGATCTGCCAGCAAGTGGAGGTGGGTGAGGGCCAGGAGGGGGCTGGGGGATGTGCCTGGGGCAGCTCCTGGCTCGAGGGGTGGAATGCATGGATCACCCAAGTCCTTCCCTGGGGACTACCCTGGGAGCAGAGATGAGTGGAGGGGAAGCATCGCTGCGGGCTTTGGGGTGCTGTACTGCTTTGAAGAGTTTAGTCACAAGCAGTGGAGGACATGGGGATGGTTCCCAGGGGTCTGTAGGGTCTGAAGGAGTATGGCATGATTGGGAACCACTGGGAAGAGACATGGGCTGCTGGGCTGGCTCCAGGTAGGGGGACCTGCCCGCTGCTCTGTGCTGGGGACAGCAGGTGCTTTTGGTGGAAGGCTGGGTGAAACCAAGCATAGAAACAGGGCTCAGCCAGGTGACACTGAGCCTGCAAACAGGGCTCAGCTGGGTGACACTGAGCCTGTAACAAGGCTCATCAACTGGGTGACACTGAGCATGAAAACAGAATCATCAACTGGGTGATATTGAGTCTGCAAACAGGGCTCAGCTGGGTGACACCAAGCTCGCAGCAATTCCTTGAACCACTACCTTCCCGTAAGATAAAACCTCAGGCTGCTGCTGGAATCACAGCTGTGGATTCAGGGGGAGTTTTCCAGTGCCTGAGAGAACACAACAGTTGTTTACTTCATTCCTGGGCACCCAGGGCCTTGCAGGGGGTACAAGTCCTGTGCCTCCCCTGTGCCTCCCCCAAGCCACCCCATGGGCCCAGCAGGATGCAGGAATGTTGTGGTGAGATGTGGGGATGTTGCATCAGGATGCTGCAAGTGAGGTGGAGGAATGCTGTGGAGGAATGCTGTGGTGGGATGAGGGGATGCTGCAACAGCATGTGGGAATGCTGTGGTGGGATGCAGGGATGGTGCGGTGGGATGTGGGGCTGCTGCAGCAGGGTGTGGGGATGCTGCGGGGGGATGCTATGACAGGATGCCAAGATGCTGCAGTGGGATGCAAGGATGCTGTGGCAGGATGCAGGGGTGCTGCAGTGGGATGTGGGGGTGCTGTGGCAGGATGAGGGATGCTGTGTGTGCTGGCTGGAGCCGTTGCCCGCAGCAAAGCACCTGGGATGCATTCGCCCAGGAAGCTGCAGCTTGTCCTTCACCACCTGCATCTCGGAGCAGCCGGGGCTCTGGGGCCAGGAAGGTGCTTCCAAACCCCCACAGTTTCTGCAGGCAGCGTCAGCGCTTTGTTCTTCGCTCCCTCAATAATGTCCTGATGATCTGGCAAGAGGAAATGAGTGCAGAAGCCCTTTCTGCGAGTGCCAGCAGGGCTGAGTGTGCCGCCAGCAGCTGGCAGCCACTGTCACAGTGTGCAAAGAGAAGGAGGAGGGGGCTGAGATGCTCTGAACTTCCAGCCAAAATAAGGAGCAGAAAAATCCCACTTGGCTCTGCAGCACTGCTGGCCTTCCGCACCGATGCTCCGTGTCACTGGCACTGTCCTGCTTCTCTCTGCCTGTGTGCATCACTCTGCAGCAGGAATGGCTTTGTTGGAGCTGTCTCTCCCGGGCTTCCTCTTCCCCAGGGCTCAGCAGGCTTGGAGGGAGTCTGGGAAAACAGACAGCAAGTGGATGTTTGGCAGAGAGAGAAGCAGCCAGGACGTCCTTGCAGAGCTCTGGTGACAGTCACCAGCTCTTGCTGCTCTGACGGGCAACAGTTTGGCTGTGAGAACCCACCAGGGATGGAGCAGGGATATGGCTGGATGTCCTTCCAAACCTCTTCCTTTGAATCTAGCTCCCATGTCTTAATGACCTGACCAAGGATGAATTGAGAGTTACTTGGTATTTCTGTCTGATCCTCGATGGCTCAGACCTCTGAGCTGTCGTTTTTGACAGAGTTTGGGAGATTTCAGCTTTGTCAGAAGCTCTGCTTAAAATAAAAGTTCAAATAGCATTTCTCAGCCATGCTGGATGCACAGCCAGGCCCTCGGAGGCAGCTTCGCAGCGAGCACAGGAAATTGTGAAGCAGAAAATATCTGTGCTCCCCATCAGTCTGATTCCAGGGAATTTTGCTTTCGAGCTATTTGTGGACATGGCACGTAGGCAGGCACATGCAATCCCGATGTACTCTGCCCCTCAGCCACGTTCAGTGTCAATTCCGTGGTGTGTCCAGGGAATGGTGCCACCAACACCTTGAGGGACAGGGGTTCACCCTGGAGAAGGGCACTGCAAGTGTCCCCAAGCCACTCAGCCCGTGCTGCTCCTTGAAATGACCCTGGTGCATGGTGGGCTGCACTGAGAGAGGTCAAAAGGGCTAAATCCCGTGGCAGTCATGGAAATGTGGACCAAGAAGAGCTGTGGAGAAGCGGAGTAGAGATGGTGCCACCCCAAAGTCCCCATTGCGGGGGCAGCAGGAGGTGCTGCACGTGCACCATGGGACTGTGGGCTCTGTGCCACGGCAGCCTTGGCTCGAGCTCGTGTGTCCCAGGGCTGCTACACAGCCAGGAACCTGCTGAGGATTGTGGGGGTGGGATGGGGTCCTCTGCTCCATCCCTGAGCTGCCGGGCTGCAGAGGAGGAGGTTTGCCTGTGTGTGAGTCAGGCTGTGGGCTGAGATGCTGTTCCTCATCCCCACGAGCTGCAGGACGAGCTTTTCCCGGAGCTGAGTTTATTCCAGGACTTTGTTGTCCCTAGCACATTCCCCACCAGCACTGAGAAGGGTGAAGTATTTTTCCTCTCCCTTCTTACAACTAAAACCTGCCCAACTTTCCTGCAGCCATAGCACCCACTGAGTCTTCACCCCCAAATCCAGCATTTACCTGGGAGCTGATTCATCCCTACACAGTTTGGTCAGTGTCCAGGTGTGCTTAAGCCAGGGTTTGCCAGTGGAGCAGTGCTGGTCTGCAGTACCCTCTCCATGCTCTGCTGGCCCTTTGAGGGTACCCCAGCCTCGAAAATGTTCCTTTTTGGGCAAAAAGCAACTGGGAAAGGGACTGTGGTGGCCTCTGCAACTTCACCTACCATCAGCCCCCCAGACTATGCATGTGGCTAAAGGCAGATTTCTTTCCCTGGGCAGGTTTTCAGATTTAGGCTATGGATGGCTACAGATTTACGCTATCCTGTAGTCATCCTGGAAGGAGAATGCTCCAGGCCTGAGCTCTGGGACCACCATTGGGCAGCAGCTGGTTGGAGGGATGAACCCAGGGCTGAGCTGAGGTGCCCCTACCTCCCCTCCTGTCCCTTGGCCCAACATTTCCTTCCCGCCCTTTGCTGTGCACAGCCTTCAGCCTCATCTTCCCTCACCTTCACGTGACCCAGAAGCTGAATGAGAGTGGGAGTCCAGGGTTTGTGCTCCTGGGAAGTTGGGGTGACAGCCCTCCCTGTGGGCACGTGGCCTCGAGGGACCTGGGTGCTGCCAGCTCACCACAACCAGGCAGCACTGCCACAGCAGCACTGTCACAGCAGCTCTGCCACAGCAGCACTGCCACAGCAGCTTGCTGCAGGCTCCAAACCCTAGGGCCAATCCCCCCTGCTGCTACGTGCAGCAGATTGGGAAGATTTTCCGCTGTTTTTCCTCTGTGGAGCTCTCTGTGCAGACCATCAGCTGTCTCCCACTCCAGTGTTGCATAATATGCTGGCCAGGTTTAAAAAAAGATCCTGTAGCAAAAATGTGATTCGTTCAAGGCTGCCTTTGGACTACTCTGTGCTTCGCAGGGATTTGGGAATATGAAATGAGGGAAACTGATTTCTGGGCTTTAGTGTGCTTTAGTTAAGTGATAGGGGTCGATTCCTCTTCCATAACGTACATGCCCCTGTACTGTCCTGTCCATCCCCCCAGGGATACTGGTCTTCCCTGGAGGCAGAGGATTGGAACCCCTGCCTGTGCCCCTACTGCACGCTATTTGTGCAGCACTGTAAACACAGCCATCAGAGTGTGTTGTGTGTCCTTCCTAAAACCTGTCTGTTGTGCATCCCTGCCAGCACATGTATTGTGTCCCTCCCAAAACCTGTGAGTTGTGTGTCCTTCCTAAAACCTGTGAGCTGTGTCCCCCTCCCAACACCTGTATTGTCTGTTCCTGCCAACACCTGTGAGTTGCGTCTCTCCTAAAACCTGTGTGTTGTGTGTCCCTCCCAGCCTGTGAGCTGGGTCCCTCCCAACACCTGTGAGTTGTGTGTCCTTCCCAACACGTGTGTTGCTGTTCCTGGCCAGGTGAACACAGCCATGCACGAGGCCAAGCTGATGGAGGAGTGTGATGAGCTGATGGAGATCATCCGCCAGCGCAAACAGGTCATCGCTGTCAAGATCAAGGAGACAAAGGTGAGGGGGCCCGGCTCATGTGTCCTGGTCACAGGTCCCCTCCTGTGCCTATGAGTTGGCCACTGCAGGGTCTTTCTCTCCCCTCTGGGCACAGCACTCCCCCAGCCACTGACACTGGGACGTCCCAGCCCCGGCAGAGGGGCTGCAGTGCCGTGCGTTGCCTTACCATGAAGGGTTTGCTTTGGGCAGCCACTGGTGCACACGGGTTCATCTCCTTGTCCAAAATCCAGGTGTCCCTCGCTGCTGCTGCCCTCCCTGCCACCCCAAATCCAGGTGTCTGTCACTGCTGCTGCCCCAGAGCTCCTCTGCCAAGGACAAAGCGTGTGCTGGCTGAGGCTGGAGGAGGAACAGCGCGTTGGTTAGCGTGACAAGTTGGTGCAGAGGCTTGGATCACTCCAGACAGTTTCCTCAGGGCTTTTCACCACTGTGGTTCTAATAGAATAATGTGGAATTAATAGTGAAGGACCGGAGTCCAGTGCTGCAGAGAGAGCAGAGGCTGCACTCTCTGCATTGCAGCACAGCTGGGGGGAGGCTGCTTCTCGCCCTTGTCTTTCTGGGAGTGTTTGGACCCTTCCTCCAGTGGTTCCAGCTGTTCCCCAGTGTGGTTTCTGTGTGTGGCATCCCACCCCAAAGGGGAAGGGAGCACCCAGGATTCATAGATGCTCGTGGTTGAAAGGAATGACAAAAGTCAGAGGGTCAGCAAAAGCTTACAGAGGTTTATTAGTAAGTTGCAAATAATTTATTCAGTATGGAAATCTGTATAAATTAGTCCCTGATCTCCCAGTATAAGCACACGGCAGTGGGTTTTGGATAGAGGGGTAGAGTGAAAGGGAAGAGAGAGAGAGGGAGATGGATTAAGGCAGGAGAGAGAGGAAGAAAGGGAGATCACCAGTCCTGGTTCCAGCGTCGATCCAGCTGACAGGGTGTCCAGGGTCCTGGGGGTGCCGCCTGGGCTTCATGGGGGGACCTTTTATAGATAAGTTTTCCCCACCCTCGAGAGTTCTCACTTTCTGTGCAAATCAGTTCTCATGCACAGTCCATTCTTCCAGACCTTTCTGGAACTGGGTCGGAGGCTTCAGGGATCTTTGGTGGTCTTGATCCCCCCTACAGTCCCTGCCACTTCTCCATCTCACTCCTGCACCTGCACTGCGCTGTGCTTATCTCCAGGAGCCACAGCAAGGGCGTTTGTCCCAGAAAGGTGCTGCCCTACCTCTGTATGGCCCCTTTTCCAGCCCCAACAACCCTGGGCTGGCTCCACAGCTGTCCAGCTGTCAGTGTTTGAGACATCAGCCCCTCACCTCCTGGGATCTCCATGTGCACAGCAAGAGGCTGGAGGGCTGGGCTGTAGCTCTGAGGGTGCCCAGGGGAGCCTGCACGAGCCCCTCGCTGTTGTCACCGAGCTTGGGTGTGCACTGGGATCCCAGCACGGGACCCGTGGCCAAGCCCCAGGTGCAGATGTTTCCCAGGCAAAGTCTGGGAGCATGTTCCACTGTGTGTGTGCACAGGAGAGCCACAGGCACGGCTCCAGGACACCCTGGCAGCAGCGGGAGCTTTGAAATCTTTCTACCCCAAGCACTCCAGGGAACATATTTTATATAACGGTGCCGTCTGCTGGTCCATCTGTCTGTCTGCTTGCTCTTCCCACACTCTTCCCTGATGGTTCCAGGCTGTGCTGTCCAGTTCCAGCCGTGCTTGAGAGGGCCTGGGAGCTCCAAAATGTTGTTTTCCTACAGTTGGCAGCTGGGCAGAGGCGAGGGGCACAGATTAGTGCTCAAACCCTCCGCAGAAGCAGCAGAGAAAGGAGTGAGCTCTGGAGGCTGTGGCTGGTTTGAAGAGCTCCAGCTGCGGAGCGAGGAATTCTGCTTTCCTGTGGGATTGCCATTTGGTTTTCCATTTGTTCTGCCCTGCTTTTCCTGACAAATGGCCCACCTGATCACAGCAGCACATGATACTGGGAAGAGTGGCAGCCCTGGGCCTGAGAAGGGAAGTCTACGGAGGCAAAAATGCCAAAGCGTGATCCCAGGAGGAACTGACTGCTCCATTCCAGGGCTGCTGTGGGAGATGGAGCTCCTCCAGGCAGCAGAAGGTGCAAGGACCAGAGCAGGAGTTTGTGCATGGTCCTGGTTGGGAACGAGGGACACCAGGCAAGGGTACCTGGAGGATGACACCTGCCATGCTCCCAGGCGTGAGGAAACCATGCCCAGCCTTCAGGAATGTTTTATTCCAGTAATCCTACAAACAGAGCTCTTCCAGGATGCTTGTCTCTGGAAGCCCTCTGGAGATGAGATGCTCAGAAGCCACGTGCTGGGTTCACAGGGGCTCGGGTACCCCCACCATGAGCCTGGGCAGCACCCTGTGGTGACACAGCCCCGAGGTGGTGGGGACACAGGGGAGGGGCCCAGGAGGCAGCAAGGATTATTGGGGAGGGTGCAAGAGGAGGAGCAGGAAGGAAAGAGGCAGCTGGGCTGCCTTAGAGAGCCCTTTGCCCAGCGTGGATCCAGCCAGCGGGTGCCAGCACCTGTGTCACCTGCTCGGGGCACCGCAGGTGCCGGTGCCACAGCCCAGCCCAGCTGGCCTTGGGCCAGGGCATCTGCGCCACAGAGGCTTTGCCAGGGCTTGGTGCTGGCATTGGTGCTGGCATCGGTGCTGCAGGCGGTGCAGGACTGTGTCCATGGAGAGCTGGCTCAGGCGTGCCAGCAGCTCCAGCAGTGAGGGCAGGGGCTCTCTGGCCTCTCCCTGCCTGCGCTGGCAGCTGTTCCAGAGCTCCCCCAGTCCTCTCTCTGAACAAAAATCATCTTATTTCTCTTCCTTATTCTCCTTTTGGTAATTGTTTTCTGACAAGTCTGGTTATAAAGTGGACCATCCCTGAGCCTGTTGAGCCCCAGCAGGAGAATTGCTCTGTTTGCAAGGAGCCACAGGAGCTGTGTCTACCAGCTGCTTATGGACTGGGGGGGCTTCAGGGGTCCCTCCCAGCCCAAACCCTCCTGGGGTCCTGTGTATGCCCCCAACCTCTCACTTGAGGGAGCTGGGGGGACACTGCCAGGGCCATGGGAGCGAGGTCAGGTTCCTCAGGAATACGCCGGGTCCGTGGTGGCCAGGGGGGCCTGGCCGGGTGTTTTGCCTGTGAGCATTGAGGCTGCAGCAAGTTGGAGTCCATGACTTCTTCTGGTCCTGGTAACAGTGGTGGCAGCAACCCCAGGTGTCCCGTGGTGTGACAAGCATGACCTGCCTCACCTGGTCCTGCTCCCAGCACACCAGCCCTGCAGGTGTAGGTGGCTGTGTGCCAGGGGCCAGCAAGCCTCCCCAGGGGAAGCAGGGGCTTCAAACCATGAGGATGTTTGCCCACTGCCCACTCCTCTGCCTGCCCCACTGTCCAGATGCCTCTGGTCTGGTGGCTCTGCGCTGGGACCCACAGCGTGGGCACCCCACTGGGGGCTGAGCAAGCACCAGGAGATGCTGCAGCCCAGCATCACCCTGTGGGGACACAGGACTGGGGCTGATGTGCTCCGAAAGCCTGGCAGAAGGGAGAGGAAGAACATGCAGGTTCCCTCATACCTCAGTCACCCAGCAGTTCAGTTCAGCAGCTGTGAATGTGATGCTTTCCAGCAGGTCTGGAGACGGTTCCCCTGTTCCTGAGGTTCCCTTGTCCTGTCCTGGGTGACTTGCAGGGCTCCCCTCAGGCTGGCATGAGGGGTGACGTATTTGCACGGGAGGAGTGGAGATAGGATGCATCCCTTTCCTGTGTCCATCACACTCAGAGGGACCCTCAGCAGGCACAGGCTGTTCCCTGGGGCTTTCCCACTCCCAGCAAAATTTAACGTGGGAAGTGCTTTGCTGTTCTCCCTCCCCAGAGCCACTGGGACATTCCCGTGCCATTTCACTGCTCCCTGTGATCAGTTCCTGGCTCAGGATGGGGTTCCCTCTGTGCCTCTCAAGCTCCTGAGCACCGCTGTGTCCCTCTGCTCCTCCGACAGGTGATGAAGCTGCGCAAGCTGGCCCAGCAGGTTGCCAACTGCCGGCAGTGCCTCGAGCGCTCCACGGTCCTCATCAACCAGGCCGAGCACATCCTGAAGGAGAACGACCACGCACGGTTCCTGCAGACCGCCCGGAACGTGGCCGAGAGGTGGGCTGGGCTCGGGACACTGATGCTGGAGTTGTCCCCTGGCTGCAGGTCCCTGCCCAGAGATGACCAAGTCCCCCTCAGTCCCTTCCCCAGAGATCCCCAGCCACCCCTGCAGTCTCCCACTGTGCTATCCTCAAACAAACCCCGGGGTCAGATCCCCATCCCTCACAGGACAGGCTGTTGCGTGGCAGGTCCTAACGATAGCGTGCAAGCAAAGCCCCTGGCCGGGGGTAGGAAAGTGGTGGAAGTGCCAATCCAAGGGGAGCTCAGGGGGCAGTCAAAGCTGGAACCCGCAGGGATGGAGCCCCTCCAGTCTCAGGGGACCTGTCCCTGGGCTAGGCCACCCTCCTGGGTGGGGGCAGGGGTCTGTAGGTGCAGGCTGGTTTCCTGACAGCAGGTGAGTCACGGCGAGGCTGCCCCCAGCCCTGTGCCCCCCTCGCCGCGGCGTCGGGAGCCGCGTGCACCCCGGCGCGTGCTGACGGTCCCTTCTTTCCTTCCAGGGTCGCCATGGCAACTGCATCCTCGCAAGTCCTGATACCAGATATCAATTTTAATGATGCCTTTGAAAACTTTGCTTTAGATTTTTCCAGAGAGAAGAAGCTGCTGGAGGGGCTGGATTATCTAACGGGTGAGTGCATGGGTGTGCTCCCCTCTGCATCTTCCCCTCAGCTCCCTGCCCTGCACCCCACCACAGGCTGGCAGACCTCTTTTAAGGCTTCACCAGTAACAAGTGCTAGGTCAGCTGTGGCAGAGCAGGGGCCGTGCTGTCCCCAGAACAGTGGCATGTCCCCATCCTCCTGTTTCACTCTGCCACTCCTGGAGGACCCAGGGAAAAGTCCAGAAAGGTTAAAAATTACGGCCTCCACGACGTGAGGAGGAGGCTGATGTCCAGAAGGATGAGAGAGGGATAAGGATTATGTAAGGATCCATAAGGATTACAGAGCGGGAGTGATGAATTAACCAATTATTGTACTTACAATGCACTCTGTGCTTTAACATTTCCTTTTCCTGCCCTTTTTGTGGGTCACTTGGTCCTAAATTATGAACTCTGGTGGGCAGGGCCTCACTGGGCCCCTCGGTGCTGCCCTGATGCCACAGCACAGACTGATCACTGCCCTCGGGGGTCCAGGACAGCAGCAGCTTCTGGACCAGCCTGTGCTGGAGCACTGGAGGGATGAAAGCTCTGGGGAGGCGAGGACATCCTCACTCACCCAAATCCGATTTTATCATCATGAAGTAGATCAGCTTTCAGTGAAAGATTAACACAAGCATGTCCGGATCAGTTATGGGATAAAATACTTATTCCACAACCAGTGCGGGGAAATAGGTGGATTTGCAAGTGGGTTCTCAGCCTGTTTCAGGGTGGAGGTGTCAGACCTGGTGGAGCAGCAGTGAAAACTCTGTGCTCTGACCTCTGGGTGCCTTGTTGAACTAAAAAGTTTAGTTCAGTGGGAAACACAACAACAGATAAAATGAGGGAGTTTTTGGTGTCAGGAGACTGCTCCTGCCGCGAGCCTGTCTCAGTCCGTACGGCAGGAGAAAAACCCTGGGTTTTTAAGGAGGGAAAGTCCAGACTGACCGAAATCTGTTGTTTGTGCCATCCCACAGCACCGAACCCACCGTCAGTCCGTGAGGAGCTGTGCACGGCTTCCCACGACACCATCACCGTGCACTGGATCTCGGAGGACGAGTTCAGCGTCAGCTCCTATGAGCTCCAGTACACCATCTTCACTGGCCAGGCCAACTTCATCAGTAAGTCACTGCACTCCCCTTCGGGAAGGAGTCCCAAGTTGCCCAGAGAAGCTGTGGCTGCCCCATCCCTGGAAGTGCCCAAGGCCAGGCTGGACAAGGCTTGGAGCAACCTGGGATAGTGGAAGGTGTCCCTCCCTGTGGCAAGGGGTTAGATCTTTAAGATCCCTCCTAACCCAAACCATTCTGGGATTCTATAAGGAAAAGGTTCTCAGGTTCATCAGCAGGTTTAAAGGCTGGATATTTGTGGAGGAAACAGCAGCAAAGGATCCACCAAGGGTTGCAATCAGTGCAGAGGAGGCCTCCCCATGGTGGGAGGCCCTCCCAGAGCTGCTCTGCCCTGCACTTGGTGTCATCAGCCCCGACTCAGGGAAGCATTGGGAACATCAGAGGGTCTCATCCATCTCACAGCTCCCATATCCATACAGATCGTAGAGACAGGGCAGCACTGGCTGCTCTGTGGCTGATCACTAACGTGGTTTACAAACCCTCTGTAACAGCTCTGAGGCACATCACCAGGTCATTTTTCATGAAAATCGCTGCCATACCTAATTGTTTTTCCACACTACCACAGATTTGTCTAACAGGAATGGGATTTGAGGACCGAGGAGGGATCTCACTGAGATCCTGTGGCTTGTGAGAAGGTTTTACTCCTGGTTTTCCCTAGGAGCACTTGCCATTGAGGGCAGTGCTGACAGGGTGCCTCTGAGCGGGGTTTTGGGCTGCCATCGGCCTGTCCCGCTGGCCGGGAGGACGCCGGCGCCGGCAGTGCCGTGTCACGGCTCCGGAAGGCTGTTCAGTGCACTCTGAAATGTGCAGGAAGCTGCCAGGGAAAGTTCCCTGTGACCTTCCAAGCTGGATCTCACCTCCCCAGCCCCGGCCCAGCCTTTGCCCTTGTTTTGGAAAATGAGATGATGCATTTCCTCTCGGTCGGAGGCTGCCGGGTACTGATGCTGCCACAGCCAGATCTGCCCTGCTTGGCTCTCCTCTCCTTCCCAGCTACAGCATGGTGTCTCCAGCCCTTTGTCTTTCTCTGGAAGCCTGGAGAGTTCAGCCACCTCTCTGGCTCCACTCTTGGATGACCACCTGCGCTTCCAGCTGCGGACAAGATGGGGACTGTGCTGGTGTCACCGAGTGGTTTTGGTGGGGAGGGACACCTGGAGGTCCCTGCGCCAGCTCTGCACAAGCTGGGCTGACTGCTTGCTCAGGGCTTTCTCCTTGAGGAACAAGGACTGTCCAGGGATGGAGCATCCAGTGCTTCCTCACCCTCAGCTAGAAGGATTTTGCCCTTTTCCAGCCAGGATTTCCCCTGCTGTAGCTTGTGCCCTTGCCCTGGGTCCATGCCAGGGAAGGATCTGGCTCTCACCTCTGCCCACACGCTCCTTTGGTCACGTGGCTTGGACTCCCATTCACCAAGGGACTTGGGAATGAGTCACTTGATCACCTCTGGGGGTCTGGTACAGGTGTTGGGAAAGGAGGAGCTGAAGGAGTGAGGAACAGCGAGGGCAGTGCTGGAGGATAGCCCTGAGGGTCACATGTCAGAATTGTCCTTGTTGGCTGGCTTGGTTTGGTCTTTGTGGCAGGAGTGAAGAAAATATCAGTTAAATCCCTGAGGAGAACAGGAATAACATATTGTCCCTTGGAATAGCACAATTTGGGTGATGGGGCTCTGTAAGCCCTGGCTGAACTCATGCATGGAGAGACACTAAAACACTGAGCAGGAGCTGGGAGGCTGACCAGGAGAGGAAATACCTTTCCAAGGTGCACACAGCTGGCCTATGGAACCCATCCCCTTCACACTTCCATCAAAGCCAAGAGCTTGGCAAGAGCCAGGCATTTTTATGGATGACGAATGCTCTAATAAAAAGGATTTTTTTAAGCTTTGGCGAGGGTAGGAGCCCTCAGTCTTCAAGGCCAAGCTCTTCGAAGTCGTTTTGGAAAAGAAACCTGCTTGGGAGGTCAAATCCTTCCCTGTGTCGTCTCTCAGCCGCCTTATTCTTCCTGATGGAGCATCCCCAGCTGGTTGTTCCTGCAGGAAGGTGACACCGAGAGTGCTGGGCTGGAAGCTGTGTGCTCCAGTGAGAGCAGCTCTGCGTGCAGGCTGCAATCAGGATCACATCTGTTTTATTTTCTACTTCACATCACATTGCTCTGTGCCCCTCGGCCGTTCCCACGTGTATCCCAAACCAAATCCGGGCTGACAGGGACTGCAACCTGCCCTTGTCCTGCGGCTGAGCCAGCCACTGGAGATAAGTGGAAGCCGTTGCAGAGGAGGTGTGGAGCGTTCCCAGCTCCTGCCTCCCAGCCCTGCACACGTTGAAAACCCCCCTCCAGTCACCCCAAATTCACAACCCACTCCTCACCTCTCACCAGATCCAGGAAGCCTCCAGCTACTGCTTCCAAGCCTCCTTATTCCTCTTTTGGCTCAAAGCCCTGGCTCCGTGCTGTGATAGCTGCCACGGTTCCCCCCGAGCCCTGCAGCATCCCTGTCCCCAAGTGTCAGCTGCTCAGGTGCTAATGCCAGCTGCAGGTGATCCTCATCCCAGCCGTGCCGGTGGCAGGAACAGCCTGAGTGGCTTTTCCCCTTTCCTGGAGCACTGTCACCCACCTTGAGGTACCACACTACATTTCCACACGTGCCAGGCCCTGCAGCTCCAACGCTGCAAACCACTGCAGCAGTCAGGCTTGGCACCTCCATGGTCTTGGATTCTTCATTCCTTCCCATTTCCAGAAAGAATTCAAGATCCTGAATGATTTCCAAGCATCTGGATCTCTTCACTGGGAGCTCATTTTCTTTGAACCGCTCTGCAAACCAGTCTGCCCAGGGAGCCAAAGCATCAGCATCCCATGGTCATGGTTTATTACTTTGCACCCTGAAGCGCTGAGTGCTGGGCTGGAGCAAGATTGGGGTGTAAACACATTGATTTGGGTGCAAATACATCCCTTTCTGCTGCTGGAATTGCGTACGTGGAGGGAGGCTGTCCTGCAGGAGTGGAGACACAAGAGAGAGTGATGGTGGGGTGATGGTGGGATTATGGTGGCAATCACTCCCTTCCAGGCACCAGCAGCTGCCTCTGCCGTCTGCCCTGGCTGGAAGGTGCTACTGGTTGAATTCCCCTCTCTCTGCACCCTTTCCCCATCACTTCCCATGGCAGCAGCCCAAGATGCCAGCACTGCAGCCCTGGCTCTGCCTTACCAACATTGCCTTTGTGTGATTATAAAAAAGGTTCTGGGTTGCTGGGATTTATCATCTCTGGAAATTTCCCCGTGAGCACTCTGAACTCCCGGGCAGGCGGTAAATCCTCCCGGGGGACACGCGGTCGTGAGCTCTGCATCGGCAGCACGGGGGCTTTGCGTTCTCTCCTTCTCTGGGAATAAATCTCTCCCTCTCTCCCGCACCACAGGTCTCTACAACTCCATGGACAGCTGGATGATCGTCCCCAACATCAAGCAGAACCACTACACGGTGCACGGGCTCCAGAGCGGCACCCGCTACATCTTCCTGGTGAAGGCCATCAACCAGGCGGGCAGCCGCAACAGCGAGCCCGCCCGCCTCAAGACCAACAGTAGGTGCCCCAGCACTCACCTGGCCACGGCGGCTGGAGGGGAGAGTTTCATGGGCACTGGGTCCCCAGGGTATGGCTGACTGCTCCTGGTGAGCTGGTGGCAGCTGGCAGCAGGACGGAGACCCTGGGTTGTTTAAATCATGGGAGTGCCCAGCTCCCTTGGTGCCTCTGCTCCTTCCCTGCCTCAGGGATGGCCTCGTGCTACACCATGTGGTGCCAGGGGCTCCCATCAGCCCCCTGCTGCTGTCAGCATCTGTCCCTGGCGTCTTAGGAGGTCATAAAGGTCCATCCTTCTGGTGGATTTACATCCCTTGGCTCTTTCGGGCTGATGCCAGGAGTCACGGAGCAATTGTGTTCCTGTGTGTGGCTTAGCTCGCAGAGGGTTGTGATTTTGGGGAGCCATAAGGAGGTTGAAAAGTGTCTCCATGGTGGTGGAGCTACACACAAAGCAGAAGTTTTGCTTTCCAGTGCCCTGGGGATGCCGAGGAAGGTTAAATGTGTTTAGGGAAAGCCGAACTCTGAGGGCAGGGGAGCCAGACCTGTCCTGACACAGACAGCTCCTGGATTTGTGGTGGGAAACCTTTTCCCATTGAAAGACAGCAAAGACAATAGAAACGCTGGCACCCATGGCCCAGGGAGATGCCATGCGAGGGACAGTGTGACATGTTGGGGGAGGAATAAGTTGGCTCTCCAGGCTCCTGCCTGCTCTGTGACCACGCCTTTCCAGTGCTCCCATGTCTCTGCGTGGCCCTGGTGAGCACAGTCCTCCCCTCTGTCCCCTTTCCCAACAATTGCTTCTGCCTGGATGAGGCTTTCGTGATGATTTATTACCTCTAACTCCTCCTTTTCTCTGCGTGGCATTAAACTGAATAAAACAACATCAAGGCAGTGGGGCTGAGGGAGCTGCTGAGGAGCAAACTCCAACCCAATCCGCCTGTTCATTAAAAATTTATCCCTCCTGCGGCTGCTGTTTTTCAGTGCTTCCCCAGCTTTGAAAGGCACTCGCTCTGGGAGTGAGGAATGGGCGTCTTGGGAAGCCGGGAGCGAGGGTGGTTGGCCACGGCAGCAGCTCCCATTGGACAGGGTGTGCTCTCTGGGGTTTTAGCAGAGTGTCAGTCACCAGAGCTGCCAGCACAGCTCCGAGGGCTCTTGCTGGAGACAGAGGGGGTTTGGTCAGAGCCCAGTCAGGTGTTGAGCCCCCCTTGCCACAGGGGTGTCTGCAGCAGCTTCCTGCCTGTTTGAAACCTCGAGCAGCCCCACCTGAGGCACTGCACAGGTTGTGTGTGAGTGTGGTTTTGTGTGTGCCAAAGCCCCTTCCACAAGGACCCACCCCTCTCTTCCCACTCAGGTGCTGGGCAGGAGAGGCGTGTGGCACTGATGGGCACACATCCCTCTCCACCACGGTTTGACATTCCTCTGCCATCTGTTTTTATGGAAATTTCTCAGTTCCTGATGGTTTGATTTAGCTATACATATGGATATATATTGATATGTATATATATAGATAGATAAATATATATTGATATATTTTCTTCTGTGGCCAGCCTCAGGGAACAAAGGCTGCTTTGGGTGTCCAGCGGTGCCGCCGCCTCACGCTGCACTCCCAGCACGTCCCCACTGGCCATTCCTCCTGCTGATATTGGGGACCAGGGTTTCTCCTTTTCCAGTGGAGAAATATCAGCGGACAATATCCAGAGGATATCACACCCACGCTTTCCCACTGCTGTAACCTTGGTGGAAATGTCAGCAGCTCAACACAGAGACAGCCCATTAGCATATTTCACAGCCCGTTCAGTTCCTGAGGTGATGTCTGGAGAGATCCCTCCATCGCCAGAAGGTCAGTGTCAGGACACATCGATTTCCGCAGCGTCGGCGCTGTCAGTGCTGGCACTAAATCTGAACAGGAGGGATGGGGAGAACAGGTTTGGTTTAGTGACAGGGAGACTTTGCTCTGCTGAGGCTGGGCCTGAGCAGGACTTATTTATGAGCAAGTGTCCAAAAGTTGCTGAAAGTGCCGGAATGCAGGGACACTCCAGCTCTGGCCATAAATAAAGTGCAGAGAAATGGGTTTTACAGTCCTTGCCTTGCCTTGACCAGTGCAGCCTGATCTTATTCTCCCTCACAATTCTGTCTCTTCCTGATTTCTTCTTGGCAAGACCTCAGTGTGCTACAGGATGGCTCCATCCACATCCCATCTGAGATGTCAGGAGTGGGTTTGATGCCTGAGCAGTGGTCTGCAGGGTCACTGTTAGCGACTGGATCATGTTAGTACAGGTGTTTTTAAGGAGCAGGATGATCTCTACAGAAGCTTCCCAGTGGGGAATCTGTGGAAAGATTCATAGATTTGGATGGATTTGTGGCTTTTCCATGACTTGATGACCCAGCATTACAGTGCTGCTGCTTTGTTTCCTGAAGGTGATGTCTGCAGGGAGGATGGGATGGTGCTGGCAGCTTGCTCTGTGGGTGTGCTGTGCCCCACAGGTGGCATCTGGGATGGCTGCTGAGAGCAGGGACACTGCCACTGCGGGCAGAGAGGAGGCACAGAACGCAGGAAGGGCTGGCTGTGTGTCCGTGTGTCCCTGCAGCTCTGTTCTTTCTCCGGGCAGAACGGGGTGGACACCTGCAGGCAGGACAGGGATGGTTCCTTGGGAGCCTATCCCTCTCTCCCTTCTCTCTGCACATTTTCAGCCAAACGCAGTCACCAGCTGTCTGCCCTCTCTGCTCTGCCCTGTCCCTGTGCCCCACAGCCAGAGGAGTGGGGCACACAGGAGCTGCTGTGCTGTGGGGCACCGGGGGCACCCCTGCACTGACCCCCGACGGGGTGGGCTGCTGCTCCCCGGATTTGGCTGCTTGTCAGACATTGCCTCCTGCTCCTGGGGATCGCAGTCCAGTTATTTCCATACCTCTTATGTAAAGCAGCAAACAGCCTGTCCTGCCTGTCCCTCTGGGTGGGTGACAGGAGCGTCCCAAGCCAGTGAGCCCCTGCTCACCACGATGGATGCAGGAGCCCTGTGGGGCCAAGGGGTGCAGGGTGGGTGTCTGGGTTCCCGTGGCTGGTGGGTGGGTGGGGTGCAGGCCCAGCACACACCTCCCTCTGCCTGGCTCCCTGCCCGGCCACCACTGACCTTGACCGTGTTCCTGGCTGCCTCCTCTTTGCTCCCTCACTCCCAGTGCCAGACAGGATTTCCTCTGCTCTGCTTGCTCTGGCTCTGCAGGGAAGGGAGGGATAATCCAGCTGATAAATGCCCCGGGGGTGCAGCCGGCTGTGTCCAGCCCTGAAGCTGACTGCTTCTCTACAGCTCCCGAGCCCCGTGCAGGGATGCCCAGCAAAAGGCTGTCAGGAATATTCCAGCAAGTTGATTTTGTGAGATAAAAGTTTTCTGAGTGACCAGCCCAGGATGTACACGGTAATGATGAGAGGAATCATTAATGATGAGAGAAATCATTGCAATCCCCAGCTGTCTGCCAGGCAGGGCTGGGGGTCTGGAGAGCAGTGACTGGGGAGCACAGGGCATGTGATGGTGGCTTTGGGCAGGGAGCAGGGGGTGAAGGCTGCTCTGCCCTCTCATGCAGTCGAAAACCCCCTCCCTCTGGCAGCTCCCATGCCGGGGGTTTGAGGCTGGGACCATCACAACTCTGTGGAGTCTATGCTGTTTCCCAGTGCCAGGGTGGTATTTTGGGAAGGGGGTTGATGGGAGCAGGTGCCTGGCTGTTCTCTGAAATACCCCCTGACCCATCCCAGCCCAGCCCATGTGCTGTTGTCTCCCCGCCTGCCCGTCACAGACACTGTCTGTGGATGCAGCTCGAGGGCTCACTCCAGGACGTGCCAGCACAAACCAGTGACAAGGGCTGGGCTCCAGTTCTTCACACTGACCTTAGCAAGGGGTCGCCTTCGGAAACAGGGCTGTGAGCGTCTCTCTCCGGACGGAGCCAAGTATTTTTATACCTCACTTCCTCAGAGCTTGTCTCTTTGCATTACTGCCAGGCAAAGATACGGCAGAAAGATCAGAGCAGCCAGAGGAAGGAGGGGGCAGGTCACTCCCAATTTGCAGCTTTACTTTCAGGCTTCTCAACTCAATTATCCAGCAAATTGGGCTCTGAGGAAAACCAGCACGAGCTACGAGCAGGTGTCGGAGCACAGCGTGGATGAGCTCGGTTCTGCAGTTGCACTTGTCGCTGATGTTGCAGCTCTTTGCAGAGGTTCCTGGTTGTCCTGGAGTTCTCCTTGTGTGGCTGTTTGCAGGAGTTCTCAACTGTTCTGGGGGTCCCCAGCCCTGCCCAGGTGTTTGCAGGGGTTCCCAGCCCTGGCTCAGGACCCTGTTGCTGTGGTGGTGCCGGTGTTTCTCCTTGCTGGGACTCAGTGTCTGTAGCCAAAAATGGGAGCATGCAGGAGGACACAGCTTGTCATGCCCTGAGCTGGGTCAGGGACCCCCCCCAACCCCAGTATGAAAACGTGAGAGTGAAGGTGTTTACAGGATTTGGGGTGTTCTCTGCAGCTGTCATTTGCTTTATCCTGAAGCAGAGGAATCCCTACAGAAATGCTCTCTGGTGCACGTGTGCTCTTTACTGAACGTCACATGAAAACACAGCGGCAAAACCCACGGGAACTCAATTTGCTGCTTTGCAACATCTTGGGGTTTTGTTTGCAAATCCAGGGATAGTCTGAGGACTTGCAGAGGGAAATCACTGACAAAGGAGGTTGGTTGAAGCTCTGGGACACCATCTAGATCTGGTCTGGCTTTGGGGAAAACACCCAAGCAAACCACCATTAAACGTGCAAAGCCGAGAGCATGGGATGTAAAGGCACCAGAATTTGGTTGCATGTGGAATTTAATGTCATGCCTGCTGCTCCTGCATTGTGCAGAGGTCTGGGATACCCCCGGCTCCCTGCGGGTGCCAGCAGCAAGGGGCTGTGGTGGGACCCACTCCCCACTGTCCCCACCAGGCTCAGTGGCTCCTGCCACAGCCCCTCACAGTTATCACCAGTGTCACTAACACAAACTGTCACAGAAAGGCTGGTGTGGCATTTCCAGCCCTGCCAAGACTCCCCAAAGGCAAACCCACTGCTCTCGTGGGACCCCACGCTCAGCCCCTTCCTGGGGATGTGTGCCATGCATGGAGCAGCTGTTCCCAGAGTGGCTTTTCTTTTACAGCAGCAGCCAGGAAGGGTTGACCACCAGCCCTCAGCACCCACGGGAGCTCTGGTGTTGCATGGATGGGTAAACTGAGACACAGACTGTGCCTGAAACCTGCCACAGTGCAGGGATGGACCAGGAGATCCTCAGGGCAGGGCAGTCTCCTTTAGCTGTGCCAAAATCATGGTGGTGTACAGGAAAGCTGAAGTCTGTCCTGATCCCAAAGCAAAGAGAGGTAGGGGAACACTGGAGTAGGGAGCAATGAGGCTCCACAGCTACCCTGTCTCTCTCCCCTCACCACCCCAAAATGGAGGGCTTTGTTTTGGGCTTCTCAAAGCACAACCTTCTGGCTTCTCCTTTCCACATCTGGTCTTAAAATGACCTTAAATTATGAAAGGAGAAGGGAAAAAAAGCATTGAAGCAAAAGGGATTATGAACTCTGCTTTATCCTCCCCCCAAAAAAAAGCTCAGCCTGGCTGAGCAGAGCAGCTCTGGCAGAGCAGGGCAGGGGGCAGGGGCTGGGCAGTGCCCGTGGGCAGTGAGGCACCAAGCCCCCGACCCTCCGTGCTGAGGACATCTGTGTGTGCAGGTGTTGTGCTCACCCCACACCTGCTGGTGCCCCAGCGAGGCTGCACCAAAACCTGGAGCCTGTGGAGAAACCCTGCTGGAGGAGTGTGTGGGGCAGCTGGTGCCCAGAGTGATGGTGCTCACTGACACGGGGGAGGGCGGGTGCTCCTCGGGCTGCGGGAGAGTTATCCATGCAAGCAGGACAGCCAGCACGTGTCCTTTGGGAAGCAGTTTGGCTCTGTGCGCTGGGAGTGTTACAGAGGAATTGCAGTTGAGTGTCAGGCCAGCGTCGGGGATCTGCAGAATCCATCAGCCTCGGTTCTGTTAATTGTGGAGGAAGCCTGGGGTGTGCACTCACTGCCGGCCCAGCGCTCTCACCTCCCTGCCAGCTGTGCTGGACACGGGCTGGACCCGGTGCCTTGGATGTGCTTCCACACCCTGGACTGTCCTCTCGGAGCAGTGAGGCTGTGTTTGGCAGCAGGGAAGCACGGACAGACCCCGGGTGTGTGTCCTGTCACACGTAACCACAGCCTGAGCGCTGTGCAGAGGAGTCTGCGTCAGCAGCTCATGGGGTTCAGGGCTGGGCCCGGTGCCGTGGGGCTGCTCCAGTGGTGTTATTCCAGCACTTACTGGTCTGTCCCATCCCTCTGCTTATGTCACCCTTATTTCTGCTAATAGCCTATGAATCCCTTCAGGAATTCAGGCTGCATGCCCTGCCCAGGTTTGGCTTGCAGTACATCCATCCTGATAATGGCACATTCTCAGTGCCATTCCCATTGCTGGGAAACAGCCCCCTGTTTCCACGACATTTTACATCATTAGCAGAGGATAAAAGGGAACTGCTTGAATGGGGAATAAGGCATTGGAAGGGGGTAATGCCCAATAAGGAGTCCCTGGATATCCCCAGCCCCTCACTTGGGGATCTCTGCCAGGACAGTGCAGCCCTTCCCAATGATGCTGCCCATCCCGGCTGCTCTCCAGTCTGGATCCTCTCCTGGGAGCAGAAAGCTCACTCTCTGCAGCTCACTTCTCTTTGCAATTTCAAGTTTTACCTCCTTTCCCTCTGTTTGGCCCAGGAAGGTGAGCGAAGGTGCCTGTGTCCCTGCTGGATATCTGTAGTATAGACTTCTCAGCTGGTGGGGGAACCTCTGGCTCCAAAGAGCCCGTGACCTTTCCTGCACAATAATACAACACAAATCCTAATCCGTGTGTCTCCTCCACATAGGTCAGCCATTCAAGCTGGACCCCAAGATGGCTCACAAGAAGCTGAAGATCTCCAATGACGGGCTGCAGATGGAGAAGGACGAGAGCTCCTTGAAGAAGAGCCACACGCCGGAGAGGTTCAGCGGGACAGGCTGCTACGGCGCGGCCGGCAACGTCTTCATCGACAGCGGCTGCCACTACTGGGAGGTGGTGGTGGGATCTTCCACCTGGTAAGGCACCACCTGTGTGAGGGGGGGATGCTTTCCCAGTCCAGCCTCTGCCAGATGCTTTTCGGGCATGTTGCCATGCCCCTTCCACGGGCAGGTGGGCTCTGGAAGTTCAGGCTGCCGCAGCCATCAGGGCTGGGCTTGATCCTGCACCAGGGCTGGAGGGTGCTGAGCAAAGCTTCTCCTCTCCTGCAGGTATGCCATCGGCGTGGCTTACAAGTCAGCCCCCAAAAACGAGTGGATTGGTAAGAACTCCTCTTCTTGGGTCTTCTCCCGCTGCAACAACAACTTTGTGGTGCGGCACAACAACAAGGAGATGCTGGTGGAGGTGCACCCGCAGATGAAGCGCCTCGGCGTCCTCCTGGACTACGACAACAACGCGCTCTCCTTCTACGACCCGGCCAACTCCCTCCACCTCCACACCTTCGAGGTCTCCTTCATCCTGCCGGTGTGTCCCACCTTCACCATCTGGAACAAATCCCTGATGATCCTCTCGGGGCTGCCCGCCCCGGATTTCATCGATTACCCCGAGCAGCAGGAGTGTAACTGCCGGCCCCAGGAGTCCCCGTACGTGTCAGGAATGAAAGCCTGTCACTAGGCTGCCCAGGCCTGCCCGTGCCCCGTGGCAGCGCTGGCCGTGCCGGTGGCCGGAGCTGCCTGCTGGGAGCCCGCTGGCAGCCGTGCCGGAGAGCCGCGGTGACGCCCCAGCAATCGAGCGCCGTCCACACCCAGCTCCATCTTATTTTAATGGAAAAGTGGGAGAACCTTGAACCACGGCTGGAAATAAACTGCTGGCGGTGAGCTCCAGAGCGCACGAGAGTGGCTGGAGCAGCTCCTTGGCAGTGGCTCCCATCCCTCCCCAGGCTGATTGTCACCTGGATGGTTCTGTCTTCCCTTGGGGGCTGGAAAGGCCAGGGCGGGTTTTGGGGTGACCTGAGGTGCCGTGGTGGTCAGGGGATGGCTCCTGTGTCCCGTGAGGCTCTGGTTGGGACAGGAGGGATGGGCTCTGGAGCCCGCTGACAGCTGATGTGGGGAACCAGAGCACTGAGCAGCACTTTCCAGGGGGGACTTTCCTCGTGCCTGAGGCTCGGTAGCTTCCCCAGTGGGGTGGATAAGGCATGGAGCCCTCGGGCTTGGTGAGTGCTGGCAGTGCTTGTGACATGGATGGTGGTTACGTGGTGGATGGTGGGCCCATGGAGGGTGGGTGCTGGTCTGTGAGAGCAAAGGTGGCACTGAGGATGTTCCCACTGCCTGTCGTGCTGCAGCTGGCATGGTCCCAATGCATTTTTGGGGTCCCACAGTGGAGAGCCATGGACCCCCACCCCACCATGTCTCCTCCTTTTGAGAGCTTCCCAGCAACCAGGGAGGCCTGCATCCTTGAGGAGCCTTGGCCTCTGGCACAGAGGTTTGGCAGCTGCTGCTTTCCGACATGGGGTCTGGCCAGCAGTGCCCTGCTTCTTGTAGGCCTCCATTAGTGTCCTCTCTGGTGTCCATCAGCAAAACCTCATCTTCCTGCTCTGAGTCCACAGTGGAGAACTACCTGAAGACCATCTCTATGCTTTATGACTAAATCTCAATTTATGACCACAAACCTTGAATCCTGATTTGTTCTCCACCGTGCCAGGGGATTGGGCTGGGTGAATTTTAAAGATCCCTTCCAGCCCAAAGTATTCCATGAGTCTGTGGTGGTGTGAGTGCAGAGCCATCCTGTTTACTCTGTGGCAAAGGACTGAGTCCCTCCCAGGGGCTCCAGACCCTGGTTACTGGGAGCTCTCTGGCTGTCACCAGTATTCCCAGTAACCACAGGCATCGAGCCCTCTGGCCAAGCTCCAGTTTCCAGGTTTATTTAAGAGGCCAGGAGGAGCTGGGCTGGCACACGATCCCTGTGTCACAGTGGGGGTCCGTGGCACAGTTTGGGGCCAGTGGGCGTGTGAGTGTCTAGGACATTGTGGGGGCAAGTTCAGGCATTGTGGTGGCCCAAGGCAGCTGGTGCTTGAGCTTTGCTCCGTGGCATTTGAAACCCCTTTTCCTCCTCTGGGTGTGGTGCCTCGGTGGGATTGGGGACAGCCAAGCTAGGACCACCCAGCTCTGCCAGCCTTTCCCTTCCTTCGGAGCTTGCTGATAGGGAACTGCCCCTGCTCATCAAACCTGATTTCCTTCTGTGACAGGGTAATCCACCTGATTGACCTAGGAAAGCCTGTAGATGGAATCTTTTTGGACTTCCTTGGCCCTGTGCTCTTCAACATCTTCATTAACAACCTGGGTACAGGACTGGAAGGAATACTAAGTCAGTTTGCCAAGAACACTAAACTGGGAGGAGCTGTCGACTCCCTCCAGGGCAGAGAGGCCCTGCAGAGAGAACCAGACAAATCAGAGAGATGGGAGATCACCAACCATGTGAGGTGTAACAAGGGCAAGTGCCAGATTCTGCACCTGGGACAGGGCACCCCTGGCTGTGTGGATGGACTGGGGAGCGAGAGGCTGGAGAGCAGCTGTGGGAAGGGACCTGGGGATCCTGGTCCGTGGCCAGTTGGATCTGAGTCAGCAGTGCCCTGGCAGCCAGGAGGGACTTCCCTGTCTGGGGGGGCATCAGGCCCAGCATCACCAGCTGGGCCAGGGAGGGCATTGTCCTGCTCTGCTCTGCACTAGGGCAGCCTCACCTCGAGTGCTGGGGGCAGTTTTGGACACCACAGAATGAAAAAGACATGAAGCTGGTAGAGAGTGAACAAAGGAGGCCACGAGGATGGGGAAGGGTCTGGAGGGGCCTTATGAGGAGTGGCTGAGGGCACGTGGTTTGTTCAGCTGGAGAAGGGAGAGACCTCCTTGTGGTCTTCAACATCCTCCCAAGGGGGAGTGCAGGGGCAGGTACACCTCTTCATTCTCATGAGCAGTGACAGGATTGAAGGAAACGGCTGGAGTTGAGTCAGGGGAGGTTTAGGCTGAATATCAGGAAAAGGCTTTTCCCCCGGAGGGTAGTGGGCACTGACCAGGCTCCCCAGGGAATGGTCATGGCCCCAAGGCTGCCAGAGCTCCAGGAGCATTTGCACAACACCCTTAAGCACAGGGTGGGATTGTTGGGGTGTCTGTGCAGGGCCAGGGGTTGGACTCAATGATCGTGATGGGTCCTTTCCAATTCAGCATATTCTGAATCTAAAGCTCAGGCTGTGGGAGTGAGTGGCCAGCTTGGACAGGATGAGAGCCCCTCGGGGCCTGTCCTGGGAGGGCTGCAGGACAGACTGGCTGGATTCATCTGGAGCCAGTTCAGAATTCATCTGGTGACCCTCACCAGTGACCTGGCCAAGGACCTTGAGTGTGGGGATGACAGCTTTGCCCAGGAAGAGTGTGTACAAAAGAGCCTGTTTCCCAGCATGGATCCCTCCATGTGTCTGGGCTGCGGTTTTTGGGAAAAGGAGGTGGGCAGCACCTCGGGGAAGGATCTGCTCCCTGCCCTGCCGAGCTGAGAGGGGTTTCCCTCTGATCCTGGCTGCTTTTCCATGGTGCCTGGCAGGGCCAGCACAGGGGATACATCCCTCCCTCCTGAGCAGACAGAGCAGGTCCATTTGCTTCTCCCAGCCCTGTGGTGCAGGAGCGCAGGTGGGGGTGCAGTGGGGGCATGTCTGCCATCCCCACAGCCCGGCACACGGCCCTGGCTCACTTTGGGAGGTTAAGTCACCCTTTTAAGTTTGATGTTTTTCATGGGAAAGCCTCATGGAAGTCCCTTCCCCGTGTGCCGGTCCCATCCGGGGCTGCTCCTCCTGTGTCACCCTCGGACGGGTGCCGAGCGCTGGAGGGGGGGATGTTGGCACGGGCAGTGCCGAGCTGCCCCACGGCACCGGCACTGCTGGGACAGGCTCACGGGGGACTCGGCGCATCCTCACCTCGAAGACCACGAGCCCTTAACGTGATGTTTGCACCTGATGAAATTGCACTAATTACGGGACCCCCTGGCCCCCGCACGCGTCCTGTACCCGGTCAGGAGGGAGCTGGGGGAGCCGTTCCCGGTCACCCACGTTGTCCTCTCCTGGTACTGGAAGCAGAGCCCACCCAAGTGTCACCACGAGTGGGGGAGCAGCAGCCCCATCCCTGGGCCCTGCTCAGGACGTGGAGCGGGGCCCAGAGTGCTGCTGCTGGCTCCTCTGCCCCTGGTGACACTGGTGTACAGATCGGGATGTGTGAACTCCTGGCTCCCCTCAGCCTCCCCTTCCACGTGTAACATTCCTGCTTCGGTTTTGTTTGGGGGGAGGGTTGTTCTTCCTGTTGTTTTTTTTCCCTTTTTTTGGTTGTTTTTTTTTTTTTTTTGCAACTCCTTTGTTAATGTGTACATATATATATATATATATAAAAAATATAATATAATATATATACGTTACTGGGTATGTCTGTGTGTGGAGAGGCCGTGAGGTGGAGACAGCCCTGGGATCTTCTCATTGGCCGTCACAGTGTTGCCCAAACCTGGCAAAACGTGGTTGTGCATCCACAGGAGCAGAGGGGATATGTGGTACCACCCAACAGCAGTTCCTTGTGCTGGGCTCAGCCCAGCGTGGACAGCCTGTGGGGTGGCCAGGCACATGGGATGCTAAAGCTCCATCCAAAAAATCCATACACATGAACAGTGAGCACCCTGCTGCCAGCCCCTGGATGATGTCTCATTATCCAGTTCATCAGGACACTGAGTGTGCCAGACTGCCCTTTCCCCGGTCTTGGATGGCCACAGGGCTTCTGGACATCTCGGAGTGCCAGCCGGGTCCTGCTGGAGCCCAGGGCGCACTCACCCCCCCGGGACCTTGGAGAGGGCGGGGATGGAGATGGTGATGGGGCCAAGCTGGTGATGGGGCCAAGCACTGGCCATGACATCCCCCCTTGGCAGAGCCCCTGCCCCGCACAGGGACTGGCAGCCAGCAAGGAGGAACACAGAGGTTTCCCTTTGGTTCGGGGCCCCAGGAGAGACTGGGCAGGGGGGGCCGATGGGGGTGCACATCCCTCGGGGTCTCCCCGGGGCACCACCAAGCAGGACTGACCCCGGGTGGGCTGGGACCCCCTGTGCTGGAATGGGGCCGCTGGTCAGAAAGTGCCCCGGTGCTGGAGAATGGGCTGGGGAGGAGTCGGGACCTGCCTCGTGTGGGGGAGCACAGACACACAAACCTGCGGAAAACAGAGCCCATTTTTGGAGCATAAGTGCCTAAAATATTTATTAAGTCAGAAAAAATACGGCGCAAAGCGACACTGTGGTATGAAATATTTCTTACTTTATGCCTTTGCTCCAGGCTTTTTCCTGTTAAACATTAACCAGCAGCACATGGAACCTGCCTGGAGAATGAGTTGCTGCTTCCATTAGGGACGAACCTGTGGCATTTGCATTGCCCGGAGCCCTGTCCTCGCTGCGGGGTGTCGGTGACAGACAGGCAGTGACGGGCCACGTGCTGGGTCTGTGCTGATGCTTCTGCCATGAAGCTCCCCCTGCCCGGAGCCCCACACCAAGGAGTAGGGGGCTGCAGTCCCCAGAGCTCACAGCCTCCATTTCCAGACCCACTATTCCCTGATCCAGAGTCCGGCAGGGTAGCCCCAGGCCATTGCAGCTTGCCAGGGGGTTGTCCCAACCCCATCCCCTTCATCCATCCCCTCACTCTGCTCCAATCGGGTCTGCTGCGTGTCCTGGGGCAAGTGTGTGGGGTCTGGCGAGGACCTGCAGGTGCTCCTGAGCTCTGGCCGGTTGTCAAACACATCCTGACACAAGTCCTGAAAGCTGGAGGGACCCCAACCCCAGTGAGCAGCCCCCATGGCGGGAGGGACCCTGAGCCCTGGCACCCAGCCTGCCCTGAGCCCGGTGAGCACCCAGGGAGCAGCAAGGACACAAGAAGAGCAAAAATCTGGCCATTCCCAGAGTCTGTACACGGGGACACAGACCCTCTGCAGATCGAGGACAATCACATACGCTTCTCACAAGTACCATCCTGCCCCAGCTGCTTCCTGAATCAGTCACTCTCCTTTATTCCTTCCACTTTTCCAGTGTTGTGTCTCTACCGACTGATGTGGAGAGGGGAAAGAGGGAGGGGGAGGCTTTGCAAAGGACGGGAGCATTGCCAAGTCGGAACTAAGGGCGTCCCAGGAGGTTGGGGTGTCCCCCCTGAGCAGGAGCTGGTGGTTCCCAGCCACACCGGCTCCTTTCACCATGGGATGGTCCTCCCTGGGAGAGGATCTGCTCCCCCCGTGGGATTGACACAGTGGGGACCTTCTTTTCTTTTAAAGTGAAAAATAAAACCTTCCAAAGCAGAAACATTCCCCAAGTGAGCACTTGAACAGCAGAGCCTCGGCGTGGAGAGGCGAGGGGGCTCAGCCTGGCTCTCACTGCAGCTCAACAGCACGACCATCTGCTCACTGCAACCACAGCTTCCAGAGGTACCCTGCCGTGGCAGAAAGGCAGGAATTCTCTGCATGGATGTGTCTGACAAGCTGCTCCCCCCGTGCTGCTGGCACGATTCCTGCCTCAGTGGCTCAGGCTGGGAGTGGGTGTTGCTGTGAATCACCACGGTGGATGTCAGCCCAGCGCCTGGAGAGCTGGCGGGGCCGAGAGTTGCTGGGAAGGGCACACCTTGGCAGAGCAGGGTCCCAGGGGTGCCGGGAATCACACCCTCCCCATCCTGCCTCCCTCCACCTCGATGGAATGAGAGGAAGCTCCACACCGTCGCTCCGGAGATTGCTTCATTGTCCGTGGAACGACCGGGTTAAGTGGGGAAATGACCGGGAGTGGGGGATGCGTTTTCCTCCGAGGCTTTCCATAGCTGCACTTCATTATCCCGACCCTGAAACCCCTTTCCAGAACAAACCACAGCCCAAGGCAACGTCCAGTGGGATGAGGAGCACTGGGCACTGGAACAGCACCGCTGGAAGCTCATCCCTGCTGGGGCTGCTTAGACTGGCTCGGCTCAGAGCCCACTTGGTGCCAGCCAGGGGGACAGGCGTGACTGGGGGGGGTACTGGGCAAGGGGAGAGCAGATGGCAAAGGACCAGCCTGTACTGGGATGGTGCCAGGGAAGAAACGTGGCAGTGTCACCTCCGTGTCCTCTGGCTGTGGCCAAACCCCCCTGCGAGCCATCACCACCACGGGATTCCCCTTCTCCCGCTCCCGCTCCGGCCAGTGCCGAGCACAGCCAGCTCCTCCGGCCCTCCGAATGCTGGGGATGGCCCGGGGCTCTCTGCCACCTCTCCCGGAAACCAGGGGAAGATTTACCGTGTCCAAAGGATGTAATCCCTGCTCACCTATTTCCCCGAAACAGCCAGTGCCGGCACGAGCCCGGGAAGGAGCTTTTCCCTTTCTCTTCCTGCTGTATCTGGTGCCTTTCCCTATCAACCTCAGGTTTCTAGGAAACGGCATCCCTTGTTGTGAAAGCCAATTTAAAACCATCACTCACATGGCAGGTTGTTTCATGGAAAGGGAAAGGCTGCCCTGAGATGACGGAATGAGCTTCACCGCTGCTTTCCAGGAATGTGCTTTAAACACAAGAGGCTTCAGTGTCACAGAAACCGCAAATCAAACCAGAAATGGATCCCTCAATTCAGCCAGGAGGGGAAAACACAGCTTGTGGCATGGGCTTGGTAAGGCTAATGGCAGGTTTGGGGGGGGGCTGAGGGGAAGGTTGGTGTTGGCCTTTTAGTTTTCATTTCCTCTGGAGTTCATGAAACAGGTGTTTTAAAAAATCCCTTCCTTAACAAAGCTTAAAAACTCTCTGCCTGGAAACCTCTCTGCTCTGGGAAACTGCAAAATGAAGAGACAGGACAAATCACTGGGTTTACATGGTGAGTGACATCAAGATGCCTCATCTGCTCCCATCTGCAGCAGCAATGACTTGCCCTGGGATGGGATAATCCTCACTGGGGACACACGCTACAGCCCTTCCATCCAGGAATGAAAATTCCTTTCACTGGTGATTTCATTCCAGGTTGGGAAAAAACCCCCCAATGGTTAAATACATGGACAGAACAGAAAATGACACCCTGAGCTGCTCACAGACTGTGCAGGGCAAATGAGTTACAGAGTCTGAGCTGGCCTGAATTAATCCTTAACAGAACTTGAGATTTTAAATACTCCTCTGAATAACCAGCCCCTAAAACTGAGTGTTCCTGATCATTAGACACATCAGAGCATCACTTAATATCTTGCAGGAATCTTCTTGGTCTGGAGATCAGAGGCCTTTATTAAAGAATTTCTGGGGTTTAAGACGTGGGGGGGAGGGAGGGAGGCAGGAGGGAGGTGGTGAGGACATCAGTGCTCAGACAAGAAATGGCTGCAGCGGGAACTTTGGGAATTCTCCTGAGCTGCAGAAACTATCCTGAGCTGCAGGAACCTGTCCTGTGCTGTAGGAACCCTTCCTGAGCTGCAGGAACTGTCCTGAACTGCAGGAACCCATCCTGAGCTGCAGGAACTCATCCTGAGTTGCAGGAACCATCCTGAGCTGTAGGAACCATCCTGAGCTGTAACCCATCCTGAGCTGCAGGAAACCATCCTGAGTTGCAGGAACCCATCCTGAGTTGCAGGAACCCATCCTGAGCTGCAGAACTATCCTGAGATGCAGGAACCCATCCTGAGCTCCAGGAGCCTGTCCTGAGTTGCAGGAACCCTCCTGACCCACCTGGAGCAGGCAGCCAGGAACTCCAGCCCTTCACTGGTACTTGCAAATCCCACCTGCCCCCTCTCCCGAGAACATTCCATCCAGGCTCACCACTGCATCCTCCCTGCTTTGGAGCTGGGCAGGAGCAGCACAGGGACTGTTAATGGAATTGGGTCCAGTTCTCCATGGCAACAAGCAAGAACTGGGTCAGCGCAGGATGCGAGGAGACGAGCGCTCCCAGGAGTTTTAAAAGTAAACACCAGCCAGAAGGTAAAGCACAAGGAGCTGCGGGGGGCAGGGGGACCCTGGGACCCCCAGAGCCCAATTAGAGCCCCCATCACCAAATGTCACAGGGCACAGTGAGGTCCCAGCCCTGCCCAGGAAGGCAGAAAGGCTCCCATGGGTGCTTCTGCACGTGACAGCAGATCCAGGACTGCGTGGAGCGGGGGCTGCACGGTCCCCGAGGCACACACAGCCCCCACGGCTACAGCCAGCAACTGAGCCCCAGAAACCTTTCCCACCCCCAATCTCCCACCGCTTCGAGCCAAGTGCCTTCTCTCCACACGTCCCCTGCTCTCCTGCCTCCCTGGCTCTAATTTGTCCCTGTTTATTGACACAGGTGAGCAGGCTGACATCCATCACCAGCATCCTCTGTGCAGAGGCTGCCTGCGTGAAAATCCTCATTACAGCTCCTCGCTGACAGGAACTGCGCTGGGCTCGCTGCCTTCGATCAGCCAGACGCTCGGATGGAGCCTGGATCCGCGTGACGCGGCCGCTGCCTTGGCTCCGCGCTCGGAAGCCTCGTGGTGGAGGCTCCGTCGTTATCCCACTGCCAGCGTACAGGTGCCTCTGCCGTGACAGCCCCTCAGTAATTACCTGAGCCACGGGGCCAGCGCTGAGCTCTGGGGGCAGCAGCCATGGGGGAAGTGGTTTGAGGGGGCTGCAGGGCAGAGCGGGAGCAACTGGGTGGAACAGGAGGTTGGAACTGGATGATTTTTAAGGTCCCTTCCAACGCAAACCATTCCATGATTCCAGGGAGCTAAACACCAGAACAGTGAGAAAATGACCTGCACAGTTCCCACAAGGCCCATCAGAGACACAAATTTGGCTGCCCTGGTTACTGATGGTCATGAGGAACCATCACCGCCTTCAGCCAGTTTGATGATTTAATTGATACCTGGGCTCCGAGCTTTCATGTACCATAATCTGTGGCCATCATTTGGCAGACCTTTGTCCTTCATTTGTCATTAAAATCCCTCTGTTCTGATCCCAGTGTGTCACCCTGATGTGAATAACTTCTCTTGAGTGGTGTCTTCATTTGCAAAATGGGCTTTTTAATCCTGCTTCACCTGATAATGAATTGAACACGCTCTTAACATTCACACAGCACCTGGAGGACAGAGAGAAGTGCTGTTGATGACAAAATTATGGTGTTATTTTATGTCACTCACTGCACAAATACACAGCACCATCCTCTGAGCCCACTGAGCACCTTCATCCTCGTGCCACAACGGAGCCCGAGCCCCATCCCCTGCACAGCCACAGGCACTGACCCAGCTCACAGCCACAGGCACTTCCCAATCCAGTCGTTTCCACAAAGGCCCGAGTCAGCCAGCATGGAGATGGCCAAAGCCCTGCATGGCCTGGGAAGGTGAGCGAGGGGGGAAGTGGCCAGATTGGGATACTCCTTCTGCATCACTGCATCCCTCACCTGCCCAGGGCAGGCCGCACTGGAGCAGCTTGGGGCTGGTTAATGGCATGGGAGCCTTTATCCCTGATGGCAGGGGCACATCCAATGTCACATCACCACAGGGAACACCCATATCCTCAAGGCTCCTGAGCCAGGTGGGATTTCCCCCGGGTCGGTCAAGGTAATGTAAAGGAATCCTGCCGTGCATGGTTCCATGGGAGCTGGGATCTACGCCCGTGCCCTCTGCAGAGGCCTCCCCATGTATCTGTGCTTGCCCTTGCACTGTGTTTAGCCCAGGTTTCCCTTCAATCCCCTTAGCATCACAGAATCATGGAACATCTTGAGTTGGAAGGGACCACAAGGATCACTGAGTTCCATTCCTGGCCCTGCACAGACACAGCCTTGAGACCATGACCATTCCCGGAGAGTTCTGGCCTGGGAGTTCTGTGGCTTTCCCAAGCCCAGCTCAGCTCCGCCAGGGTTGGTCTGGGAGAAAAGGGCTGGGCTGTGGGTGTACCAGCTCACAGCAAGAAGGTTGGTGCTTCAGAGCAAAGCCTGGAAGAGTAAAGGGTGTTTGGGAACTAAAAATGGGGTCACGGGACAAATGGAACGGCTGGGGGCTGAGGGAAGGGGAGGAGGGAGGATCTTCCCAGCCATCAGTCTCAATGCCATGCCTCAGGCCATGGCACAGCTTGAGGGGTTCAGAGTCAAGTCTCAGTATGGCACAGAGAGACCAGACGACTCTTTGAAACAAAGCAGAAATGAGGAGCCTTCACCAATAGGAAGGCTTTAGAGCTGGATCTCGTGATGCACCGACAAGCGAATTCATTAAATGGCATCTCCAAAAGCTGCCAGTGGGATGTTCCTCAGCATCACATTTCCACCTGGGACAGATCAGCATCATCTCTGGTGTCAGGGGTTACCCTGTGCTCCAGCCCTGCCCTCGCTTTGCTCACACCCACACTGGTCGTGACTTCTTCCCAAGGTGGCTCCCATGGGATTTTTTGAGCTCAGCCCTTTGAGAAGCATCAGAGCGACAAGTCCCTGCCCCTCTGAGCAGGTTCTTACTCGGCTCAGCAGCAGCCAGGTGGGAGGGAACGACTTCCTGCACTTCTTTTCCTGAAATCCATCTTCTCCATGCCCAGCTCCAGCCCGGTGCTGCCGCGTGAACGCAAGAGCTGCCCAGCCAAGCCACGGACCCGAGCGACCGGAAACACGGATAGTGGAGGAATTTGTAATTAAATTGCCATTAGATGGGTAACAGATTGTCTGGCAGCTGACAGTGAGTGAAAACGCTCCGTTCTGTCATGTTTTATCAGCATGAAAACCAAATGCAAGTGCTCTAATTACATTCCTAATTGCCAATGTGATTAGGGACCTGCAGCTGTTCATTAAGCGTGTGTCACCCTCAGCCAGCAATCTGGAAGAGAGAATATTTAATTAATTGAATAGCACATTGGATGAGGAGATGGCCGGACCTGGAATCTGGGAGCCTTGTGCCGAACAGAGCTGGTGGGCGGCAGTCACCTCCTTCCAGCTCTGGGCACGGTGTCACACAGCCTCTGTCAGGCACCTGAGCACCATAAAATACACGGGTTTCTGTCCCCATTGTTCCCACAGGAGCTCTCCTGCCCTGATGGGCAAAAACCAACTGATAATGTCCCCTCAAATGTTTATGTTCTAGCAGGTCACACTCCTTATCAGTGGGACAGTGCGATCCACGTCGCTGCTGCTCCTGTCCTGTGAGCAGGACTCACCCCCAGGGAGGGTTGGGGGCTTCAAAGTGCCCCATTCAGCTCCTTTCCCTGACACTCCATCCCTCCTGGCCACTCTTCCCAGCCTGCTCTTTGTCAGTTCTCTCTCCTCCCTCCGACACTGACAGCTCACGTCGGGTTCCCCACTGGCACAGGTTGCCCAGAGAAGCTGTGGCTGGCCCATCCCTGAAAGTGTTCAAGACCAGGCTGGAGGCGGCTTGAAGCAACCTGGTCTAGTGGAAGGTGTCTCTGCCCATGGCAAAGGGTGGGAACAGGATGGTTTTTAAGGTCCCTTCCAACCCAAACCATTCCATGATGCCATGTTTTTACGGTTCTACTTCCAGCTCCCCCTGCTTGCCTGAGCAGCCACACAGAGAGAGGGAAGAACTTGAGTGCATCCAGATCAGCTCATTTCTTCAAATTTAACATACTCTGGTGCCTTAAAATATTCCTGGTCACAACAGGGAGAGTCTTAGGAGGCTTCACCTTAATCCCTGTTTAATTTCCACTTAAGAAAATGTCACTGTGGATGTTTAATAAGAATTAATTCTGGGTTTTGCACAGTTACTTTCAATTAAATAGCCCCAAGTGTTTCATGACTCTTCAAACAGACACTAAAGCACATCGAATCCTGCTCCCCATCCATTAACTCCAGCGCTCGTGTCCCTGCAGCCCGGAGCTCCCAGTCCTGCGGTCACTCCACTGCTCAGGGATGATGTGGGGCCACAGCTCCAGGCTGACTCTGCACTGCCAGGGGTCCATTTGGGCGATGCCAGGGTCCCTCTCAGCCTGGAGATTGTTTTATCCCAAACATTCGAGCTGGGTCTGGAGGGTGGGGGCTGCCTCTAATCACACAGTTGGGCTGTGAAATCGTTCATGTGAGGGAGAGCAGAGCCCAGGGCTGGGTCAGGGGGTGCTGGCACAAGAAGGAAGGGACACCCAGGGGATGTCCCAGCCCCTCTGCATCCCTCTGGGCTCCCCACATGCATCCAAACCTGTCTCTGGCTCTGCTGCCCCAGCCCTGGGAAGCTGCTTTAATAAAAAATGGGGAGTAAATAAATAAATAGGGAATCCACTGCAGAGCCAATTATTCCTCCTTTCATCTTCTTGCACGGGTTGTTTGTTGTTGTTTTTTTCCTAAGTGCAGTGCTTTGCACTTGTTATTATTGAATTTTCTGTCATTGATTTTGGGCTATTTTTTCAGCACGTGGGGATTATCCTGAATTCTCAGCCTGCTTCTCCCCCTCCAAGCCTGCAGCACACAGAAACATGGAATCGTTTAGGTTGGAAAAGCCCTCTGAGACCATCAATCCCCACTCTTCCCCCAACACCACCAAGCCCACTGCTAACCCATGTGCCACATCCACAGGATCCATCCCCGTGCAGTGCCTCTCCCCTCTGTCAGGAAATGACTCTGTTGCACTTTCAGCCACTTTTGGGGTGCAATTGCTGACGGTGATGCTGGTCCCTGCCCAAACTGTTCCCTTCAGCAGCTTCAGCCCCAAATCGCCGAAAACAGCCCCTATCAGCCCCCATCCATCTCTACCAAAGGTACCCATGGAAATCTGAGTCCCCTAAGGAACCACTTTTACAAGCCGTGGTGCCTCGCTGGGTGAGTGGCAGCAGGAGCACGTGGCAGGAGAGGAAGGCAACGGCAGCCTGAGCAGGATGAAAAGCATTTTTATATCTGCTGGTGAAAGTGGGTTCGATAAGTATCTGCCCCACCCCAGCTGCCAAAGCTATTTCCCTTAACAAAGGCCACCCTTCTCTCCCGCTGCCCCCTCCCCATGCTGGGAGGTGCCAAGAGCCACAGCTCTGAAACCTTGGCTGTGGAAGAAAAACACCTGAAGTTACCTTTTCTGCCCACCTCCCTCCCCCGAAGTCAATCCTGGCAGTTTGATCTGTGGAGCTCAAGGGAGCCCACTGCAGCCTCCCAGCATGGGGCGAGGCATGGGAATCACAGACACCAGCAGGGAGGGGAACACACGATGTGGGTTGGGCTGCCTCATCTCGGATGTCTCCTTTGGGAGGAGCGTAACTGGGCTTGGGCACCAGGCTCTGGACCCAGGCAGCCCTTGCTCTGGCAAATCATCTCCAGCACACAGGGCAAGGGAAGGGAAATGGTGCTTCAGGTGTTCAGACCATCCTTAATCCTACTGATGCGTGGGATGGACTTTTCTCCACTGCTTCTTGCACCCTCCCCCACTCCCTGCTCCCAATTCCTCTCTCTCCTCTCCATCACCTCTCATATCCTCCCTGCTCCCTGTACATCTCCGCATTTCCAGTCCTTCTCCCTCCTTTCCATCACCGTTTTACCCTCACTTGCTCTCTGCTCTCTGTCTCTCTCCTGTTCTTGGCCCCTCTCCCTGCCCCCTGTCCCTTTCAGTCCTTCCCATCACCTCTCATACCCTCATTCACTCCCTGTTCCCGGTCCCTCTCCCTGCTCCCCACGGCTCAGGCACCCTTTGCCTGGGAGCTGCCACATGTTCCCTCCACTCCATCTCCCTTTCCATCTCCATTCCCTCACGGCTCCTGCATGGACCCAAGTGGTCCTTTGCCATGCCCTAAACACAGGATGAAGCCCAGGGACGTGGTGTGTGTCAGACACTTCCCTTGGCACTGGTGTGCCAATTTCCCACCTCACCCTAGGCACAGGGGGGCTCTCCAGGGCAAATTCCCTGGATGGCAGAGGCAGAACATCCTCCCCCAGCCCACTCCTCTTCCTCGCCGGCAGCGCTAATTGACGCCAGGCACACCCCGGCTCTCATTAGTGCGGATTGCATCATCCCCGCGCCTGGGTCGCTGGAGTCAGACAGTGAATTCATCACGACCGGAGGGATGAACGAGGCAGCCTGAAGCCTCCGGCTCCGCTCAGTCCCATCCTCTACAGGGCTGGGATCCAATTAGGGCCAAATGCCGCAGGCGCCCGTCCACCAGCGCCACACTAAATGACTGCTCCTGTTCACATTACAGTGGCTGGAGAGACACTGAGCAACAATTACTCCTTCTAATTAATGGCCAGATTAAAACAGGGCTCAGTTCTACCCAGTAATTTGAAAATGAGAGACTCCATAACCATCCCCAGCACATGAGAGCATCATCCTCATAAAGAGCTTTAAATTAAGATCTTTGAGCTACTGTTACACAGAGGCCATGAATTACTGTCTGTGTTTAAAACAGACACATTATTTATTGAACTCGTGGAATTAAGCCTTTCTAGTCTGCCAGAGACGACCTCGAGCAGACGTGATTCAGAGCGCGGCGCTCCGGCAGCCCCGGCCGTGGCACGCGGCTCGCCGGGGCCAGGCACGGCCGGGCTAATTCACAGCTCCGTGTGGCTGCAGCCTGAGACATCATTAACCAGCCCAGCTTTAGGAATTCCAGATTTATACTGGTTTAATTACACTGGTCTCTTTTTAATCTCCAAGTGCATGCAGGACTCGTGGCACACGGTGTCACTCAGACCCGCCCCGCAGGTTCCCATTGAGATTCACGCCCACAGTGACACCGCCAAGCACATCCCTCGTTCCTCCCAAGCCATCAGCGAGACCTTTAGGATGGTTTTGGGAAGATAAACCCGAGGCTGTTGGAGAAGAGACCTTGAACTGAACACGTCAGAGGCACCGCAGCACATTTGGTATGCAGCATCCGTGCTGGAGAGAAGACGTTCCCGTGCTAGGAAATGAGTCCTGAAGAGGAATGAGGCATCTGGAATATGTGATCAGCCATCGTCTCCCTCGAAGCAGGGAGGACGGGCACAGGCTGGCCCTGTCCCACGGCGTGAGGGAGAGAAGGGCTCTCAGAAGCAGCGAGAGCTCGAGGGATGTCCAATACCTCCACAGCATCAGGGGCTGGGAATTCAAATGGCATTCTGCAGAAGAAAACAGATAATGGCAAAATAGTTCAGCGCAGCATTGGGCTGGTAAATAGGGCAGGACTATGCAAATGGAGGAGCCAGGGAAATGTCCTCTTTGTGTTACGATCCTTCTCCATTTCCAAACCCACTATGGGGTTGCAGCATGCCATGCTGGCTGCCGAGGAAGAAATGTGATCTAAACGGATACAAACCACCACAGTGGGGTTTTTTTGGGGAAAAAAGAAGTGCACATTCCCACCTTTAGCTCGCCATAAAATGTGGGACTTAAATTCCCTTCATCACCAAAGGTGCTTGACCTAAGCAAGTAATGGTGTGGCGTGGGAGGGATGGTGACAGGGAGGGGAGGCACCCCCACAGCATCCCCCAGCACAGGGAGGCGTGAGCCACATGCTGCACGACACAGGCGAGGAAACCAGAGTGTTGGTGACACAGAGGAGACACAGAGAGGATGAGCAGGAGCAGCTGCCTTTTTTCCTACACAACATCCCAAGCTTTGTGCCTCTAGTTCCGGATCTGCCCTCGCTGCAGGACGCTGTTGCAGTACTTCCAAAGATGCTCATGTTGATCAAAGTCTTGAAAATTAAGCAGAAACTGCTATCTGGCCAAAAAATAAAGTCCCCCTCCAGTCCCCAAACGCAGTCTTGGGTGGTGGTTCCCTGCCCTGCAAGGCTCAAACAGCCCAAGCCGGGCTCGGTGGCCCTGGGCAGCACGGAGGGAGAGCCCAGCTCCGCCCCAGAGCCGCCACCGCCCCGTAAATCACAACACAACAACCCGGAGTCACCCGTGGGTCATTCATCATCCTGCGTGCACAGGAGGGCGGCAAGGGGATGATAAAAGTCTGTTCAGATTAATGGCTTGAGGAATTAGAGAGGAAGGAAATCGCATCAGTGCTGGAATTCCTGAGCCCTGTGCTGGAAAGCACCTCCCAGACGGTGCTGATTGCATGAGCCTCATAATCACACCTCTGCCGTGTAACCCTGCGGTTTGGATGCTGTGTAACCCTTTAGTACAGCTCCACTCGTGTTGCACAAAGGTTTTCCTTTCTTCCCTGACACCTAGCACGGGTACTTGCCAGCATTGCCATCCTGAGGGCACCTCCAGATTTCGTGCCGGTCTCCTTCCCTGCTCCCCAGGCTGATGACGAACAGAGAGAGCTGTATCCTGACCCCAGAAACATCTTCAAGAAAATTAAAAATAAAAAGTAAGAGCCTTATTGCAAAACCAGATGAAAAGCTGACATAAAATTAATATACCTAAGGCAAAAATAAAACAGTTGAAACCAGAATTCCCCCTTTCTCCCTTTTTTCCCCTGTGTGTGTATCCATATACACATATTTAGAGAACTTCAAACAATTTCCATTCCATTTCAGCTGATCTTTTAACTCATTTCCAAGCACTTTGTAAAATGAAAAGACACGGGAACTCCTCCTCCTCGTCCTGGAAATGCGAAGACCCATTTTCCGCATCAACCATTTCAAACCATTTATCCACTCAGCAGCTTTTTGGACTGAGGAGCCACCGAGGCTGCACACGCATCTGCAGGAAGCTGGATTTTAAATTAAAAAAAGGGGGAGAAGCTTAATCCAGGGCTTCAGGGGGGGCTGCCCATGACAGAGATGGCCGAGATGTGGCTGTGGTGTGGAGAAGGGCCGGGCTGGAGTGATGAGCTCCACTGGGGTGATGGGCTTCCCTTCTCCTGCATCCTTCCCAGTCCTGGTGGGATGACTGAGATCCCTAGGGTCTCCAGCACACCTGGCTGTGACACACCTCTTGCTTAATCCCTTTGGATAGAGAGGGAATTCACCCCTTCAGCCCCAGGTCACAGCCCCCTGCACCCTGCTACTGTTGCAAGGGTGTTGATTTCAGCCCCACCAAAAAAAAAGAGTAAAAAAGTGAAATAGAGGGTTTATTTACTTGCAGGAAAGACAACGTTGGTGCTGTGTTCTCTCCATAAACACAAGGAATACAAACAACACAGACAGAGAAAGGAAATCCAGGAGCTGTTCCTGGGAAGCACGGCTTGAATGGATTTAACCACTCTGGCTCCTTCTGGCATTGTGCTGGGACATCGTATTAAAACAAAAAAGCACAGACTGGAAGCACTGCTTCTGCCCAGGAATCATTAGGAGGCAGTTTTTGCATATGAGCCATAGCTGTAACTTTCCTCAGTAAAATACATGGATAGCCATGAAGTTCTGGGACATTCAGTCAATATTTCCATCTTTTATGGCAACGGTTGCTATTAAATAAAAATTTCCTCTCTTGTATTTCCAGGCTGGTGACAACCACAGCTGCCACACATGGGCATGGACACATCCATGGCTTTCCAAACCCCTGTGAGTGTCCCGTGCTTGAACCTGGACTGAAACGGGAAACCTCCAGTGCTGCTGGCCCAGAGCAAAGATCTGGTGCTGGCCAGGGGGCCTGGGCTTGGGCACAGCTGTCCTGAGCTCCAAGTCCTGGCTGGGAGCTCCAGTCAAGGGAGGTCAGGGGTGGAGTGAAAGGGATGTGGTTAGGACAGAGGGGAGTGTGAGACCCAGAGGGGACATCTCTGGATGAAAAGGGGCACTGAGGAAAAAACAACGAAGATAAACATCCAGAAATATTCTGAAAGGGCTGGTTGTTTCCTTCCAAGGGGAGACAGAGGAGGAAGGCCTGGAAAAGAGCCTATGAACCCCTGCACCATCTGGGAAAGGGAGATCAGGAGTTGATGTGTCTGACACAAGGGAAAAAAAGACTCTTGCAGTGAGAAATCTCCAAGTATTGAGGAACACTCCTCTCCTGTTCAGCTCTAAAATGTGTGGTGGCAGTGCTGTGTGGGACAGGAGGCTGGTGACCAGTGTCCCACCCTGCTGTCACCAACAGGACCCTTGGCAGAACACCGCCCTGGAAGGGCTGGCTCCCAGCTGGAGTCAGCCTGGGTCTTGGGAGTGGCCAGAAGCCGTGTCAGGAGCGTCCCCACATCCAGCAGCATCAGCTGTCACCACCACAGCTCCTAGGAGGGTGTTTCCCCTCTTTCCTTTTGCCAGAATCCGCCGTGAAACAGTGAAACAGAGTGAACACTGCTGCAGCGGGCGGGAGGTGCCCGTGCCCGGCACTGCGGTTGAGGAGGTGATTCCTTACAGGCTGCCAGGCACAAACAACACCCTGACTGCCACCGGGGAGGCTTCAGCTCCCTCATAACTCTATCCCAGCCTGGCTGCTGGGATCATTTCATGGATGCACAGGCTCCTCTGGTGTGCAAATGGAGGATGCCCTCCCAGGCTAGGATTCCTGCCGTTTTAACTGAGTTTTGATTAATTTTGGAAACACATGGGTGTAGTTGTGTGATTCAGCAAGGCCAATGCCCTTGCAGTGATGCCTGTACATTGCAGACAAGATCATCACTTTCCCAAAGTCCATGAACCCTTCCCATGCACAACCAGCTCCTCCCTCAGCTCAGGAACGCCCTGGGCTCCGGACCAGGTCGTGTCCTGGATTTACCAGCAGGTCAAAGCATTGCCTTCATCTTTGAGGTCAACAGCAATATCTTATCACACATTTTCCAGCACAAACACAACATCTTTGGGGGTTGGATGAGGTGGCCTTTAAAGGTCCCTTTCAACCCAAACTATTCTGTGACTGTTTGATCTTTTTCAAACCACCAGATCTTGAAGGATTGCACCGTGACCGACAGCGCTCCACACCCACGGTGCTCAGCGAGGCAGCAGCTTATCAGATCATGCAGAGCCCCGTGTTCAGCAGCTTGTGCTGTGATGGAGAACCTGACAGGGCAATGGACGTGACGCTGTTAAACCAGGGCTGGTGTTGGGATTATTTCCAAGTGGAAAAGCTGTGGTGGCGGATATTCCCTGCAGGGCAGTTCGTGCTTGAACTGCTTCCCCTTTTTAAAACACGGAGCAAATACAGGTATTAAACCCGTCTCACAGGGCAAAGCCCAAGCTGACCCTGAACAAGTCTGGCATCTGCAGGATGAAAACCAGAGTGACTGCAAAACATCATTCAGCAGCAAATGTTGGATCCACTCCCAAAACACCTCCACTCGACATCAGTACCGAGTTAAATGAGCCAGCACCCCAAAATAAATCCTGTGGGGCCCCAGAGGCCACCTTACCTCCAAGAAAAAACCAGGTGCAGCTGTCCTGTGCCATCGTGGAAGCCTTAGGACAACCTCTCCATTTCCATGGGCTCTATGGGAGACTCAAAGGCTCCTGGAAAGGCAGTGAATGCCTCCAGATCATGTCAAACAACATCAAATCTGCATGTTCTGATACACAGCTCTCCGCCTGGATGTTTGTGGAGAGCAATGGGTTCTGGAAAGGCCTTCTAAGACCCTCACTAAGACACCCATTGCAGGCACCATTGCATGGCCAAGGCAAACTCCAACACACTGGGCCATGCCCAAGAGCCACGTGACGTTTCCTGTGAAGGTTTGAACACTCTCTGATTCCCCCATAATGATTTAAGCTGCATATTTTGCCAAGCTTTAAAGATGATATTATCAAGCCCAGAGTGCTGTGGCTGTCCGCTCACCCCCACCCGCTCCAGCAAGGATGACTAAAGTGCCACATCTGAGGCATCTGTGAGGGTGGGTGGGTGCACATGGAACTGAAAGCCCCTTGGCTGGAGACCAGCTCACCAGCTGTAGGGCTTTTTTTAATTTTAAGGAAAGGGGATAAGGATGGAGATCCGCAATTGATCAGAATTAAATGCAAGGAAAGTTGTTGCCATGCCGATCCAGACAATCGCAAGCCTACCACAAAAACAGCAAGAGCTGTCAAAAAGCTCTGCTCGTTCCGACATCACTGCGGGTTTGAGGCCAAATGTGGAAAAGAACAGAAACAAAGGTCAGGAGAGCAAAGAGAGCCACAGCCTCTGAGCCCAGCTGGCTCCAGGACCATGATACCACGGCCACCTTCTCACCTGGGGTTAGCCCAGAGCCCTGTCACTGCAGACACCTTCTAACCCAGGGGTCACCGGGGGCATTCCCGAACACAGGAGAAGTGCTGCCTTCCTGCTGTCCCCATCCCTCCTCCTGAGGCTGTTTCTGTTGTGCTTGGAAGGCTGTGAGCTTTCCCATCTCCTGCATTCCCAGCTTGCTCCTTCCCTGCAAACATCTCACCTGGATGTCACATCCTCTCTGGTGATTCCCGCCTTATCACAGAATCACAGAATCGTGGAGTCGTTTGGGTTGGAAGGGAACCTTGGGGATCATCCAGTTCCAACCCCCCTGCCGTGGGCAGGGACACCTTCCACCAGACCAGGTTGCTCCAAACCATGTCCAACCTGGCCTTGAACACTTCCAGGAATGGGGCATCCACAACTTCCCTGGGCAACCCATGCCAGGGCCTCACCACCCTCACAGGGAAGGATTTTTTCCTAATATCTCAGTCCACTCTCTTTCAATTTAAACCCATTCTGACTTGTCCTGTCATTTCAGGCCCTTGTAAATAATCTCGCCCCATCTTTCCTGTAAGTTCTCTTCAGGTACTGGAAGGTCACAATTAGGTCACCCAAAGCTTTTTTTTCCCCAGGCTGAACAATCGCAATTCTCTCAGCCTTTCCTCCCAGCAGAGCTGCTCCATCCCTCTGATCATCCTGGTGCCTCCTCTGGACTCTCTCCAGCAGCTCCAAGCCCTCCCTGTGCTGGGCCCCCAGGACTGGGGCAGCTCTGCAGGTGGAGGGGGCAGAGGGGCAGAACCCCCCTCTGCTGCTGCCCACACTGGGGGATCAGCCCAGGGCTTGGGGGGGTTTCTCGGGCCCAGCACACACGGCCAGAGCATGTCCAGCTCTCACCCAAGTCCTTCTCCCAGGGCTGCTCCATCTGCTGATCCCCACCCTGAGCAGTCAGATGCCCCCTGGGTGAGCAGAATGTTTCTCATGGCTGTGCAGCCACGGACAGACCTTGGTGCTCTTTCCACCCTGGGCAGAACGACCTTCCTGTGCACAGCCCATCCTCGAGCTGATTTGGCTCAGAAGAGTCAGGACTGACGAATCCTCACTGGACCCCCAGACAGAGCATGGTGGTCACGGCACAGCATTCCAGGGAAAACTTGGCAGAAATAACCCCGTTTTAGCAGTGTGTTGGCCTTAAATGAGTTTTCTTTTTTTCCAAAACCTTCTAAGGGTTAGGTCAAGACAACTCGAATGACCAGCTCATCCCCATGGATCTGCAAGAGACTGACTGGCTGCTGCCGACGTGTGGGGACAGGATTATTATTGATTTTCCAATGAAAACCCAACAATACTGCCAGTGACAAACAACCTCTTAACCCCTCGTCATGTTCTTGGCATGTGTTTTCAACATTTCAACAACATTTTCTCCCCCTCAGTACAAAAATGGCTCCTGGACTCTGCAGCAGCCACAACTAACCCCTCCACCCCCACATACACACACAAGACCAGGGCAAAGTATTTATTTTTAAGCCCAGCATTAAAGCAAGAAAACAAATAAAACTACTCTGGACTTCTCCAAAATAAAAATGTTACCATTTTCTTATTGAACTAATCCATTTGGAGGGGGTTTGTTTCATTTTAATGTGAAAAAAACCCCACATTGCATTTAAGAACATTAATTTGGAAATAGAAATAGGCTTGTTTTCTTTAAAAAGAGTTCCAAAATTAAACATTTCAGCAAAGTTGTTTTCCAGCAGTGTGCCACCCAGCTCCTCTTACAAGCAGGAGAATTCTGTCTTTGCCAGGCCCCGCTCCAGCAGCTCCTGCCTTGTTTAAATTACAGTCAGAACCAATTACCACTGCCTCCAGCCCGGCCTTTCCCTCAGCTGCATTTTTTGTCTGACAGGGTAAAATCCTATTCATGCAGTATTTTGCAATAATTTACTCTCTGAAAACAATTTCCCCCTGACTCCGAGAGACCCGATTCCCAGATCCATTTTCCTCTCACCAGCTTTTTCCCTTTCATTTCTTTCTTCTTCTCCTTTTTTTCCTTTTCTTTTCTTTTCTTTTTTTTTTTTAACAGCTGGGAAAAAAATAAAAATTTTGTTTTCCTGATTTATCTGATTTCTCAGCACTGCCAACCCCAGCCTTTCTCTCACTGCCCCAGGGCTGCACCCACAGAGAGGAGGCAGAGGAGGGAATGCAAACGGGGTTATTTAAGAGGAGGGGACACCTTCCCATCCCATGAAGGGGCTCTGACTGGTGGGATGCAGGATAGGAGCACCACAGCTGCCCCATCCCCTCCCACAGATCAAGCCCTCCAGACCCTTTGAGCCATTTAAACCACGCTCAGACAAGCACGGCTCAACTCTCAGCCTTGGCAATGCTAATGCACACCATGAGGGAAGAGGCTGGTCCATGGAGGTGCTCCATAAAGAATTCCCATCTGCACTCGAGGCTTTTACCCTTTCCATAAAAATCTGCCCATATTTTCTCAGCCCCTCGCGGTGAGAGAACAGCAGCTGCCTGTTCTCCGCGTGCTCCTCTCCATGCCTAAATTCCTATGGAAAACTGGAGACACGCTCTTGCTCTCCCAGAAAGAGAGAGACAAGCCAAGGAGGCTTTTCCCAGGATTGGCTTTCCATGAGGCTCTGCTCCTCACCCTCAGTGAGGCAGTGGCTGGATGGGGGCTGTGCATGAGCCCACTCCTGTGGTCTCCACTGCCCAGTGCCTTCAGCTCCAGGGAGCAAAGCGGAATGGGACAACCCAAGTGCAAGGAATTCCACCAAGGAGACCTCCCAGAAGAGAGTCTGACCCGTCTTCCTGCCCTGGGCACTTCCTTCCTCGTTCCATGAGCCCTGTGCGCTGTTTTTCCAATGCAGAATTAAGGTTTTATACCTGAACAACCCTTCTGCATCCAGCCCAGCCTTAAAATGGAGCAGGAACCTTAACAGCCCCTCCTTCAGTGACTCCCTGTGCTCTCCATCCCATTGCACACATGGCATTCCCGCCTGTGGTGGGACAGCCAGCCCTTTCCCCTGCCACTGTCCAGGCTCCTGAGACTGAAGCCCCTCTGCAAAGCTCCCAATGCCTTTGCACTGTCTGGGTGCCCCTTGCTCCCAGTAAACTTATGCCAAATGAATGCATCAGCCTCGTGGCAACACTTTGGGAAGGGCATGGATTTGAGGGCCATCTCGATCTGTCCATCAAACAGACCCTGAAAAGATCCAGCAGAACCACGGAGTGGGGTTTTTGAGCAGCTCCTCAGACCAAAGACTCCTTCAAAAGATGACACAAAGCAATCCTGGAAGCAGAGTAGAAAAAAGGGGATTTACAGCCACTCCTGACTTGTCTGTGCAGCTTTGCCTGTGAGCAGCACTGCCAGAGATTCCCTATTCTCCTGCCCCCTCCTCCAGCTCCAAGAGGCTCTTTAGGCAGCACTATCGTGCTTCAAGTGAACCAATAATAAATCACAGCAAGAGCTCTTCAGTTGCACCTCTGCTCCCACGTCTCCAGTCTCGAATCCTCACACCCACTGCTCTGAGGTCTGCGGCTCCCATGGATGTGGGACCACAGATGTGGACCACAGATGTGGGCTTGGCTGGGCCATGCCCCCACTGGCACCAGGACCTGGGCTCTTGCCAGAGCAGATGAGCTGGAGCACCTGATTGCCCAGATTTCCATTTCACCCCGCAGTTTAACAGAGTTTCTCATCCCTCACCAGGCTCCAGCTCCTTCCCTTCATTCTGCTTCAGCGCTTCCAGCTCTGAGTTATTCCGGGAGTCTCTTCCTTGTTGGTTTTCCCTTCCATCAATGATGCTGTCGTGTCTCCAAGGCTGTAACCTTGGAAATAACAGTTATTTACCTTCCTGGGTTTATGTTGCTTACACAGCCTCTGAGTGCACCGAACCTCTGCTTAAACAGAGCAGAGGAGCAGCCAAGTCCATCCACTGCCAGCCAGCGGGGCCAGGGGCTTCTGTCTGCTGGGGAAGTATCCAGGGCATCGTGAGCAGCAGTAGCAGCCCCCTGGGATCCATCGGAGATCACCCATCAGCCAGATGCACCCTCACACCACCCACCACCCCTGCAGGAACCAGGGATGCCCAGAGCAGGGAGTCATGGCTGAGACAGGCCACGGAAAATGGGAAATAAATAAAATGGAAATAAAAAGTGGAAGGTTGTGGAAGCTTCCACAGCTGTAGCAGAACAAGCGGTGCCCACCGGACACAGAGGAGAGACTATGGCAGGGGATGCCCTGGCCAGGATCTGTGGGGGTCCTCCCCACCCTGTGGCACCCTGACCTGCTGCCAAGCCAGGGGCCAGCACAGCCCTGTACGAGCAAACCAGACTGTGAAGGAATCATGTGGAATCTCCACACCCAAACCAGTCTGTGAGGGAATCACATGGAATCTCCACACCCAAACCATTCTGTGAGGGAATCATGTGGAATCTCCATACCCAAACCATTCTGTGAGGGAATCACATGGAATCTCCACACCCAAACCATTCTGTGAGGGAATCATGTGGAATCTCCATACCCAAACCATTCTGTGAGGGAATCACATGGAATCTCCATACCCAAACCATTCTGTGAGGGGATTACATGGAATCTCCACAGCCAAACCATTCTGTGAGGGGATTACATGGAATCTCCACAGCCAAACCATTCTGTGGTGGGATCACGTGGAATCTCTGTACTGCAGCACAGGCTTCGCTGCTGACCCCACCAAGACATCCCACAGGCCCGGCAGCAGTGAGGAAACCATCAGAGGACCCAGGGGAGCTGGTGACAGAGCTGGAGTGTCACCCACATCAGAGACATGTGCTGCTCCCTGTGCCACCAGCCAAGGAGCAGCATTCCAAATCCCACTGTCCTGGAACACAGGCGGAAGAGCTGCCCACACCTGATGCACCCTGAGGACACTCCCTGCCTCTCCTGGAGCAGAGGCAAGAGTCACACGCAAAGTCCATCCAGCATGGAAAAAGCCAATCCCAGAGACTGATGGAGCCAATCCTGCTCCAGCGCCCGCTCTGGCCCATGCCACACAGGGGTCCCTCAGCCAGAAAGGAGGGACCCCAGGAGATGAAGATCCCAGTACATCACAATCCCCTGGGTTGTCCCTGACCGCTGGATGAGGCACTGCACTTTATCCAGGGGCACTTTATGTGCTCCCACACCAAACCCTTTTTGGGTCACCTCAGCAATACTAACGGCAACACTCTTATTTCTGCTAAACTGAAGCACTTTCCCTCTCCTCTTGAGTCATTTGAAGGCAGTTGATGAAGAGCAGAAGCCCTTACCGGGTTTTTTCCCCCCACTATCATGTATAATAAATGCAGTTTTGATTAAATTTTTACATGCTGCTTAATGCATCAAACAGGAATTTGCTATTCCCCTGGCAGCAAGGCACAAACCCCTCCTCGGCACAACACTCATTTCCCAGACTGATCTGCAGTGTCACTTCCATGGGAAGAAAATCCGGCAGTGACAGTTTCCTGGGGGATGCCGAGACAACAGCTGCTCCAAGGTTTTCAGTCAGCATGCCTTCATTTCACAGCTCCAGTGCAAACATGTTTATGGTAAATAACCCCTCTCAGATGGAGAGAACCAGGTAACCCTCCCATCTGTGCAAAAGCACATTTGTTCCTGGCAGAAACTTGGAATCTTCCTCATTCGGAGCCCTGTAGAGCTGAGCAAAACCAAGGATCTGCTTGAACCAGCCTCATCCAAACTCGAGGCTCATTAAATAACATGTCAGCTTTCACTGGGAAACTATTTTAGGGAATGTGGGCGTTTTTCCAAAGGCCATGTGTGTTCAGCAATATCCCCAGGGCTACTGGGCATCCCAGGAGAGCCCAGCAGGCATCTCAGCATCTCTGCCCATGGCAGGGGGGTTGGAACCAGATGAACTTTAGGGTGCCTTCCAAACCTTCCCAGGCCACTTGCAACTCCTTCCCAATTCCCATCAAATGAGCTACAGGAGCACTCGGGTCCTGCTGCTCCAGGAGCCTGACAGTGCCCGAGCCTGGCAATCACAGGGCAGGGAGGAAGGATCAGGTCAGGAGCACCAGGAAGAGACACAATCTGTTTCCAGAGGGTATCAGCTGTTTCTCGAGGCACACAGATCACCCTCTCAGGGTTTTCTCTTCTCTGTAGCACTCAAGTTCTTTGGTTTTGGCTGCAGAGGGTTGCTGGCCAACAGCTGGTGAGTGCAGGAGGGTTTTCTATGTACATAAGGATTTTCCAGGAGTCACTCAGAGACCCCAGGGGATTGACCAGGCTCCTGCGGTCCCTGAGTGTGTGGACTTTTCCTGATACACAGCCTGAATTAGCTCCTCACCTCAGGCAGCAAGTAAAGCCTACATCAGGTGGATGCTTCCCGAGGGAAGCCAGGCCAGCCACAGGCTGCTTTCCTGCTGTTGGCAGCTTCTGTGGATCCAGCTCCTCCACCCTCAGCAGGACCCGAGTGCAGCTCTCACCCTGCTCATCGAAGCTTCTGGGTCCATCCTGCCGCCATCTCCCCTTCCTGCTGCTGGCAGTGGGAGCAGGATGGGGTCCTGCTCTCAGCACTGCGGGTCTGGGGTCAGAGGGAGGGGACACACCCACAAAGGGAAGAATTGCTTCCCAATATCCCATCCAACACTGCCCTTCATCAGTTTGAAGCCATTCCCCCTTGTCCTGTCGCTCCAGGCCCTTGTCCCAAGTCCCTCTCCTGCTTTCCTCGAGCTCCTTTAGGCACCGGAAGGGGCTCTAAGGTCTCCCAGGAGCCTTCTCTTCTCCAGGAGAACACCCCCAGCTCTCTCAGCCTCTCCACCTCTCTCCAGAGCAGAGGTGCTCCAGTCAGCAGGAATTCCCCAGGCAGGAATCATCCCTTTCCCAGCTCTCCCAACCTGCAAGATATCTCCAAACCATGACAGTGTTTTATGGATTAAAGTCAGGAAACTGAAGGAACAGCACAGACATTACAGCATGCACTTGCACTGGGAGCAAGGGAGGGATTTCCATCAATGGATCATTTGACCGCTTTTTATGTAATTTAGGTTTTTATTACAGAGCTTTGTCATAGTGGCTGTGATTAATCTGGATAATTCTGACCGGCAATAAACACTGGGACAGTAAATTACTTGTCAGGAAGAGCCAGTGCTGGCCAGAGCTGCAAAGGGACACTGCCAACAGCCACCATTGCCTGGGTAACAACACAGGCAGATTCCTGGGTTGGAGGCTGTTATGCAGGATTTCCCCATCCCTGGAAGTGTTCAAGTCCAGCCTGGACAGGACTCGGAACAACCTGGTCTAGTGGAAGGTGTCCCTGCCCCCCTGGCAGTGGGGATGGAACCACAGGGTTCCTTCCAACCAAAACGGTGTGATTCCGTGATTTCTAGGAGCCCTTGGATGGTTCTGCCCTGGGTGACGTCCAGTATGCAACTGGGGACAAGTCACAGTGTGATGGGCCAGGTTAGCTTGGTCTGCTGTGCAGTGGGAAAGGGGACACACAGTGGGAAAGGGGACACATGGACACATGGTTGTTCTTGGGGCACTGGGTCTTACCTGGACAAGGAGCAGACCCCCTCGGAGAAGTCACCCAGTCCTGTGAGTGCCTTGAGGTTTGCTCTTGTTGCCTGAGGTACCTCAAAGAATGGACCTCAGTGGTGGGGTCTGGGTGTTCAGAGGATGAACAGACCCCCCCCCAGGCTGAGGAGGTCCTGAGTGATGGGTTTATCACCATCTCCCGCAGTGGAGAGCACAATTTCACTGATGCTGGAGCAGCCACGAGCGTGTCTCAGGTCTCATGAACTAACCTGGAATGTATCCATGGAACCAGCATGTGAGGACAAGCCTTTTGGAGAGGGCAGCTTGGGAAAAGAGTGGGAAGGAGGAAAGAGCCCACAGAGCGACTCTGGTATGCATAGCCAGAGGCTCCGTCCTACCCAGCCCAACCTCACTGCTGGAGTCATCCCCTGCACTCAGCTTTTCCCAGGTTTTACTCCATTATTCCTGCAGGCACTATTCCATACAGACAGGACTCCTCACCTTGTCCCACAGCAGCCATGAGGTCCCAGGAAGGAGTTCCTGCACCTTTCCACCATCACTGGCCACGTTGTGCCTAGGAAATACTGATCCCAGAGTTCTTGGGCTTGGCCAGGTAGGCTGCGTTCTTCCAGTAGAGGCAGGAGCTGCACCAGCCCTGGTCCAGCTGCCTTGAGAGAGAGGAGGAATGTCCCTCACTACTCCATGTGCTGTGGTTCACCATCCAGCTGCCTTTGAAGCTTCCTAACCTGGAAGAAATAACTTATCTGAAGGCAGCAATGGAAAGAGCTCCTGGTCACAGGATAACGGAGAGCAGCTCTGGTCACAGCTCTTCCCTTGGGGCAGGAGTGCCCAGGGGGAGGGTTGGGTTTCCTGGGACTCAGGGGGTCTCATGTTGCTGCTGCCCCTGAAGCACAGGTGGGATTCCTGTACGAGGCAGCTGAGCCTCGGGCATGCAGTGGGCAGGGATGGAGGCTCCAGCACAGGTCAAATCCATACAAAGTTCCACAGGGGTGGGAGGGTCTCTGGAGCACTCACTCCAGAATTTCAGCAGCTTTCCCAGGTCCTGCAGCAGCAGTGGGAGAGCTGGCTTGTGAGAGATACTGAAGGGATGGATCCCACCACCCTGAGCTGCTGACTCCACAGGAGGAGCATCGCGGGTGTGCCGGAGCCAGTGTCACACCGTGAAAATGCAGGAGCAGTGTTGAGGAGGGGGAGCTGCCGGGGAAGGATGGACATTCCAGCCCCATCCCAGCCCTTTTTCACCCTCATGCCTCTCCAAAGCCCTGCTCTTCACCAGGATCTGTCTCTCAGAGTCCTCTCTGGAAAGCCCAGAGTTCTCCAGCACCGGAGGGGAAGGATCTGATCCCAGCCACATTTTGAAGTGGTTTGATTTCCCCAGAGAGGCTGCAGATGCAGTTCTGAAGGGAGAACAGTTAATGCTCAATTTAGCTCCGCATGACCTAATTTGCCACCACTTATTCAACGAGGGGGAAGCAAGGGAAGAGAAATCCTTGCACATGGACCTTGAGAGCCGCCACGTTCCCGGGTGCAGAGGGAAGGGACATGTCTGCAGTGGACAAAGGAGGCCCAGTGGCCATGACCTGGCGACAAAAGCTGCTGGTGCCTCCAGGATTCCTCCAAAGCTGGGCTCCAGTGCTGGAGTCTTCCAGCAAGACCATGGCTAATGTGCATCTCCCTTGGGCCCTCTCCTGTGGAGGTTTCTGTGGGGAGCACGTGGAGCTCACCTGCTCCATCCCGCTGTGCATTACTGTGCCAGTCCCGTGCTGCCCCACCGGACATGGATCACCCCCTTTCCTGACCCACGAGGTGACATCAGCACTTTAAAGCAGATGGTGTGATTTAGGAAGGGATCTAAAGAAGGTTTTCTGTGCTGCAGCCCAAGCCCGTGAAGAGGCTGAGGTGAGCTGAACCTGCCTCCAGTTTGACACAGTTTTCTCCCCACAGCCACCACTGCAAGGCCTTGGTGAGTGGGCTCACCAAAGGAACTGGCCCTGGGAATGCCTGGGAACTGCAGGTGGGTCTTGGTGCAGGTGACCTCAAGGTCCCCATCCTGGGGGAGCACATCCTGGGGGAGCTGCAGCTCAGGGCAGCAGCACTGTACGTATTTCAGGAGTCAAGCATTCACTGGGGGGATTTTCTGTCTGCGGACCACATTTGCCAGGTGACATCACTGCCCACTGTGTTTTGTCCTTTGGCTTGGGGCATCTTCATGCACCATTTGCCCTCTGGAAGAGAAATGCCTGAGTGATGAGTTGTCCCTTGGTGCCACCTTCCCGTTACTGGAGTGAAGGCTCCCTTCTGATCAACAGTGTGTGATGTGGTCTTGGTACAATTTGCCTCTGGGTTCAGCCCAAGCTTGGCATTGGATGTAACACTGTTTGCTTCCCCATCCCTCTCCAAGCTGCTCCTGGTGCTTCCATACCCCTCCGTCTCCATTTCCACTGCCTAGTGTTCCTAATGGCTCTGCTACCAACCTCTTCCACCCTCCCTCTCCTCCTCCCAGCCCAACCCTGCCCCAAACAATGTGTATATTTGTGATTAAAGGTAGAGCAGTGCACCTCTGCAGCCAGAGATTCCCTTGCCCATTCCCTTCCAAAGGGCCTGTTTCCAGCAGGCTGTTCCTCCAACACTCAATATGCAATTTTTTTATTTAAGAAAACAAGGACAAATGTTTGCTGGTAAACATTTCAGGGCAGTGTGCCAACGAGCAGATCCTTCTATTCCTCCCAGAACTGTAAAACACCAGCCTGCTGCCAGCCGCAGGGATCGGAATGTTTTCCTTTTCATCCATGAAAATGTCTTACTAACGAACCCCCCTCTCGGTGGCCAGCGCCGAGGCAGCTCTGCCATATGCTGATGCACACCGGGACCTCGTGGCTTGGGGAATATTTAATACTAATCAGACACAGGGAATATTGTCTCCTCCCTTTGTAAGTGTTGGCTCAAATGCAGGGAAGTACTTGACCCCGCAGCACATCCCCTGCTCTCTCTCCATCTGCTCCAGTGGCACGTTGTCCCTGGAAGGGTGAAGGGCACCCAGCTCCCTCATTGCCCTGGCCTTGCCTGATATAAACTGGGGACAATTGTGGTTTCCAGTAGCGGAAAAACGGGTGAAGTGGCAGGAGTGACAAATCTGCGCTGTGAAGGTCAAGTGACAAGTGCTGGTGCTTCCAGGTTTTACTCTTCACAGTAGGGTTGTAAGGGGATGGGTTACATCTTCTGTTGGAATTAGAGATAGGGGAGGTTTTCCAGCAGGTTTTAACTCACAAACACAAGCTTGTCCCCAGAATAAGTCACAGGTACCTGCTGGTCTCAATGACAGAGCCCCTCCCAAAGTCACAAAGGAGTAAGTTCAAAAAATGCCTTAAAATATTTTTAGAATATTGAGAAGTGGTTAAAACAGAGCCAGAAACTTTAGTTCTGTGAGGACCCATTTCCTTTTTCGGGGCCAATCTGCCGAGAAGCAGTTTTTCTGAAGCCTGTTTTGATCTTTTGTTTCCTGCGAGATAGACAAAGTTGTGTGTGACAATGCGGAGCTCTGGAGATGCTCCATGGGAACAGGAAGTTCAGAGCAACCCCACACATCCTGCTGTGAGCTGGCCCCAGATGGCACCGGACAGAGCCAAGAGGGACAGCTCCAAATGTGTGGAATTCAAGACATGTGAATATGGCACTTGGGGACATGGGTTAGTGGTGGCCTTGGCAGTGCTGGGGGAATGGTTGTACTCGATGAACTTGGAGGGATGAGGGATTTTCCATGATTCTATGAAATGTCCCACCATGCCACACTGACATCAGTGCTTCTTGCCCCCCCTGGAATGTAGTTGAGCTCGGTGACTCCCATCCCCACCTTGGGGTGGAGCAGCTCCACACCTGGCTTTACAGAGATCCTAAACAAGCAAAACAGGGATGCAGCCCTGCATGCTCCCGGCTCCAGTGGGAACAGCCTCGTTACAAGGCTGTGATCTCTGTCCTACAATAAACCACTTCTCCACATCTGGGCTGTGAAAGTACCAGTTTGAAAACAGTCCCTTTGGATAGAAGAAACCAAGAGATTATGAGGAAAACCCACAAGGATTTATCAAAGGCACTGTGGGCTGGGTGAAAGGGGAACAGAAAAGTGGGGAGGAATGGAGACAGGCCCCACAGGTCCACTGCACTGGGAAGTGCTGGCCCATCCCCAGAGGCATCCCAAGCAGACAGGACAAAACTGTGGCCCCAAAATTGTTGGGATGGCAAACAAGGAGCAACATGGGAAGTGCTGCTCAAGGCCCAGGATGAGCAGGGTGACGGTGCCTGCACACCTGGGGGCACAGAGAGCCAACCCAAAGCGGGCCACCCACAGAAAGGGAATGTAAAATCAGCAGTGGCACCTGAAACCTCCACAAAGAAGGATGTTGTGCAGCTGGAGGAGAATCCACAAGGGAGACATTTGGTTGTAGCAAGGCTCTGCTGCCAGAGCTGTGTGGTCAGAGCATCCAAGAACATCTGGAGCCCACGAGTGACACATCTCCTGCCAAAGCCTCTCTGAGCACAGCCCCAAATGTCCAGTGACAGGCAGTGAGCTGGGGATGACCTTCCTGCTCAGAGCTGGGGATGTTCTCCCAGGCAAACCCGCTGAATTTAAATGTCCCCCATGGACATAGAGGCTGTGAAATATCTCAGACACCCGGATGGGCTGCTGGATGACAGGGAGCAGAGGGGCTGCTGGGGGGGAGCACGTCAGCAGAAACCCAGCTCAGTGTTTTCTTGCTCTGAGGCTGCAGTTTCTGAATCTAAGAGGTCAAGACATTTTGCAGTCATGGGATCTAAAAGGATGTGGCTATCAGTGCGTGCAGGAACTAGCTGGGGGGTGAGATCCTTGTCACCTCCAACAGGGCCACTCTTCATGTGCTGAGACAGTCTGGTGGTGGACCTGGAAGCTCTGGGTTAATGGTTGGAATTGATGGTCTCGGAGGTCTTTTCCAACCTAAATAGTTTTGTGATTTTGTGATATCCTGATGGCATCCAAAAGACAAACAAGCTCCATATCTGGTGTCAGGAGAGAGTTATCCCAGGGTATTGGCAGCAAACTTGCCAGTGTAAGAACTTGGGGTTCACCACAAAGATCCACCAGCATCGCTGCTGCCCACAGCAGCCTGGGCCACCCCAAAATCCCAACCCCGTTGTGTTTTCCTCTCACTGCCCACAGTGCTCCTCATCCTCAGCCATCATCGTGTGCCTACTGCGGCAGCTCCCACTTGTTGCTTCCCCAGCAATGTGCCTGGAGAGCACATCCCACTCCAGCAGCCCGATATAAATCCAGGCAGGAGCCCATAACTGTGACTGTAACATTTAATGAACAGTGTGGATCACACACCCTACCCAAGGTTCAGATCCTGGGTGTTATTTCTGCATAAATGCCTTAATTGCTGCCTTTTTAATTACAGTCATAAAGAAGGGAGGTCCATCAGTCACTGGTCCCCCATTACAACGACGAAGATCATCACAAACAAATCATTAACAGGTATGAAAATGGCAGGTAATTCATTTTAGTCCGAGCATAAACACTATCGTAAGACTTCATTACCAGCCCGACCTTCAGGAGGGGACATCAATAGTCTTAATTCAACATCTTCCCAATTAGTCATTGCCAGGAGGCAGGAGATGGGTTTTAACAGCTCAAGGCTAAAATGAGAAACCATCAGGGCTGTCAAAATGACACACAGGCATCCCATCTCGCTCAGGGCATCCCTTCCCACTCAGGAACATCCCATCTCACTCAGGAACATTTCATCCCACCCAGGGCCACCCCATCCTACTCAGGGACACTCAGGCTGAGGCTGCATGGCAGTTCACACACTGTGCCCAGGAGCTGGGCACACAGTTTGCCACTGGAACTAGAACCTGGCACAGCCAGAGCTATTCCTCCGCCACGAGGTGCTGCCCCAGAAAATCACCTGCTGCTCTTTGGGCCACAGGAATTCAGACTCCCCTGGGTAATGGCTGGTGGGAGAGAACAGAGATTTCACTTTCATAGCCTTGAATCTGCTCTTTCTGGAGAGGTGGTCACATCCCATGGCTAGGGAGGTATCCTGGAGCTCGGGGTCCAGAGCCTTGAGTTCCCACAAGTCGGTCCTGCTTGGCACTGGTGAGTATCCCTGCACAGGAGCACAGGCACAGCCTGGAGAGCCGGAGCTGCTGCTCCCATGTGGGGAATAATCCCTCCCTAAAGGCAAAATTGCCCCTATTTGGTTAATTAAGTGGGCACCAGGGAGAAAAAAAAAGCAAAACAAAGGCAGACAAAGCCCGAACACAAGGAACACAGAGCCCTTTCAGGGGATGAGGGAGCGAGAAGCATCAATTGACTCTGCAGACAAGGTGTTGGGGCACGCACCAAGGGGAAGAGGAGACTCCACAACAGCATGAAGAAATGGATAATTACTTCCCCTGCATGGGGAGACACACAGGCTAATGAGGAGGAGGACAAAGGGCCTTTTATTTAGTCTTTGGCTGTGTGCTAACACTGCTGAGCTCTTTCCCTGTGCCTCCCTGCTGCTTGCTGAGCCATCCCGGGCTTCTGGGGCAGCGTCTGCCTCCACGAGCCCCAGATGGGGCTGGGACACACTGGCCACAGGTGCCTGGCCTCGGGCAGCGAGGGGATTCCAGCACAGGGCTGTGGTTGGGACATGAGTCTTGCCCGTGGGGAACAGCTGCTCCTGCACCCCATCCCTGAGGGCAGCGCCGCACACGTCCGGGCAAAGGCTTACAGCTCCCCACCCTCCCCAGCAGACAGCACCTCATTCCAGCCCGCAAGGAGCCGGTGAAGGAGTTCTTCTGGCAGCATCAGGCACCCCACGGGCACGGCCAGACACCCCAGACTGGCTGCCATGGGGTCCTGCAGCGGTGCCAGCCAAGCTCCGTGCCACAGCTCCGGTCCTTGAGGGCAGATGGGACACAATCCCTGCGCTGAGGTGCTCACCAGCCTCTCGTCCAACCCCCTACCACCTACCCAACGAGCCCTGGGCAGGATGCTGACCCCGCTCCGCCCGGCCCGGCAGGTGGACACCGGCTGGAGCAGAGCCGGCAGCCCCTGTGGCTCTCCAGGGTGCTGCTCACCGTGCTCCGAGGTGCCCGGGGCTCCAGCCCCGCAGCCGGCACGCCACGGAGCTGTCCCCGGCACGCACGGGAGCCGCAGGATGGGCACTCGCTCACGGATCCAGACGTGTGTGTGCACACCCCTGTGCTGCCTAACGAGTGCAGTGCTCACCCTGTCCCGCGCTGGTACAAATAAACGATGATAACGATGAGCATCAACTCGTGAGTGAGCACGAAGAGGCAACAAGGGAAAAATAAAAGCAGTTTGCAACAGGAGCACCAAAACCCATCCCTGCGAGGCCCCGAGCCCGCATAAATCACCTGGTGACTGACAGAGCTGTCACCGGGGCTGACAGCAGCACAGCCCAGGAGCAGTTATCCCCTGCTCAGGTATCAATTACCATTGCTAATTCTGAAACGGAGACCAGCTGATGCTAACAGGGGACCGGGAACTAAACCTTCACGAGTTAAACCATCAAGTGCCTCTTCTGGTTGTTTTCACCAGGAATGTTGAGTTTGAAATGGCCAGAAATGCTGGGACATAAACAACACGACTGCTGAGAGATAAAAGGAGGAATCAAAACCATCAACTTCCGTCTCGGGTGGGTCTGCTTGTAAAAGGAAATAGAGGCATTTCCACCCCACATCCCACCCCGCCTCCCAGCCCACCTTCACCACCAGTGATGGAATGACACTGCTGGGCTGCTCTGGGCACATCTGCTGCCTCAGAAAACTCCCTCTGGGATGGAGCAGGCCTTCAGCTGGAGTCCAGGCTGGTCTTGTCTGTACTTCTGGGGAGAGAGATGACTAATGGGGTCAGGGATCATCTGGTTGCTACTTTTAGACATTTTCTGGATTTTGGCTTCAGTTGCACTGCAGAGCCCCCAGCTCCCTGCTCTGCCTGCTTCCCGCCTGGATGTTGAGTGGGATGAGATGCCAAATGAGTGCCAGACCTGCTGATTTATTGATTTCCTGACAAAAGAAATCACAGCTCCGTCCGTTCCCTGCCATCGCTTTCCTCCCTCTCCAGCCTCAGCTGCTCCATTCCCATCGGAGCTGCTTCACAGCCCTGGGCTCGGAGGGAGCATCTCCTGCCCCTTCTCAGCCCACCCTGGGAGGGGCTTTAGGGGGTACATGGGCAGGGGTGTGCAGAGGCTGCACGTGCCCCCAGAATCCGGGAGTCTGGTGGTTGTGTCTAAGGTGGGAAAAAGGGCCCTGAGCAGCAAGAGGTTTAAGGTGGACTTGCTGGATGAGTTCTTCCTCCAAAAAGAGCTTTTTAACCCAAAAGTGAAGTTTTACCTGAAGAGAATCTGGAACAAGTGGCTTTCAAAGGTGTGGGAGGCTCAGAACAGCGGAGTGCGTCAGAGCAGGGATGAAAGGGGATCATAAATAAACGTGCCCCCGTGGCAGGTCCTCTCCTCAGGATCTGCTTCCCACCACCTCCGGGACTTTCAGGAGGTACCCCAGCCTTTCAGAGCCCCACCAGCTGCCCAGAGGGAGCGGGAGCCCGAGCCAGAGGCAGTAGGGGACAGCCAGAGTGAGGTCCAGGATTGTAGCAGGAGGGGGTGAGCAACTGGAAAAGAACAGGCCGAGGGGGTCCAGCGCCCAGATCCAGAGCGCTTGGCCATCAGCAGCGCTGGCGGCGTGTCAGGCCTTGAGGAATATTTTCCTTCCCTCTTCTGGGCCAAATCCCCTCCCAGGCAGCGCTGCCCGGCAGCTCCAGAGCGATTGCACAGTGACACCCGCAGGAGAGGCCCCGAAAGCTGTCCCCAGCACACCCCGCTGCTGCGCCAGCGCCAGGACGGAGCCGACCGGGACACCCCGATGGAGGTGACAGGGACAGCCTCCCAGAGGAGCTCTCTGGAGTGGCCCAGGAGCGAGCTCAAATGCTCCCTTCGGTCCATCTTGGTGCTGGATGTGCTCACGTGAGGAGGATTAAATAACTAATTTATGTTCTAGAAATATGTATTGTGATAACAAAAAGTAACACTATTTAGTTCCAGGTAGTCAACCCCCTTGGGCCTATAAATATTTATATAAAGCCAGGGGGAAATGTGTTGGTAATTTAGTATGTCTTTAAAAAAAAAGACATACTAAAGCAGGCCCTATTTAATTGGATGTATTGCTGCAGCTCAGCCACTCACAGCCACAACAGACATTAAAAGTTTGGATTAGGAAAGGACTCGGTGTGGATTCCAAAATGTAAAGTCACATTTTGGCCGAGAAGGGCTTGCTCTAAGCCCCCTCCCAACTCCAGGTTTATTTAACCAGCTGAGAGTCACTTGGTGAGCAACAGGACAGCAATGACAGTGTTCATCACACATTTAATCTGGGCGGGGAGCGCAGCCACGCTGGCAGAACCAGGAGGGCAAATTAAGGAGCAGGAGATATTTACTATTCATTCTTACATTTACACCACCTCCAGCCCTGCACCAGCAGTGCACCAACACTGCCAGGGCCAAGAGCAGAGCTGTGCCTATGCCTGGGCCAGCCCTTGGGTCTCTGCCACCTGACACCGGTGTGCTCTGTCCTGTCAGGGGTGCAGAGCAGCTCTGGTTCTCCCGGAGCCTGATGGGGGCTGTCCTCCCATGCCGCTGCCAATCACCTGCTGGCCACAGCCCATGGGTTTTAAACGAGTGGAAATCTTGAAAAAAAATCTATTGGCACAGAAAAAAATCTCATTTCATGTGTGAGAGTAAATGGCCTTAAGGATTAAATCAAGAATAAATGAAAATGTTGCCGTGAGCTGCCACATGCCTGAAGTCTCTGCTTCGGAAGAACAGGGTGAGTAATTCCAAGTACACAGCAGGATCCACCCATGGAGCCTCTGCATGGATGACTCTTTATTAGGATCATTCAACAATCCCAGGTATTCAGACAGCGTCAAAGTGGTGTTTCCTTCCTGACACAAATACCTGCGCTGTGTCAATTAGAGGAACTGTGTCCTCTGCCCTGCAGATGGAATTTTGCCTGTGGGTTTTATCCAATAATTATTATTTTGCAGCAGTTTATTTAAACACTCACTCCCCACGGCCAGCACACCCAGTAACGAGCTCTATTATTCAAAAAGTGAATGACAAAATGCAGGAGGGGGAAATAGAGTTGAGCTTTGTGAAGTTCTTAATGACTATTTGCTTACTAAGAGAGATCACCTGGATAGTGGAACTTTTCCGAGTCACAGCTTGAGGTCATACAGGATGATTTTCATTTTTAAGGGCAACCTGACACCTCCTGCTTAAAGGAGGTGAGAGAAGCTGCTTGAGTCCCTATAGAAACCCCATGAGCATCATGTTATGCTGGGAGCAGGATGAGGTGGATGCCATGGGGTTGTCTGGCAGGTACCGAGTGCCCCAGCTCAGCGGCTGTTAACAGACTTGGGAAAGAGGGAGATTGCTTTCCCTTCCTGGAAAGACAGACCACAACATGGAGAGGAGTTGAAAGCACCACCTTTGCCTTGTACCCTGGGTACAACCTGGAGCTCTGCTGTCCCTTTGCACAGAGGGGTTTCCACAGAGTCCCATCCCACCTTCAGCCCACGAGATCTCATAGGGACCAGCCATGGGCAGCACTGCAAAGCTTGTCTCCTGTACTGGGGCACTTCACATGTGAGTATGAAGGAATGGCCTCTCCCATGAGAGGAAACCCCCAAAAGACTGACCATGGACCCCCTTGCACCCCTGTTTGTGTCATCCTACAGCACTGGGCTCAGGGGTGGCCCAGGGGCTCACCACAAAGCAAGCACAGCACGTGCTGTCCCCATGTGGAAGGAAACCTGGAGGGAGTAATCTCAAAAATATATGAAACCTGTAAAATCCACATCATGTCCTTGCTGAAGTGCAGCCCTTCATGCTGACGTTCCCTGCCCAGGAGGGACGTGGTGCCACGAGTCTGCACCTACACTCACCCGGGGCATCGGTGGGTTCGGTGTCTTGGGTTGCAAGAGCTGAGGTTTGTAGGGAATGAAAATCAATTCAGCACACAACAGTGACTCAGCAGGTGAAATAATGGGATTATAAAAAAAGGGAGATGTTAATTGCTGATCTGCTCTCAAAATTCTTCCCTGTGAGGGTGGGGAGGCCCTGGCACAGGCTGCCCAGAGAAGCTGTGGCTGCCCCATCCCTGGAAATGTCCAAGGCCAGGTTGGACAGGGTTTGGAGCAACCTGAAATAGTGGAAGGTGTCCCTCCCTCCTGGCAGGGAGTGGAATGGGATGAGCTTTAATGTTCCTTCCAACCCAAACCATTCCATGATTCCATGAACATTCATCCTATTACTGCAGCTTCTTCTCTGCCTGGCAGCAGCTCAACAACCTGGACCAAAACGTCACCAGGAGTTGAAGGAGTTACAGGCCAGTCAGTTTGTGTTTGTTCCTGGAAAATGGCTTTAAATTGTGATTAAAAATAGGCTAATGGAGCACAGATGGGATGACATGGATTCTGTGATGGAAAATGTGTCAGTCTCTCCAAAACATCCCTGGTACAGCTCCTGCTCCCAGCGGGAGGTGTGGATGGCTGGGGTAGCCAGAGGGCTGCAGCACTACGGACAGGTGGGAGCCAGGAGAAGGGTGCCTGTACGGAAAAAATTACTTGGACAGAAAACTAAGGGACTCAATATTCAATTTTTCATGAACACTTCCACCATGGATCTCGTCACTGTGCATGTTAATGTTTTCCACAGCAATCTGGAAAGGACGAGGAGCCGGAGAGTGCAGCCCAGTTCACAGATGACACAGAGGGGAGTTAATTGAACCCAGAAAACCCATCGCACCTCTGAGCAGCCGAGCCAGGGAGCTGGAGGAGGAGTTTTAGCTGAACATTCACTTCGATGAACAAGTTATTCAGCACCTGTGTTCTGGGAGCACAAAGCCCAGCCCCTGGAGCGCACGGTGCTGGCGTGGGAGGGAGCGAGTTTGGAGAGAAAAGGAGCTGCTATGATGATTAGGACCACGTGTGAGCCAAGAACAAGGGATGTTGTAGCACGTTTTGGTAGCAAATGGTGTCAGTGACCAGACCAGGTTGTAGGAGATGCCCTCGGGGTATCGGCTGTGCCAATCAATTTTTAGCAGGAGGGCAGGGACTGGGAGGTGGTGGGAGCTGGATCCATCTGCCTGGGTGGGGATATTTCACACTCCTTGGATGAAGTTCTGGAGAACTTGTGTGTAGCTTGAGAAATAAAAGAATTTTGAGGGAGAAAAGCCTAATCCCGGGTGCTGTTCCCTGTCCTGGGCCACAGGACTGTGTCCGAGCAGACCCACGGCCACGGCAGCCTGGGGGGCTGTGCTGGGATCTGCTTGGCACCATTGCATGGGACGGCTGGAGGAGGCACAGGGAGAGCAGGGAGGCTGCAGGAACTGCTGGGCTTTGGAGCAGGGGTGGGAGGGGGACCACAAGGGGTGGCTTGGGAAGCACAGGCTCACAGGCTCCAAGGCAGTGGGCTCCGAGGCCACGCTGAGTGGCACGGCCGTGCAGCGTGGGCTGGAAATGTTTGCCAAGCTCGGGCATGTGGAGGAGCCTCAGCTACTGCCCCACAGAATCACTGCCACAGCAAAGCCTGGGAGGGCAAATCAGTGGGGAGTGGGGGGGCAAACAGGCACAGGAGCTGGTCCTGGGCATGTGGCTGAGGTGGGGATCCCGCATGGTGTCCAGTGGGGTCCACTGCCGTGTCCTCAGTGGGGAAGGGATTTGACTCACAGATCCCGTCAAAACTGCTCCAACCTCTCCCCCTTATTTTTTTCTCACCTAGAGCTGGTCAGAAGCATCCACAGTGCAAATCTTGGCAGAGAGCACCCTCCAGTGGGCACTGGGAGGCCAGTGGGATCCCCACGCTGGGCACGGGGGGATTCAGCATCCGGGCAGCATGAGACAGCCCCGAGTGGGGGGTCCTGGGGCAGAGGGAGCAGCTCCCATCGGAAGCGGTCCATGAGGAGCCACGCTTGGCTCACCTCCATGTCCATGGGTTCCAGCCGAGTGTTGCCCTGGAGCTGGAGGTCTTGGAGCAATAAGAAGCAGTTCTGCAAAAGCAGAATTTGCCTGGACACTGAACCCCTTGGGGTTGATCCAGCCAGTGATGCTGCTCTGGATTTACCAGCGTCCAGGGACGCACTGTGGGACAGGCAGTTGTGTGGAGAGCTGATGCTCCTCACTCAATCTCCACATGTTCAGTGAGAAGACACAAGGCAGAGGCAGTGGGAGTCCTCAGGAAAAACTGGGGAGGAGGTCTGCCGACCCCCTCCACGGTCTGGGCACCACCATCCCCTGACCCCCTCCAACAAGCGAGGCTCATCCAAAGCCCTACACACCCCACCCGAGGTATCCCCTCCGGGCACTCCGTGTCCCTTTCCTCAGAGGGGATGCTCTCTGCGGGGTGGAGCGGAGCCAGAGCAGGGAAAGCAATGCCTGTAACATCTGGTTGCAATCAGAGTTTGCAGAACTGGCTACGCTCCTGCCCGGCCAGTGGCCAACAGAGTTGTTTCCCACGGGATCCCGAGCCTGTGGCTCCCTGAGCCAGGGTTTCGCACATCCGTTACAAGCTGCATCCCAGAGCAGCCCCTGGATCCTGGCTCTGCCCACACCAAGGACTTCCAGTCCTGCGGAGAACCAAGACACTGCTCTGGCACTGCTTCTCCCAGGATCTCTCCCTGAGGCCTGTCCACAGCTCCAGAGCCATCAAGGGGTTGTGGCTCCTCATTTCCAGCCCTCCCACCCTGGCCAGCCCCGCTCCTGATCATCAGAATAATGTGGTGAATTCGTGGTGCAGTTTACTTCACATGGAAAGGGTCCTTGTCATTTTCTCACACTAAATATTTGACAGAAGACTTCAAGAAAATACAATCCATTTAGTAAAAAAAAGTCAGTTTAAGTTGCTAAGCGACCAGATTTTTGTGATTTATTGAGGTTTTTGCACTATGTGATGGTTTTATGAATCCCTTGGCTCCCAGAGTCCGGATCTCGACTCGCACTCCATAGCAGGGTGTTCACACCTCTCCAGCTACAGAAAAAGGCTTGGAAAAAAGGCCAAAGGCACACAGAAAGCAAAAGGAAAAGCCCTTGGCACTTACCCAGCTTAAAATCCTCCTGTTCACTAAGCCAGACTCAAGACCTCAGCACCACTGCCATGACAAACTTGCATCATGAGGCAGAACAAGAGGAAACCACCTCAAAACCAGATGAAAAATTTAATAAATTCCCATTTCGGCAGGATTGCCTGCCCTCGCTCTGACCAGGAGGATGCTACCCAAGTGTTTGTACTAAACCTGGTTTTAACCTGGTGCTGGTATTTTGAAACACACAGATCAGCGTTGAAAAAGCCACAGAAAGAGGCCCATTGTCCATGTGTTCCTTCTCGGCTGGCAGTAGGAGAGGTCAGTGCTGGGAAGGGTGGGCGGGCTGGGAATGGGGAGGGAGCAGAGCCCTGATGGGCTCCAGATGCTCTCCTTACCCGGATGATGATTCATGATCAAGGCTGGCCAAGCCCAGAGCATCGGGCTGACTTCACCCTCTTCACCTCCCGGCGGGGTGTGACCCCATGCCTCAGTTTCCCCATCTGTGCTGGCAACAGAGCCAAGACACCAGCGCTCCTCAGCTCCATCTGCTGCCTGGATTTCATCCAGGGAGGTGGCGACCACCACAGTCCCATCAGCCGAGGGAGTGACAACATGGGAGGGCTCCAAGACTGTCCTGGAGGAGACAATGTTCAGCTCTCTGCACAGAGAGGAGCTCGGGGCACCTCATGAAGCTGAAAGGGGAAAGGGAAAGGGAAAGGGAAAGGGAAAGGGAAAGGGAAAGGGAAAGGATCGTCCTCAGTGGTAGCAGCCCCATGGAGCTGGGTTTGGATGCACAAACATTTACACGAACCCAAGCAAAGCAGGAATAGTTCGGGAGTTCATTAACATTCATCATGCAGGGAGAAATGGTATCACAGGAAACTCCCAGTAGGAATTCCAGTCCTGCTGTGTCCCAGGCAACTGGGGCTGCTGGCGATGGGGTGCCGGGCCGTCTGGATTGGGGGTTACACCCACCAGAGCCGCTCTTCTCTCAACTTTTGCTGCTGCTCTCACTGCTGCCGGGACCCCCCGCATGCAGCCTGGGTCCCCGCGGGGTTGGGCGGTCAGGACATCCCCACTGCACCCTGGTGCTGCCCCGGGGGCACCCAGATAATGGCTTTACTGGGCGCTGGGGCCGGGGGCCGAGGAGGGAGCCGCTGCTGGAGCAAGAACATGCACGGGGAATGCGGGAAAAACGCGGGATTAACGGCCTGTCCTGTGCGGCTGCTGGGCGCTGCCCGCCTCTGGGGGACACGGAAGCCCTGAAGCCCGGGGAAGCCGGGGCAGGTCTCGAGGAGGCCCCGCAACCCCCGGTCCCAGCAGGGAAGGGATGGCTGCAGCTGGGAAGAGCGCTGGCGGGGCCCGTGCCCGCGGGAATGGGAACGCGGCGGGGAATAGCTGGTACCGGAGGGGGCCCGTGCCCTCGGGAAAGGCACAGGGAGGGAAGAGCCGGCATTGGCAGGGATGCCCGTGCCCTTCGGAATGGCACTGGGAGGGAAGGGCCGGCACCGAGGGGTACCCGTGCCCCAGCCCGAGCAGCGCCAGCTCCGGGGGTCCGGCCGGCAGCCAGTTCGCGGCAGCCCCGCAGCTCCTCCCGCCGGGCCCGGTCTCTTCCT